>VSWD01000012.1:39534095-39829095 GCA_033119305.1 Pinctada imbricata | reverse complement strand
TGCAGCCTCCGTACCATGCATTGTTGTAAGCATCCTCAGATGCATCATCCATGCAAGTTTGGTTGGTGTAAGACTTATAGTAAGGCAGGAATGGACCTGTCCCATTTTACTTAACCTGCTCACTCAAGCATAAAATGTAGGTCAGATGCAGCCTCCGTACCATGCATTGTTGTAAGCATCCTCAGATGCATTATATATGCAAGTTTGGTTGATGTAGGACTTATAGTAAGGCGGGAATGGACCTGTCCCATTTTACTTAACCTGCTCACTCAAGCATGAAATGTAAGTCAGATGCAGCCTCTGACCATGCATTGTTGTAAGCATCCTCTGATGCATCATCCATGCAAGTTTGGTTGGTGTAGGACTTATAGTAAGGCGGGAGTAGACCTGTCCCATTTTACTTAACCTGCTCACTCAAGCATAAAATGTAGGTCAGATGCAGCCTCGGTACCATGCATTGTTGTAAGCATCCTCAGATGCATTATACATGCAAGTTTGGTTGATGTAGGACTTATAGTAAGGCAGGAATGGACCTGTCCCATTTTACTTAACCTGCTCACTCAAGCATGAAATGTAGATCATATGCAGCCTCCATACCATGCATTGTTGTAAGCATCCTCAGATGCATCATCCATGCAAGTTTGGTTGGTGTAGGACTTAATAGTAAGGCGGGAATGGACCTGTCCCATTTTGCTTAACATACTCACTCAAGCATAAAATGCAGCCTCCGTACCATGCATTGTTGTAAGCATCCTCAGATGCATTATCCATGCAAGTTTGGTTGATGTGGGACTTATAGTTTGGCAGGAATGGACCTGTCCCGTTTTGCTTAACCTATAGTGCGGACGCCGACGACGGGCGATAGCATAAGCCCCCCTCTACTTCATTGAGGTGAGCTAAAAATTAAATACAGCTATAGAGTTCAAGAGGAATACTAGCTTTCTATCTTCACATTATTCTCTATAATAATACAGGTCTTACATAGGGACTAATTGTCACAAACGCTACTCTTAATGTCATCATTTAAGGTCAGTATAAATTCATTTTGTACAATTCAGTACTCACTGTAGCATGTGCGACCATCTCCCTCATACCCCTGGTTACACACACACTCATAACCTCCTGCTGTATCGAGACACGTCGCACGATCCTTGTGACAATCATGGAGACCAAGATCACACTCGTTTATACCTGTCAATTTTGTCAAGTCAATGAAATAATATGAATTCAATGTTGTTTCAAGTTTGGAGACTTGTATTCAGTTTAAATATAAATGAAAAGGAATATTTTGTAGTATAATAGTACAAAACATATCTTATAAAATATTTGATTATTCACATACATGTATCAATATCAAAACATGTACAATGTACTCGATAGGCAAGAATTCTTACCATGTTTTTTGGATAACATCTTTTCAATAAATATGGACAAGCTTCTTTTTGATTAGGGCTATATTTCTTTTAACTTATATATTGGCTATTTTCGAAAACCAGAGTTACTGCCCATTTGAGACGGTATCTGACGTAGACTGATTGTGACGTCATCAAATTCTATGGAAACAGTCCTAAAAGTCTGGGAAATGACGGTGTAAAATCGACGTTACCATACCATTTTCATGACGTCACAATGGTTTTACGTCAGATACCGTCTGTAAGGGGAAATAACTCTCTGTTTCGCAAATACTCAATAACTTCCCTACAGAGGACACTACTTCATTATATACAAATTAAAGCAAACATTATTTACTTGACACAAATAATCTCATCGTACTTGAAATATGCTTGCAGGAATTTTTAGCAGCACCAATTTAAAATACATATAACCTTACCACAATGAAACTCTTTCTTTGCCAGTATCCTGCTGTTAGTACTGAGGTAGTGAGAACAGGTCTGGTCTGCCAAGTTTGATGCCCACATACACAGAGCCTCCTCCCTACGACCAGACTGACATACGTCATATACACAGCTGACTCTCAGACCCTCCATAGTGTCATCATCCATGTTCAACAGGCAAGTCTGAGAACACACAAAATCTCACAGAATTGAATGATTAATTGACCCTTCCGATTGCGGGAAAAAAATGAAAAATTTCGTAACGTCACAATGCTTTTACCTTGGACAAACAAGCTTCGAATCTTGGTCAAACATTGAAATTGCATTGTGACGTCATGGAATTTCTCAAATCTTTCCTGCGTTCGGAAGGGTCAATTACAAGATGAGATAATGGTAATTTTGCAAGACACAATAACAATTAGTGGTACTGGATACATGTATAACATGCTATAGTAACATTTACAGTCAAATCTGAGCAATGCCAAATTTTAGCTAATTATCAAAAAAAAAAAAGGAATATCACGTGTAGTGTAAATTTTCACAAAAATTCTTAAAAACGTTACATTGAATTTATTTGAAAATGTTAGTCAACTCTTTTTATCAACTGATTTCTCAAAGTTTTGTTTACAAATTTCTACTCACATGTTGTTTGAACCTATTTTATATCAATTTACTGTCTTAGAGTGTCAAATACATGTACTTTTAAACATTTCAAACACATTTAAATATGTAGTTTGATATGCCAAGCCAAAATTGCCGTCAAAGTTCTAAAATACTCACACCAAATGTGCCACTGTAACTCAGTAACTTGTTACAAGCTGAGGTAGCCACGTCTGTCTCCTCCTTAGAACAAGCCTGACCGTCAGACGTCTCACATCCACCATGACGATCCAAGTAATCAAGGACGACAAAGGAATCTCCAAACAAGTTGTAATCCTCTGTCTGCAAATAGATACGATCCATTATGAGACAGTGTCACAGTGGCATAATGCGTACTTATTTCATGCAACCAAATTTCAGCGGAAAACAGGGCAAAATCCGACAGATGGACATAATTGACCCTTTCTGAACGCGGGAAAAATTGAGAAGTTCCATGATGTCACAATGCAATTTCGATGTTTGACCGAGGTTCAAAGCTTGTTTGTCTGAGGTAAAAACATTGTGACGTCACAAAATATTGCATTTTTTCCCGCAATCGGAAGGGTCAATAGTGTAATGAATATGATTAAGTACACTAAAATCATTTTCAAGAACAATTGAGGCAAATATAATATTCAGTGTAGTCTTAAATAAGTGCACTCTTAATAGCACCAACTCCATTGAAATATGAATTCGGCTAAAATATAAGTACACATATAGAATCATGTAAATAATGTACTTATCCAAATGCAAAAACTTTCTTTTAAACATTTTTTTTCAATACTTTCAAAGCTTGTATGAAAATGATCAACATGGTAAACTTACAATATTTCCATAATGTTCTGGATATCTGGTTTCCACTCTCCAGTCATCATCAGGGTTACCATTATAGTCACCACACAGACCACAGAGGTAACCACTATACATATCATACAGCCTTTAACATGTATACTTACAATATTTCCATACATATCAGGATAACGTGGTCCTACTCTCCAGTCATCATCAGGGTTACCATCATAGTCACCACACAAACCACAGAGGTTACCACTATACATATCATACAGCCTTTAACAAGTATACTTACAATATTTCCATACATATCAGGATAACGTGGTCCCACTCTCCAGTCATCATCAGGGTTACCATTATAGTCACCACACAGACCACAGAGGTTACCACTATACATATCATACAGCCTTTAACAAGTATACTTACAATATTTCCATACATATCAGGATAACGTGGTTCCACTCTCCAGTCATCATCAGGGTTACCATTATAGTCACCACACAAACCACAGAGGTTACTACTATATACATTGTATATCATACAGCCTTTAACATGTATACTTACAATATTTCCATACATATCAGGATATCGTGGTCCCACTCTCCAGTCATCATCAGGGTTACCATTATAGTCACCACACAGACCACAGAGGTTACCCATCATGTGGTCAGGGACGGTAACTGACATAGCATGGTCACCATCAAACTTCACAATGATACCACTTGCCGAGTAGATTTCCTACAATAATCACAAGTTTTATTAACTAGTTAATAGAAAATTTGATGTCTTCGTGCAATACTTTCTGAAAATGAATTTTTCATGGAATAATCATTGAATTAGAAAGTTTCTGACAAGATTTTTATGAAATCTGTCCAATATTGGAGGCTTCTTCTGAAGAAATTACTATAGGTCATATGAAATGAATGTGTACCTGATTACACTAAAAAGAATATAGACGTTACATGTATTATGAACTGAACTATGCATAGAAATTAATATTGATAGCAATGCTTCATCAACTGTTTAAAATTGCGTGACAGTTACGAAAAAACATACCACGTGCCATGTTGTACGTTGAACTCTCACATATTTGGTTTCATACGGTAATATAACCTCTGAGCCATTTACATGGACCTTTTTACCTTGAAGCACTTCAATTACCTTAAATTTAAAAAAATGTTTATTAAAATATGAAGTAAGTAAAATGTGTGTTTCTACCTTTACTTTGAACAATAAATATGGAATTAATTTTAATAAAAATATATGTATCTCACATAATATGAAATAGGTCTCAGTGACAAATATTATTCATAGAATTATAATGAAACTAGAGGAAAAACATCCATGTACTGTACGAGTTCTTATTCTAACGTGTTAAAATCTGACAAATTGAACAAGTGTGAGCATGAATTACTGCACATACTGTAAACCGTCTTTTATTCGCAAACATTTTATTTTCGCGATATTTCCGTGGTCCTTTGATTCGCGAAATAAAACGCCACCAGTATGTCCCAACACATGTGCAGAGAGATATGTTTATATGATGTCGCGAAAATAAAACGTCGCGAACCATTCATCTCACTCCTGTTCGCGAAATTAAGATGCCGTGAATAAATTTAAGACAGTTTACAGTAACTTATTTTCAAGTATAATCTATGACATGAAATGTAGCATAGCCGTAAATTAGCACATTCTGAACAGTGTTAACTCTTCTAAAATATGACTCCTGCTGAAATAAGTACACACACAGAATTTAAAACCACAAATTTGATTAAGCTGTTAACTCACTTCTGTTCCATTCACAATCACAGCGACTTCTTTAACATATCTGACAGCTGCGTTAGGATATCCACGATCCCAATGTAGTGCATGTACGGCAAAGGAGGCATTGTTACCATGGCAACCATCTGTTGCTATGACGTACTGACAACTTCCTTGGTAATGAAGCCATTTCTTATCAAATGACAGACAGTGGGGATCTCCATAACAGAAACATGTTTCAGCTCCTATAATGACAACAAGTTTCTTTATTGTGGGTATTTGTTACAGTAAAAGTAAGTCAAAATCAAAGTCACAAAGGAAAAAATTTAGTGATCACAAAATCATTTAATTTCCATTGTCATTTTCAAGAAACGAAGAATCTGATTGGCTGAGAAATTTTGTTGATACATCGATCAACACAATTTTTCACGGAAGTCTATCTATAGCACTATAATTTGTTGATGTTTGCATATCATTTCAAGGGTACCATTTCTTTTCTACTTACTCAAAAATTAACAGTGCATGTAGAATTTGCTCAAACTGGTCCTTATTCCAAAGATATAGAGGGACGATCGTTCGCTTTTTGAATCATGGCGGCTGCCATAACTTATTTTGGTAGACGTATCACAACGAAACTTCCGACTTACAAAACATAGTGCGGTGATTGATTGTTTTTAGATAAAAGAAAACAGTCTGTTTTCCATAATTAAATGATACGAAATTAATCTTATATTTTTTCTGTTGATGCAGGTATCACCCAAAAAATTGGACAGAAAACTTTTGAATCAACGCACTATGCGCATTGATGCAGTTTTCTGTCCAATTTTTCAGGTGATACCTGCATCAACAGAAAAAAATATAAGATTCATTTCTTAAGAAAAGACTTTTATCAAGTGAAAATTTTAGGCTTATTGCCAGATGGGTGAATATATGGATGGACATACAGACATAATCTATATCCCCACAAAAGCACAAACTAATAAGCTGTTATATTGCAATTACATGTACATTCAGTTTTTCATATCACTTAAGGTCAGGGTGTCGACTTTTAATAAAAAAAAAGAGGTAGAAGAAAGATGGATAGATTCATATGTAGAGGAACATCTCCTCAAACTATACAGACCAAAAAATCAAAATTTGCCCGTCTCGATTTTTGGCTGTAAACGTCCATTTTTGGCCTATTTTAACATTTTTGTAATTTTAGAGAATACCATATCATAACTTTACATACCTCTGAAATGCATGAAATTTCAAAAATTCATATGTATTCTTATTTTTCAAGATTCTTATAGCTTGTGGATGAATTAAAGGCTATTTTGAGAAATTCTGATAAAATAATCAGTTCTAAGGAGAGTATTTTCTTATAAAAACTATGTTGCTGGTTGCCATGGCAACAACTCGTTATTTTTATTAATAGCTAGAAGGTCGCCAGCTACACATTTTTTTTTCTACATGTATATCTATGGTATTGTTTCATCATAAAGCATTCAAATCAATATGTACCCGAACTAGTTTTTGAGCAAAATGACTGTTTCTATAAATAGCACAATAATTTATGCAAAAAATCAACATTTTGACCCAAAAACATAGAGTTTAACTTGAAGTTCGAGTTTCTAATTATCTCACTTTTAAAGAGTATAATGGATAGTAAATATTCTGTTGTTTGAATCTTTGGTAGCAGAACTCGTGCGAAAATGACAAATTTTTTCCTATTTTCAGCGATTTTTCATTGAAAAATATGCATTTTCCCCAAAATATCCATTCAGCAATGAAAGTTTCAAGGAGTATTATTTTTTTCTAAAATAATGTAACAATCTGAGCTTATACCATGTATCGTTTATGTTGGTTTCAAATATTATGAGATATGAAAAAAGACTTATCTCCCTGTAGTCGCAACCCTAACCTTAAGTGCATATACAAAAAATGCCAAAAAAACTTGAAGTTACCATCTTAACTTACTATCAATAGATTATACATGTATACCACGGTGATAATATGGGGAATTACGTACCAAATTAACAAGGGTGTCACAGGATAAATAAGAATACACAGTCACTTACTTGTACATGTTCGACCATCTCCTTTGTACCCCTCCTTACACACACACTCGTAACCACCTTTAGTATCTATACACGTAGCTCGATCCTTGTGGCAGTCATGGAGGCCTGACTCACACTCATTTATCTCTGAAGGAGGTGAAAATAAAAGGTTTTTATACCATGTGTAGAGAAAATTCCATGCAGATCGATTCATGACAGGGATTAAAGAATATCAAATGACATAGCCAGTGATTGGGAAGGAAATTTTGAGAATGGGCTGTTTTCCATGATTTTCTAAAACTTCAATGGGCCATTTCTTAAGAAAGTACACAGACCTCAATGAGCCATCTTACAAACTAATGGGACTATGGTTCAATTTGGCCCCTATCCTTCCAAATCACTACATGGGCACAATTGACCCTTCCGAATGCGGGAAAAATTTGAGAAATTCCATGACGTCACAATGCAATTTCAATGTTTGACCAAGGTTCGAAGCTTGTTTGTCCGCGGTAAAAGCATTGTGACGTCACAATATTTTACATTTTTACCCTTCCAATTGACCCTTTTAATAATGTGGAAATCTTTTTCTTTTCTTTTGGAAAATTCATGACATCACATACAACACATTTTCATGTTTTACCATGGAATGAAGCTTGTTTATCTGAGTGAAAATTAATGTGATGCTACTGAAGTTTAGCACTCTGGTTTCCCGCAATTGAAAGGGCAAGTTATCTTCTCACTCTTATACATACAAGTATGTGCTACATATTTCACTAACACTTACCACAGTAGTAATTTTCTTTAGCTAGTAATCTATCATTATAGCTGAGGTACGGAGTACACATTTGGTCTGCTAGGTACGTGGCCCAATCACATATCGTCTCCTCTTTCTGCTGAGTTTGTGATATATCATACACAGAGCTGACACGTATGCCTTCAATAGTGTCATCGTCTAAATTCACAAGACAGCCCTGTCAAAAAGTACGTCATTTCATTAATTCAGGTTTGCTGACCATGATAATATATAATATGAAGGTGTTTGCCTTGCTGATGAGGCAGTCACATTTGATTGTGACCATGGACATAAGGGTTCATATGGCTACACATTTTTACCCTCGTTTTTATACTTTTTTGTACTCCTCATGCTTGAAAAAATTCAGATATGCAACTTCAATAATATTTACGGCACAACGGGTGGTAGTCAGTGCCAACTGCTCATGATGTCATAAAAGCATTTTCATCAAAAGAGAACACTGCTATTATCTTATACAAGAGGGATAATATGACAGCTATACATTTTTTTTTTCTATTTGGTCCTAGCTTAAATTAGACAATTCTAAATTTAGAAATCAAAATACTACGTACACCGAATTCATTATGGTAGCTGATAAGTCCGTTGGTGTAAGACCTAGCTTCTTCAACCACTTCCTGATTTGAAGTAGATTCCTGGCGTGTCGTACAACCTCCATGGGCATCCAAGTACTCCTGCACCACATAAGAATCTCCGAACAAATTAAAATCTGTTGTCTGTAATGTATATGCGAGTACTTAAATGACCATTCTAGACAAAACTGATACTGAGTGAATACTATAAAAGAATTATTAACAGTCAATTGCCAAATATACATCTAAATTGCCACTAAAAATAAACACATACATTTGTTTTACATGTGAATCACAAAAGCATCAGCCATTGCCCAACAGCAAAAAAAAAAAAAAAAAAAATTTAGACTTTATCTCTTATTGAAAGCAACTTACAATATTTCAATACATATCAGGATTACGTGGTCCCACTCTCCAGTCATTATCAGGGTTACCATTATAGTCACCACACAAACCACAGAGGTTACCACTATACATATCATACAGCCTTTAACATGTATACTTACAATATTTCCATACATATCAGGATAACATGGTCCCACTCTCCAGTCATCATCAGGGTTACCATTATAGTCACCACACAAACCAAAGAGGTTACAACTATACATATCATACAGCCTTTAACATGTAAACTTACAATATTTCCATACATATCAGGATAACGTGGTCCCACTCTCCAGTCATCATTAGGGTTACCATTATAGTCACCACACAAACCACAGAGGTTACCACTATACATATCATACAGCCTTTAACATGTATACTTACAATATTTCCATACATATCAGGATATCTAGGTCCCACTCTCCAGTCATCATCAGGGTTACCATTATAGTCACCACACAGACCACAGAGGTAACCACTATACATATCATACAGCCTTTAACATGTATACTTACAATATTTCCATACATATCAGGATATCTAGGTCCCACTCTCCAGTCATCATCAGGGTTACCATCATAGTCACCACACAAACCACAGAGGTTACCCATCATACTGTCAGGGACTAATACTGACATAGAATGGTCACCATCAAACTTTATGATGACTCCATCCCGAGATGTGACAACCTATGTGAACAAAGAGGAATTGTGAATTTTTTTTTTTAAACTGTGAAGAACAAAGGTTTTCATATTCTAGAAAAATACATTTCTTCTCTTGCACTTGATCTGGCACATATCCTTTGAAAATTCATGCAGAGCATCTTCATCTTGAATTTGACTCTAGCACGGTGGGTAATCTCGCAATGCAGAACAATTGGTTTTTCTATATTTTCGTGCAAAATATATCATTTATAGCAAAAAGGCGAATGTGATGCAGTGTAAGAATGTGTTAGCTATGAGTTGCATCAAAAATAAGGTGGATATAAGTTTTTTATAGTGCACAAACGGGATCGGCGTTCTACTTTCACTTTCATCAACATGAATCACTCCAATCGTTTTTTCAGCTTTATAAAAAGATATTATTTCTCTTATTTTGAATAAAACGCATAGCTAAGACATCCTTACACTGCATCACATTCCCTTTTTTTGTGATAAACAATCTGTATTACACGAAATTTTAGATAAATCAAATGTTCTGCGTTGCGAGATTACCCACCGTGTCTACAGGTAAGTTGCTGTACATTCCATCTATCTGGAAATCAACTCTACAGGAGAGTTGTTGTTCCATTTATACTGGACTCTACCCTAGAGTCACTGTTCTTGCTATTGATTTCCTCCTTGCTTTGAGTTGACCAATCATGTTTTGCTTTGCTTTGACCTACACGTTGAGGCATGAACATTATAACAAAGATGGGACTCTCCAAACTCTTGTATTTGGAGAGTTGGCGTCAAGATTTATTCCTTGTAAAACTCACGTCATTACTCCCATCGTTTTTTCTGGGATTGGACTCTTTAATGAAGAATCAGGTTCCAGATAAAAATGCTCCTTGCTCTACTAATGTACAAAATTTACGTTGCCTTTCACCCTGCTGCTGCAGTTAAGAGATAAGGATGTTTATTGTACAAAACATAGGGTAATCAAAGATTACATAGCTCGCCTATACAGGTTTTTGTCAGAAACCAGGTCAATGTTTTTGAAAAGTAGGTCAAAGTCCAAGGTCAAGGTCACTAGGTCAAAGGTCATGGTCTCAAATGAAAGGTCTCGTCACAAGTTATCTACATGAGAAATATCAAAGCCCTACCCCTTATAGTTCAAGAGATATAGCCCAGGTTAAAGTTTTGTCTACGGACGACGACAACGACAACGAGGGTATGGCATTAGCTCTCTGGACTTTTTTGTCCCGGCGAGCTAAAAATAAACATTAAGAATGTAAAGAGAACATACCACATGTGAATTTGTTTTCTGTACATAGAGAATCCTATTGTCATACGGCAGTATAACCTCCAAGCTATTGACATGGACCTTCATACCTTGGAGGATATCTATTGTCTAAAATGTATATGTGAAATTGTCATAATACAATGTATATATGTGAAATGATCATAATTTCATTCATATAAACATAATGTAAACTTGGAAAATGTATACCTTCTGTTTGATGCACTGAAAGTATATGCATATTCTAAATATTTTCATTGAAAGACTGCATTTTATAGGAATAACTCTTTGTCGTTACAGTATGAGCAGCCTGCTTTGTATGCTGGGAAAAGTTGCTGTATGGAGTGTATCAACTTTGCATATAACATCTGCACCTTTATAGGAATCAGCTGGTCAATAAAAGACAGGATCTACTGCCTCGGATTGAACTAATTGCAATTAAATTCAAATGATCTACAGTAAATATAGTGCTTTTGTAAGTCCTCTTGATGAATTAGTTATACATGTACTTATTCAAATTTACACTGTGAAGGCAAGTCAAATAAGTTACCTCTGATCCATTTACAATGACTGTTACTTCCTTGACATATCTGACAGCAGCATAGGGGAATCCCCTATCCCAGAATAAAGCCTGAACAGTGAATGTCGCATCATTACCATGGCAACCATCTGTTGCTATGACATATTGACAACTTCCTTGGTAATGAAGCCATTTCTTATCAAAGGACAGGCAATGTGGGTCTCCATAACAAGTACAGATTTCAGCCTCTGTGGAAAAAGAAAATACTTATTGTACATATAATACATTGAACTGTTCATGTTTGAAGTAAAAACTTTTGGGTACAGAATCATATTTCTAAAATGCTTTTATAATTTCCTTTATTGTAAAGATTTACTACTTTATATGGCTCAGAATTTCAGAAGTCATATTTCTATCTAATACATGAGTTTCAATCAATTCTGATGTGACTTTCCTCCGATATCCTTCTTAATTATACACTCATTCAAAATGCCCCTTGCATAAGATGGCCAAAATGATGTTCATATTTTTAGTGTGCAATTGATGTTTACATACATATAAAACATGCAGTAACATTATCACATTACAATAAACATCCTTTTCCTGTTTACATACATGTACAAATAGTATAAAGTGGGTTTTTTTTTCATCTTTTCCCCTCCCAGATCAGTGGATCAATTAAGAAATGGGCAAAAGTTCCCATGTCGTTATATTGTATACTTACTATAACAAGTTTTCCCATCTCCTTCATAGCCTTTGTTACACACACATTCGTAACCGTTGTTAGTATTTATACACGTGGCATGGTTCTTATCACAGTCATGAATACCCAGGTCACACTCATTAATCCCTGAAAAAAACAAAAAACAAAATAAACTATCAAGTTAAACTGTAAATCTTACCAGACATCAAAAGAAACAATATGTTGACACATTTTACCTAGGTACCTCAAAAATACTTTTAAGTACTATATAATTTAATGAATTATATAATAGCTCATTAAAAGGAGCTGTTAAGATAAGGCGTAAAATCAGCCCTGAAAAGTGGAATTTTGAAAATTGAAATTTCAAGAACCTTTTCTGGTAAAATGTATACCTAAACGGCATCCCATCAGAATATGAAGTTATTTTTTATCTGTTTTGCATAATATTGCTACTTTTTAGGTCAAAACTTATCTTTTTCTCATAGAAATCAATAGAAAACGGAAAAGTTTTATTGAACATTGTTCCCCCCGGATATACAGAAAGCCACTTTTACTGGAGATGTGTATCCATGATACAAATTTTTTGGCAAAGTGGGGTTCTGTATCTCCGGGGGGAACACTACTCCAGGGACGAAAAACTAAAAATGGAAAGGGGGGGTGCATATTATAAGAATCGATATTTTTGACCATTAAATATAGCACATTTGACTATTTTTCCTCTTTAATCCATCAAACATTGTGTACTCAATATGATTGAATGAAAGATACAAGAATTAGGAACGAAATAAGCAAGAGTGATGTTCATTTCTCCGTCAATGTGTATTTCGCGCTAGAAGGCTTACATTGTAACCATTGAATGAAGAATAAGACCGTATTTTAAGTTCCGGATTTCATTATTTACCGATTAAAGGAGGTTGAACGTTCGAAATCTATTTCTGATACACAATGTAGACATATTTGATGTCTTTTAGCTTAAATTTATCCATTTTAGATAAAATATTCAAAAATGTATACGATTTTTGGTCGATATTATCGAATTTTCTATCCGAGCACCCCTACCTCTTTCGACCTTAATTTTACAACCTTAAGAGTTCCTCAACATAATGTAAATCATGTAAAAGGTCTGCAAATACATTATATTTCAATAATGATTCATGTTTTTCTGTGTACGATTCGCCATGCGGAAGAAATAAGTCATGAGATTTAGGGCTAAATACGGCCCTTATCTTAACAGCTCCTTTCATTGGTTGAACACATAGGGTCTATGAAAAAATAGTGCCCGATTTGCCAGGTAGTACTGCTGTATATTTGACAGAACTACACGTATGTCACTTTTAGAGTAACACAATGTAGATGTCACAAGTTACTTCTAAACAGATGGCATTTATATACATGTACAAGGTATGTAACATCATAACATAAAGCTTGGCAACTATTACATATGTACTTCCCTATGAGAGCATTGTTACCACCAAAACATCATGAATAGGTGTTTAATTAGAATTATCATTGACCAAGTCTGCCATAACTTACCACAATAGAACTTTTGCCGTGCTACGTACCTTACAGTCATTAGAGCTAAGGTATTGTTTACATATTTATAACTTACCGCAGTAGAACTGTTGCCGTGCTACCATATGGTCGTTAGAGCTGAGGTATTGTTTACATGTTTCCACGGCATACATTATATATCCAACTTTATAACTTGCCATGTGCTACCATACGGTCGTTAGAACCGAGGTATTGTTTACACGTTTCCTCAGCACAGCATATATTATACATCCATATTCATAACTTACCGCAGTAGAACTGTTGCCGTGCTACCATACGGTCGTTAGAGCTGAGGTATTGTTTACATGTCTCCTCGGCCAGGTTAGTGACCCAGTGACACAGAGTTTCTTCCTTCTGACCAGTTTGACATATATCGTACACACAGCTATATCGTAAACCATCCAAGATTACGTCATCCATATTCAGTAGGCATTCCTAATAGACAATAACATCACGAGATTTATATAAATACATGCATATACATGTAATTATCACAGAATCAAAAGTGACACTTTTCCACAAATCAATATACATGAATATCATTATTCCTCTTGAAATGCTATATCTACTTCAGTTAATGATATATTACGATATATCATTCGATGAATATATATTATTCAATTAATACATGAAAAAATTCTTGAAAATATTCTGACTTCTTTCTATAGCCAGATTTAACATGAATGGATCTAGAGGGGGAGGGTGGGTCAAAAATACATTTATATGCAGCTGATTCTTCATTGGAATGCTCTAACTGCATACACATACATTCTTACAATTTAAAAAAAAATTAAATAAAAAAAAAAAAATCTTTTAAAAATTAAAAAAAAAATCTTTTTTTTTTTTTTTTTTTTTGATTTTTTAAAAATTAAAAAAAAAACCCTTTTCTAAAGCTCTAACTACATGTACAGTCTTACAATTTTTAATTTTGTTTCCATATTTTCTGTTTCCTTAATAACGACTATACTTACCCCAAACTTGCCATAGTAACTCAGTAGCTGGTTACACTCTGATGTAGCTGCGTTCAAGTCAGCTTGAGAGCACTGTGTATCCTCAGGAGTGTTACACCCTCCGTGGGAATCTAAGTATTCCCGAACAACATGGGAATCACCAAATAATGTGTAGTTGGCTGTCTGTAACATGTAAGTAATAAAGACTTCAGGTGTCTGCCAATAGCACTTGAGAGACGACTACATTTATGAACAATAAGGAATATTTTATCAATTTGATTGCTCCTAGTAAAATAGTGTCAATCTACTATCTCTCATTACTTCCGACCATAGAAGCCTTTTTTTCAAATTTCAATTAATGTAATATTTTTTCAATGATTCATAGCCAAAAATCAAAGCACTAAAGGTACTGAGTGCGAATAGCAAGAATAATATCACTTATTATATTTGACAAAATATTGTGTTTTCAAAGTTATATTTGTTCCTGAACACCTTCGTAGGCCAGTTTATGGACTTATAAAGACAGAACTAAAATGCAAATCCATAATGTTGTCATAATGAATTGAAAGATGATGTCTGACAGTGAACATGAAAATTAAATAACATCACATTAAATCTACCCCTCCCCCTAAAAAATACAACAATCCAATATGACTATCGATTGATGATAGCATATACAAGGAAAGAAGACGAATCTTATTTTCTAATTTGATCCACACTCTCTCTTTAACCTTTCATGTTCAATGTTAGGTGTGTGCTAAGAATTTGAAGGAAAATTCACTTCTTTTTTAGTCTATAAAAACATGATACATCCTAAACGGGAATGTTTTGATCTTTTATTTTTCATAATTGTTAATATCATATTTCATGATGGAAGTTCCTAATTTTTCCGTCGTATACAGATTAATTTTTATTTTGTGAAGCGGGGCAAAATAAGCCTACTTGAAGATAGTTTTACGTTTCAATGATTCAACTTAATATCTTTATCGATAGCACCGTTTCATTTATATATTGTCCACTAAAACAGATAATGACCTGGTAATGGAAAGGGGTTTCCAACACACAGCCTGTGTTCATCTCAGTACATACAGATGCAATTTTTCATTAGGTCATGCATGTACATAACATGACAGCTCGATTCATATAGATATAATTCATTGATTCTGACAGAGATCAGACTTTAAACCAATCATGACGCTGACGCAGTCCCAAGGTACATGTGAACAGAGTAACATCGTTTATACATACTCAGTAGACGGGGCTCCCATGAGTGAAGAAATCAGGCAATCGCTATGTGCTATTCGCACAAAAACTAGAACATAACTTTTCCTTTGTGTGTTCCATTAAGAAGTTTATTGACAATTCTTTTGAAAAGTTGAGACCTTAATAGGTTTACCACAGTGACTTCATACCTAAACAAGTTAAGACTGATTCTTAGGTCAAATCAGTGATGCTGTAGAATATCTTTTTCAGTAAATGAAAGTTTACATAGCTAATACATTGTTGCCTTTAAAACACAAAATAATGTATATACCAGTACATGTATATATAAGTATATACCAGCCAAATAGAATTACTCTTCTACATGTACTTACAATATTTCCAAACATATCAGGATAACATGGTTCCACTCTCCAGTCATCATCAGGGTTACCATTATAGTCACCACACAAACCACAGAGGTTACCACTATACATATCATACAACCTTTAACATGTATACTTACAATATTTCCATACATATCAGGATAACGTGGTCCCACTCTCCAGTCATCATCAGGGTTACCATTATAGTCACCACACAGACCACAGAGGTTACCACTATACATATCATACAGCCTTTAACATGTATACTTACAATATTTCCATACATATCAGGATAACGTGGTCCCACTCTCAAGTCATCATCAGGGTTACCATTATAGTCACCACATAGACCAGAGAGGTTACAACTATACATATCATACAGCCTTTAACATGTATACTTACAATATTTCCATACATATCAGGATAACATGGTCCCACTCTCCAGTCATCATCAGGGTTACCATCATAGTCACCACACAGGTTACCACTATACATATCATACAACCTTTAACACGTATACTTACAATATTACCATACATATCAGGATAATGTGGTCCCACTCTCCATCTTTATCTCTTATTGAAAGCAACTTACAATATTTCCATACATATCAGGATAACGTGGTCCCACTCTCCAGTCATCATCAGGAGTACCATTATAGTCACCACACAAACCACAGAGGTTACCCATCATGTTGTCAGGGACAGTGACTGACATAGCGTGGTCACCATCAAATCTGATTATTATTTTTCCTGGCACCTCAATAACCTAAAGATACATGTACATATACAAAATTACACAAATCAGACTACAATAAGACATTATGAATGTGAGGCATGAAAATCACATCCCATGTATTGAAGAAAATATTTGTTATTCCTCAAGAGTATGATTTAGATTTCTAGAGAAAATAAATACAGATAGAGATTATATTATAGAAAACTGATACCTAAGTGTCACTACACTTCACAGGCAACACAAAAAACAATCTTGAAAGAATTTCATTGGCTCAGAAATCTGTATGCAAACCTTACAATTTTATATTTCGTACATTCACCTTAGTTGAATACAAATCTATTGGCATACCACATTCCAAGTTGTGCGTTGGACATCAACAATTTTGTTGTTGTAAGGTAAAATAACTTCAGAACCATTCACAAGAACTTTTCTTCCCTGTACAACAGTGATTTCCTGAAAAGTGCACAAAATTAAGTTAATGAATAATTGATGAACAACAAACTGACAAACTCTGTTCACATATAGTTCATAAAGCTTAATATGTTGAATTTCAAATTCACTTACCATTGCAGTTTAAAACAATATTTTTTTCAAATGCTCTTGTTAAAATATATCAGTAAGAATGACCCATTAGGTGACAGTTCAGCCTATTTACATGTAGCATCTAATATGCAAAAGGCAAGATGTGGGGTAGGGAAGGGGTCAATAATTATATCCTCTTTGAATAGTTGCCTACTTATTTCCTTTTTTTGAAGTTGTGTTAGAAATCAGATCCTGTATCAGTTCATAATAATAATAAGTCAAAAATCAAACATGCACTTGGAAATTTTAAATAAGTATCCCAGACCACTGACTATTTTAGATTTTAAAGATGATATACATGTACATGTATGTAGCATTTTTTCTTCTAGTGTTAGTTAATCTAACAAAGTTCAGCATACCTCAGATCCATTTACGATTACTGTGACTTCTTTGACATATCTAACTACGGCATTAGGATTACCACGGTCCCAGAATAAAGCCTGTATTGCAAATGTAGCATTATCACCATAGCAACCATCTGTTGCCATGACGTACTGACAACTTCCTTGGTAATGAAGCCACTTCTTGTCAAATGACAGACAGTGTGGATCTCCGTAACAAAAGCAGGTCTCAGCCTCTACAAATAGTGAAAAGTAAAATTTGGATTCCATTTTGAATGTTTACTGTGCAAAAATGTCAATATGTGCATACAGCACATGTTCTGTTGGTTTCATTAATGATATTCAACGGATGATTTTTGGAGTCTATCATATCAGAAAGTGTTGTCTAAGACTACTTTCAATTTCTTGTTGAAATCTTGTATTTTAAGAAAAATTTTACTTACGATTTCACATTTATCATAATATACAGTTAAAGAATAGGAGCTAGCATGATTCTGGTTTCCCGAGACTAGACCTATTTCCCGAGGCTTTGCCTCGGGAAATAGGTCTGGTCGAGTGAAACTAGAATCATGTTAACTCCCTCAATGGTATACTTTAACAGTTTAAATTTTATTATACCGTCACGCTGCATCTCCGCCCCATTTTGAAGTCACATGCTGTAGCTCTGCCTCATTTCGAAGCTATATCCCTTGGGAAATAGTCTTCTCAACTAACGCACCCTTTGCAGGGAAATAGTCTCATCGGGCGGGTTACAGTAAGTTTTAATGAGTATCTTTTTATATAGGAAAAAACAAGTAAGGTATAATTATAATAATTTGTAACCCATCACCTACTGAAGAAGTCGGTATGTACACTTACTGTAACATGATTTGCCGTCCCCTTCATATCCTTGGTTACACACACACTCATAGCCACCATCTGTGTTTATACACGTAGCATGAGTTTTGTCACAGTCATGAAGGTCAAGTTTACATTCATCAATATCTGAAATAAAGTTTAGCAAGATAAAATTTGACATTTTGTGAATGTGATGATTTTGATACGCACATATTTATTTTGATGTTTGCACATTTAAAATGAAGAAATTGACAAAACATTTTCAAAATCTTGAAAATAACAATTTGATTTTTTGTGAAAAATATGGCAACCTATTTTCAAAGGTTTGCCGAATCTACCATTCAAAAGAACTTGTAGTGTATTGTTCATGTATATTGCAGGATGGCCAAATACATGAGACATCACATCTGTTTACGGGTTACACATTATGATGTCAAAATCAAATGGCCCATGAAAATGTCTGATGGGCCACTCATTATTATGTCATAATAGAATAATCCACCAGCATTTGTGATGTCAGACATTTGACAATTAGATGAATTTTTCTTGCACTTCCACAACACGGTGATAGATCAACAACATTAATCTTACCACAGTATCCATCCTTTGCAACAAATCTTTGGTTAGAGCTGAGGTACTGAGTACAGATGTCCTCGGCCAGGTTAGTGGCCCACATACACAGTGTCTCCTCTGTCTTTCCAGACTGACACACGTCGTACACACATCCCACTCTAAGTCCTTCATAAACCTCGTCAGCCATGTTACTGAGACAGTCCTTTGTAATGGGAAGATGATAGAATTAACCACCAGGAATAACAATTTACAAATCAAAAGATTTTCAAAAGATCAGAAGATATGATTGAAAAAAGGTTTTGCAATTTATCATCACAGAGGAAATTTCAATATAGACTATGGAACAATGATAAAAGATCTAAATAAAGTACATTAATTGTACATGCATAAAAAATGCAAGATGCAAAGTTCAATTTTGCCAACTTGAATAATAATATAATGCATTTTCTATGCAACTTAGAATGAAAATAAAGGTTGAGAAATGCCTTTTTGATAACTTCTTATCTTTTTTTCAAATTTCAAATTTTGTTTTTTAAATCTTTTAAAACTCAAATTGTAGTGACATAACTTACACCAAACTGTCCACTGTATCTGAGCAGTTCGTTACACAATGACGTAGCGCTGTCTGTATCTGACTGTGCACAGGCCTCAGCTTCCATTGTAGTACAGCTGTCTGTCTGATTTATATTGTCAGTAACAACATAGGAATCTCCGAAAACATTGGGGTCAGTGGTCTGTGATAAATATTAAACTAAATGTTAGTACTGTATACAATTCTTGACTTTTGATTTTGGTCTACTCATGACTATACAGGCCTGGTCAGGTATTGGTTGGCCGAGGTTGACCAATGCCTGACCTGGTCTGTATAGTCACAAGTAGACCAAAATCAAAAGTCAATAACTACTTTATCAAATTATCAGGATTCTTTTAACATTTGCATTGTAATGATACGTTAAGTCAAAGATCTATCACTACAAAAATCAACGCACGTGCACATGCTGGTTATCATTACATCACTGAATCCCAAATAGACTGCTTTTGAGCATTAGCGGTCAACTCACTCTGAGGTATACTCTATCAAACTGCATCTCCGCCAATTAGAAATACTGGTAAGCAAAATCGGCAATAATTTATGATCATTTGATAATGATAAATATAACACAAAATGCTAGGATAAGAGGACTGTGATAATTAAAAACAGTAAATGTCTATTTGTTTAATAAGGGAGTCATGTACAGATCTAGAGGGGGGGTGTCAGGATTCCCCTTTGAAATTACAACTTACATCCCCCAGTTCTCCACCAACCACACCAAAGAAAAAAAATTCTAGGCAAGGCCAGAGTTTTTACCATGTTCCTTGGACAGAGCATAAATAGTCTAAGAGTATAAGTATTTACAAATTATGTTAAGGATACTTCTTGTATCATAAATACAAAAAATGTATCATATAAAACAGAATGTTTACATTCTATATACACCAAATGCATCGTATGGAAGAAGCTGTTTGATAGAGAAATGAATAAATAGGTATGTGTGAATCATATTTACTTGCAAGTCTATAAATTCAGATTAACAATTTGATTATACTCCTTTACTTACGATATTTCCATACATATCAGGATAGCGTGGTCCCACTCTCAAGTCATCATAAGGGTTACCATTATAGTCACCACACAGACCACAGAGGTTACCACTATACATATCATACAGCCTTTAACATGCATACTTACAATATTTCCATACATATCAGGATAACGTGGTCCCACTCTCCAGTCATCATCGGGGTTACCATTATAGTCACCACACAGACCACAGAGGTTACCACTATACATATCATACAGCCTTTAACGTGTATACTTACAATATTTCCATACATATCAGGATAACGTGGTCCCCCTCTCCAGTCATCATCAGGGTTACCATTATAGTCACCACACAAACCACAGAGGTTACCACTATACATATCATACAGCCTTTAACATGTATACTTACAATATTTCCATACATATCAGGATAACGTGGTCCCACTCTCCAGTCATCATCAGGGTTACCATTATAGTCACCACACAGACCACAGAGGTTACCACTCAGTGCATCGGGGACAGTGACCTTCATTGTGTTGTCACCATCAAATCTAACAACTACTCCTTCTGGTGATCTCACTTCCTACAAATTGAAGATTAATTACATTGTTGAAAGACTGTTATCATTCAGAACCCTAGATTCGTTGATAAACATGGAAAGCATCACCTTCATGTGTCAACCTTGCAATTCTCTTCAACTATCACCACCTTGGCATATTTAGGCTGCTTTAAATTTCCTCAAATACATGTACATTGTAGTGAAAGTTCATCGCTACCAAAATTAGCTGGAAGAGCAAACCAGAAGTCTCTGACGAGACTGTAGCTCTCCTGGTTGTTTTTTTTTTTTCGAAAACATCAATTTCCTATCTTTTTTTTTTAACCAAAGACCATATGGAGCAGGTGCTCTAACAAATTATAAGTAGCACGACAAAACAACACATTCATTAGCATGATTAGACTGCAAGTAGAATATCACTCATACAATTCATAATATTTGAGATATAGTATTTCAAAAAAGAATGCCACATCCATTTTCAAAGATCCTAGGGGCAAGGTGCTGCTAGCTCAAATGAACTATCATTGACACAACATGACTACAGATCCATAATATTGCATAAAAAATTAACTCTCCATCATTAATAGCTTAAGAAGAGTAGAGAGCACAATTATATAGGAAAAAATGACCACACCAATACCCTGGGGGTCAGGGGCTCAAACAAAATATCAGGTAAACAACTAGACCACAGACCCATCATATTGCAAAAAGAATCAAGTCTCCATCATTTATAGTGTCAGAGGAGTTGCAAGTACAATATTACATAGAGTAATATAGGAAAAAATGACCGCACCCATTTTCTAAGACCCTGGGGGTCAGGGGCTCAAACAAAATATCAGGTGCACAACTAGACTGCAGATCCATCATATTGCAAAAAGAATTAAGTCTCCATCATTTATAGTGTCAGAGGAGTTGCGAGCACATGATTACATAGAGTTATGTAGGAAAAAATGACCACAACCATTTCCTAAGACACTGGGGGTCAATGGCTCAAACAAAATATCAGGTGCACAACTAGACCACAGATCCATCATATTGCAAAAAGAATTAAGTCTCCATCATTTATAGTGTCAGAGGAATTGCGAGCAAAAGATTACATAGAGTTATATAGAAGAAAATGACCACACCCATTTTCTAAGACCCTGGGGGTCAAGGGCTCAAACAAAATATCAGGTGCACAACTACACCACAGATCCATCATATTGCAAAAAGAAGTAAGTCTCCATCATTTATAGTGTCAGAGGAGTTGCGAGCACAAGATTACATAGAGTTATATAGGAAAAAATGACCACACCCATTTCTAAGACCCTTGGGGTCAGGGGCTCAAACAAAATATCAGGTGCACAACTACACCACAGATCCATCATATTGCAAAAAGAATTAAGTCTCCATCATTTATAGTGTCAGAGGAGTTGCGAGCACAAGATTACATAGAGTTATATAGGAAAAAATGACCACACCCATTTCTAAGACCCTTGGGGTCAGGGGCTCAAACAAAATATCAGGTAAACAACTAGACCACAGACCCATCATATTGCAAAAAGAATTAAGTCTCCATCGTTTATAGTGTCAGAGGAGTTACGAGCACAAGATTACATAGAGTTATATAGAAGAAAATGACCACACCCATTTTCTAAGACCCTGGGGGTCAAGGGCTCAAACAAAATATCAGGTGCACAACTACACCACAGATCCATCATATTGCAAAAAGAAGTAAGTCTCCATCATTTATAGTGTCAGAGGAGTTGCGAGCACAAGATTACATAGAGTTATATAGGAAAAAATGACCACACCCATTTCTAAGACCCTTGGGGTCAGGGGCTCAAACAAAATATCAGGTAAACAACTAGACCACAGACCCATCATATTGCAAAAAGAATTAAGTCTCCATCGTTTATAGTGTCAGAGGAGATTAAATAGAGTTATATAGAAGAGAATGACCACACCCATTTTCTAAGACCCTGGGGGTCAGGGGCTCAAACAAAATATCAGGTGCACAACTACACCATAGATCCATCATGTTGCAAAAAGAAGTAAGTCTCCATCATTTATAGTGTCAGAGGAGTTGCGAGCACAAGATTACATAGAGTTATATAGGAAAAAATGATCACACCCATTTCTAAGACCCTTGGGGTCAGGGGCTCAAACAAAATATCAGGTGCACAACTAGACCACAGACCCATCATATTGCAAAAAGAATTAAGTCTCCATCATTTATAGTGTCAGAGGAGTTGCGAGCACAAGATTACATAGAGTTATATAGGAAAAAATGACCACACCTATTTCTAAGACCCTGGGGGTCAGGGGCTCAAACAAAATATCAGGTGCACAACTAGACCACAGACCCATCATATTGCAAAAAGAATCAAGTCTCCATCATTTATAGTGTCAGAGGAATTGCGAGCACAAGGTTACATAGAGTTATATAGGGAAAAATGACCACACCCATTTTCTAAGACCCTGGGGGTCAGGGGCTCAAACAAAATATCAGGTGCACAACTAGACCACAGACCCATCATATTGCAAAAAGATTTAAGTCTCCATAATTTATAGTGTCAGAGGAGTTGCGAGCACAAGATTACATAGAATTTCATAACCACGCCCATTTTCTAAGACCCTGGGGGTCAGGGGCTGAAACCAAATGTCAGGTGCACAACTAGACCACATACCAAGTAGGATGCAAAAAGAATTAACTTTCTATCACCAGTGGTTTCTGAGGAGTTGCGAGCACAAGAATTGTTTACGGACGGACGGACGGACAGACGGACAGACGCCGGACGACAGGGTATTGCATAAGCTCGACTGGTCTGAGACCAGTAGAGCTAAAAAAATTGCACCTTGAGCCAGGATTGATCCTATAGACCCCTATCACCAAAGTTGTACCTAATATCTGTTACACCACAGCAAATGTAAGAATTGACCCTTCCAATTGCGGGAAAAAAATGCTTTTAACTCGGACAAACAAGCTTTGAACCTCGGTCAAACATCGAAATTGCATTGCAACGTCAGGGAATTTCTCAATTTTTACCCGCGTTCGGAAGGGTCAATTCTAATGTCAACTGTTGTACGTATTCCATTTTAATTTTACGGGCACGAGAAAAGTGCTTTAATCCGCCAAAATGGAGATAAGGGAAGTGAATTGCAACTTTGGCTCACCAAGATGGGAAAGCAATAGAAATAAAACATACATACATGTATCAATTAATTAAAAGCATGACAAGACAAATTTTAAAAAGGAGTAGGTGCGGTATGCAATTTTAGGCCTATTTTTAAAGACGTTCAGATATTCATCATTTTCTAGTTTACAAAGAATTCAAATGCATGATAAATTGAAACGAGAAAGGATTGGTTTGATTTTACAGCCCCATTCTGTATACTTAGAAGTTGAAAACGTCTAAAAACAGTAAAATCATTGAAAATATCAATAAGGCCATTTCTTGTTTTTATTCTGTTTTGCGTCCTTTTGAAATTGAGAAACCTACCAGCCAGCCTGGGAGAAAAACAAACAAGCATATAAAACAAAGTTGCAATTTCATATTATGTGACTGTGTGCTTGTTTCATTTGATCATCTTGACATATTTTAGTGAACAAAAGAATGATAGACAATAATTCATTGTAGTACTTTTACATTTTTACATGAAATATAAAGAAATATACAATTTTTCTTTAATTTTTGTAAAATCACACTTTTAATTTGCAAAACATCTTATATTTTAATTTTGTTTTGTTTTATGACTTTTGGCTCAAAACCTACCAGCACGAGGACGCAAAACAGAAAATAACAAAGAAATGGCCTAAAGGGGCATAATTCAAATAATACAAATTATGAAATAAAGTAGGGCTGATGCGAGGGGTTAGCACACCTTAGTCCTTTATGTTCAATACAACCTACCACATATCGTTGTGTACGCTGAATGTTGACGATCTTGTTGTCGTAGGGCAGAATGACGGCTGAACCATTAACAAGGACAACTCGGTCTTGAAGGATGTCAATCCTCTGAAATAGATAGTCAAGATTCCATTTTCAAGTTAAGAGTTATGACTGATTTATAACTAGATTTACACTCATAGACACCAGACATCCTCTCATATGACAAAATTGTCATTATGATGTCATATTTCATCTTGATAAATCAGAATAGAAAGCACTGCCACTTTTTGATACTGTGGTGTCACGATAAAAAAAAATTGTGATATCCTGTGTCTTGCCATCTGATTAGATTACGGGAGAATGAGCTTTTGTCAACTTTAAACTAGATTTTTAGTAATGACACAGAAAATTTCAAAGTCAGTGTATCTCAAATTGAATATTTGTCGGGGTATCTCAAATTAAATATTTATCAAAGGAGTATATATGGTTTACATAGTAAAGTGGCCCCCTAAAATCGACTTCTCTAAATTTAAATTTTGTTGTCATTTTTTTAGAGTTAAATATCTATATTTTGAGAAATCTAGTTATAAAAACTGCTCCTTGCTTTCTACGACATTGTAAAAGTTGCATAAATATCATGAAAATCGGTGGTTTTGTCAATTTTTCATGAAAAATAGCATAATTCTTGATTACTTTCATTTAGATAACATCGAGCGGGATTGTGAACAACTTTTTCCTTTTGTATGCACTTAGAGACGTACATAGGAAACAACATATCAAAATATAAAAGTTGTTCAGAAGCCCGCTCGATACTAACTAATATGAAGTTTGCCGAAAATTAGCCCCAAAATGACGTTTTTCCAGAAAATTGGCAAAATATACCATTTTTGAAGCCCAATTTCTAAGAAATTGAGAAAGTAAATAAAAGTTATGTATTATTTCCTAAGTAGACTACATTGTGGAATAAATATTGGTACAAATTCATTACTTCATGAAAAGTTTAGATTTTGCTCTGAAAGGGGGCCGATTTACTACATGTATATAAACCATATATAGTCCTTTGGATAAATCATTTCAAGAAATCATATAGGTTGAGATTCAACTTTTCTATTTTCACATTCCCAAAAGTGTTTCTTTAAAACATTTTGTCAATAAACCAAATATATGGATGAGTAAGAAGAAAGCATATAAATTACACTATTTTCCATATAATAACTGAAGTACCTTTCATAAAAATAATTCCAAGGAATGCATGTGTCGCCTGCGAAACATAGTGACACTTAGGAATCACTTTTATAATTTTTTATGACATCCAAGTGTGACAGACAGACAGACAACAGACAAAGTGATCCCTAAGTGTCGCTATGCTTCCCAGGCGACAAAAAAAAATGCATGTACCTGAAATTATTTTGAGAGTAAAGAATCTAAAGAAGAGAAGGTTTAAAATAGATAGCTTACCTCAGATCCATTTACCATTATGGTGACATTCTTCACATATCTTACAGCTGATGAGGCAATGCCTCTGTCCCAGAAGTGAGCCTGAACTTCAAAGCTTGACTCGTTACCATAGCAACCGTCGGTTGCCATGACGTACTGACAACTTCCTTGGTAATGGAGCCATTTCTTGTCAAAAGACAAACAATGGGGGTCTCCAAAGCACATACAAGTTTCAGCTTCTGTAAAAAGTAGAAATAAAATTCAGTACCTAAAAAAATATAAGTGCTGAAGATGCTCAATGTTCCTAATACTGTAAACATCAACATTTTCGCCTAGGGGTAACTTTCGAGACTGTTTAATTTTCGCTAAAATTGTCCTGCATGAAACTTACAACCAGTATAAAAGACTAAAGGAATAATCCCGTTTTCGCCAAAATTAATCCCATGCGTTTTGTTGAAATGGACACATCGCGAAAATTTACCTCAGCAAAAATGACTAAGTTTACAGTATGACATTTGTTGCACTGACCTTGATGGATACATGTATATAAGATTATGTACATGTATATAACTTACTGCTGCACACACGTCCATCACCGTCGTATCCTTGGTTACATTGACATTCATAGCCGCCTTTTGTATCTATACACGTAGCATGGTCTTCATCGCAATCATCAAGGTCAAGGTCACACTCATTTATCTCTGTAATTAATTCACAAGGTCATAGACATGCATAAAATCTTTGATTTGATCATAAAACTTGTAATACATGAATGATAAATAAATCTTCCTATTTTCACATTGATCTAAAATTGACATGTAATATGGCAGACAATATTTCTTGACAGTCTTTTCTTAACCATTTTCAAAGTTGGAGACATTTTTTATACCATCCCAAATTGATAATTCTGAATAACAGGAAGATTAAAGGATTTTTTAAAAACTATTTCAATTTCTTCCTTCTTTTATGATAAGTCATAATTTGGCATTAAAGCAGTCCATTTTACTTAGAACAATGTATCTGCACTGCAGCAATGGTAAGTGCTATGTACACATAAATGTAGATATTCGCTACTTTCCATAACCAGAGTTGAGTGCTGTTTGGGATGGTATCCGATATAGACTAGTGCTGTTTGGGATGGTATCCGATATAGACTCATTGTGACGTCATCATTTATTCTGGGAAATGACAGTACGAAATTGACGTTAAAATGCCAATTTCATGAGGTGATAATGGTTTTAAGTCAGATACCGTCTCAAATGAGAAATAACTCCACAATCTGCAAAGACTCTTTATCATTGACAAACTATGGTATGAGTGCTACTTACCACAATGAAATTCTTCCTTTGCCTGAATACGATTCATAGACGTCAGGTACCGCATGCACGTCTCCTCTGCTAGGTTTGTGGCCCATGCACACAGCATCTCCTCTTTATTTCCAGATTGGCATATGTCATACACACAACTTACGTGCAATCCTTCCAAAGTGTGAGCATCTAAATCTCTTAGACATTCCTGTTAAAGGAAAATCAGATTTCTTCTTTTCTTTAATAGATCAACAAGACTGTAAATTCTTTATTCTCTAATCATTTTTGCAAAGTTTTCATAGTTAAACATGAAAATAAGACTTTAGTAAATTGAGTTCTTAAACTAGCGTGTAAACCGTAGTTAAAATTCTATTTTATTCTAAAAAGGTTTGAAAAGTAGCACAGACTGTATAGACAATACTCACGCCAAATGTGCCACCAAAGCTGAGCAAGGCGTTACATGCTGATGTTGCTTCCTCAGTTTTTTCTTTGCTACAATCGTCGCCTGTATTGGTAGTACATCCTCCATTTTGAGCTAAGTATGCTGGGACAACATACGAATCTCCAAAAATATTAAAGTCTGTGGTCTACAAAATGCAAGAAATTTAAATTTTTCAAGGGATATAACTAGAACTGCCCTAAAAGGATGGATTATAAATCAAGTTTTAACTTGTATACTAACAATATTGCCATAATGTTCTGGATATCTGGGTCCCACTCTCCAGTCATCATCAGGGTTACCATTATAGTCACCACACAAACCACAGAGGTTACCACTATACATATCATACAGCCTTTAACTTGTATACTTACAATATTTACATAAATATCAGGATATTGTGGTCCCACTCTCCATTCATCATCAGGGTTACCATTATAGTCACCACTCAGACCACAGAGGTTACCACAATACATATCATACAGCCTTTAACATGTATACTTACAATATTTCCATACATATCAGGATATCGTGGTCCCACCCTCCAGTCATCATCAGGGTTACCATTATAGTCACCACTCAGACCACAGAGGTTACCACTATACATATCATACAGCCTTTAACATGTATACTTACAATATTTCCATACATATCAGGATATCGTGGTCCCACTCTCCAGTCATCATCAAGGTTACCATTATAGTCACCACACAAACCACAGAGGTTACCCATCATATTGTCAGGGATGGTGACTGCCATGGCATAGACACCATCAAACTTCACAAGCACACCATTTGGAGCTCTTAATTCCTATAAATTCAACCATTAAAATACAGTGTTAAACATTCAAATACCATATAATTTCATAATCTAAGTTAGCATAGGGTCTGTAAAATCTTGAGTCATGTTGCCAATTTCCAAAACTAGCATGAAAATTGACAGGTTATTCACAGAATCTGACATCAAATGTTCACATAACATGAAAGAGAAGAAGAAATTTTATTCCCATTACACCTTTATATAAGGATTTTTTTAAATACCATTTTGAGAACAGACAAAATCATGAATTTCTTCCAATACTTTCCTTCATCATCATATCTTTGAAAGTAGATTCTGAACTTAAAAACACACGAAAGAAAGAAAAACAATTTACCAATTTTAAAAACACTGTCTACAAATACAAACCACATTCCAAGCTGTGCGCTGAATATTTACGATCTTGTTGTCATACGGCAGAATAACTTCAGTACCATTTACAAGCACTTTTTTGCCTTGCAGGATTTGTATGTTCTGTAATGTAAATTTCTTCACTTTATTCTTCATCAAAATCTAAAATTTAGTCCAGACACTTGTGCCAAACCATTATTAAAAGTTATGCAGCATAATGCCTTTTAACAATCTTCATAAGAAATGAAAATGATGATCCTATACTGAGCTCTCCCTTTTATACTGTCACTATCATAAATGATTGTGCCCCTGAAAAAAAGTCCTTTTGGCTACCAATTTTTCCTAACTTTTCTCTTCTTATTTTGCATTCCTTGTAACTCGCAAAGTTCAAAATGCTACTTTTTTACATTTGCTACACAATGCGTAGTAAAATCTCCCATTGCCAACAGGTCATGACATTATATCTACATTTTCCGGCCAAATCTTTGACATTTTATCTACATGAATGACACCAAAGCCATAATGACCCTTTTGTCATATTTAAGTTTTAACATACAATATCATGACATACCTCTGAACCATTGACAATGACAGTTAGCTCCTTCACATATCTGACAGGCAACAGAGGAAAGCCCCAATCCCAGAACAGAGCTTGTACCTCAAATGATGCATTTATACCCGAGCAACCATCTGTTGCCATGACGTACTGACAACTTCCTTGGTAATGGAGCCATTTCTTATCAAATGACAAACAATGTGGGTCTCCTGAGCATGTACAGGTTTCAGCCTCTGTGGAAACAATGGAAAGACATCGTAAAAAGTAGAATACTTCAGTTTATTTTCTTGTACACATTTTCTTGCAAAAAATCATCATTTCAGTATTGAAAAAAATAAATTTTTTTTCCTTTAAACTTACTATAACACGTTTTTCCATCTCCCTGGTAACCCTTATTACAAACACATTCGTAACCATCTTCAATGTCTATACACGTAGCATGATCCTTGTGACAGTCATGGAGGCCTAAATCACACTCATTTATCTCTACAATGAAATGAAGAACAATGCATTTAAAAATCTTTCTTGGGGGGGGGGGGGGGGGGGGGGGGGGGGGGAAGGGGGGGATGTTATGAGAGAACCTGTATATTATCTAGTTGTTATCAAAACCATTTACATGTACTTTCATAGTAAATGTCAGTCAATTTCCTATGTAAAACGTACATTACATGTAAATTGTAAGTACTGAATTTGAATTTCTTACACATTTAAAAATATGAAATATATTCTACATCTTTTTTTACAGGATACATCACATATTTCGTTCCTTAAAGGTTTTCAAGGCATAAAATTCATAGTCTAGATGCCTGCTATCAACATTACACATACTAGTGCCAAACAACTACTTTTTAAAATCTAATGCTTACCACAATGATACTTTTCCTTTGCGATTATTCTGTCATTAGAGCTGAGGTACTGAGGACACGTCTCGTCAGCTAGATTAGTGGCCCACATACACAGGGCCTCGTTCTGTTGTCGTGAGTGACAGATATTATAGACACAACTAAAATGTAACCCTTCATAGGCAGTTTCATCAAGGTTACGAAGGCAGGCCTATCAAAAGACAATGTTATACTTATGTAATACATTTTTGTATGATTGTGATGTTTAATATTGAATTAAATTAGGTGTCAACGTATAGCAACAACAAATGGTATTTATAAATTCAGTAAGTATAAAAATAAGGTTGAAACAATATAATATGCTCACAGTACCCGTATAAAAGGATTCCTGAAACTTTGATTATTTTTAAGCAGAGAAATAAAATCAGATTTAAGATTGAGTCTTAACAGTGCTTATAATTGCTGGATCACCAATAGTCCAGCATACATGTAGCACCTGCAAGCATTAGGATTATAATCAATGGCACATCAAACAATGTTCTGTTTGGCCATTAACTATGACATCATATGTAACGTATAAGACCAACGATCATTGCGATGTTGGACATTTTGTGATCCTTAATTTATGGTACACTTGATATTATCTTATCAAGATATCATAATAAATAGTTGATATCAGGCTGCATACATTAGATATGTATCATCTGTAGGTAATGTAGTTTTTGAAAAGAAAACCATAAACATGTATAAAGAGACTGCTAGACCTATTTGACTACAGGATTCCATGGATATTCATAGACAAAAAATAGAAAAATAACATAAATAGATAAATAACATAAATAACTTACACCAAAGGTGCCACTGAAGCCAAGTAAATCGTTACAAGCCGAGGTGGCCTGATCTGTTTCTACTTGTGTACAGTCTTCTTCCATGGGTGTTGTACAGCTACCATGGGTATCTAAATACTCGGGTACGATGTGCGAGTCTCCAAATAGTCTGTAGTCTACCGTCTGTAACACATCAAATTATGATGATTTCTCTCAGATTAACACACTTTTTTCTCATAATTTCATATGAATGTCATAAAATTGATATGGTAACATGCATGTTATTTCCCTAACTTTGCATAAGTGTTAAAGGAATCTCATATGATCAAGTAAGGTATCCATGCCTACTGTATTCAGATCTGACCCTTCCTATTGCGGGAAAAAAATGCAAAATTTTGTGACGTCACAATGCTTTCACCTCGGACAAACAAGCTTAGAACCTTGGTCAAACATCGAAATTGCATTTTGACGACATGGAATTTCTCAAATTTTTCCCGTTTTCGGAAGGGTCAATTCTAAAGATTTTCAATTCAATGTACTTTTTACATATAGGGGAGAATATGAAAAATGTTGGTTTTGTACCTCAAATATGGAGGCATTTTCTTCAATTATGTGAAAATACACATGAAAAACTAATGTGCTTTTCATGCTTTATGCATTCAATTTATCGCTAACATTAGGGATACATACAATATTTCCATAATGTTCTGGATATCTGGGTCCCACTCTCCAGTCATCATCAGGGTTACCATTATAGTCACCACACAAACCACAGAGGTTACCCATCATGTTTTCTGGGACGGTAACTGACATAGCGTGGTCACCATCAAACTTCACCACAATTCCATCTTTAGATCTAATTTCCTGAAAAAAAGGCATAAGCAAAATATACCTACATGTATCTTGACATAAATCTGAGTATTCATTATAAAGTTACCTGAAAAAAGTTCCCTATTTGTATGAAAAGTGTTTGTATTTCAGTATACTTAGCCAATGTATTTAATATAATTATGAAGACAGATGCATACAAAGGTATAATTCTGATATTTGTTAATAAATAAATGTACATACCACGTTCCATACTGTTCGCTTGATGTTGACAATTTTATTGTCGTAGGGTAAGATCACTTCTGAACCATTCACAAGAACTTTTTTGCCTTGTAAGATTTGAATGACCTGAAAATAAATTGAGTTTTTAGAGAAAATAATGTGTTAATGACAATATCTTAAAAGTTTGATTCAGAGAAAAAAACTAAGTTATTAAGCAACTTAAAATTCCTAAAACCTAACTTACTACACATTTTATCCGCTTCTTAATGATGGAAAGCTGAATCAATGCAAAATAGGTTGAACTTTTCATTTATATTCATACAGAGTTCTTGAAATCTTCCGATGAAATGTCGGACATTTAGGAATTTTTATTGGTCCAAATAATAGACACAATGTGAGTTTTTATCGGACCATTAATAATTTTTTATCAGCAAATCCTATAAAACCGATACCTTCATGAACTCTCTAAATATCAATATCAAAAATAATTCTTTTCCACTGCCTAAATTCATTCTGACATACTGAGAAATAATTTGTATCAAAGTATAAAAGGTGCATTCTATAAGTCAGACCTACAAGAGCTATTCAAACAAAATCATAGAGCAAAGCAAGAAATATTCCAAAAAGAACTTACTTCCGATCCGTTGGTGATGACTGTAACTTCTTTGACATATCTTACTGACGCATATGGATAGCCACGATCCCAGAAGAGAGCATGAACAGCAAAAGTAGCATTTTTATTGGAGCATCCGTCTGTGGTCATGACATACTGACAACTTCCTTGGTAGTGTAACCATTTCTTGTCAAACGACAGACAATGTGGGTCTCCATAACAGAAACATGTCTCCGACTCTAATGAAGTTAATACATGCACACGTAATTAAATCTGTTGGCCAAAATAATTCTTTAAGGTATCTATTGACTTTTTAAAGGGATTTTATGACAGTAAGCAAAATAACTATGCCACCAAGTCTTGAAACTGGACACATAAATGTGAACTTCAAAATGCTTATGTTCTTGAAGTTTTGATATACATGTGTATATGTACTTAGCCAAGAGACAAAAGATTTTTGAATCTGTGAAATATATAAAAAAAAAAAAAATTCTTAAATCAAATAGTTTCAGAAAAGTTTAGCCAAATATTCAATCACAAAAAAAAAATGTAAAATTCTCTTTTGAGCATTCTTTTTTTTTTTCCGTTTTGAAATTACTTTGTACTTAAACCTGTGACCTTGAAAAAATGTATAGGGTTTTCCCTTTATGACGATCAATCTTCATGGAAAGTTTGAGGATCTTAAGTGCTAGTAGCTTATTATGTATCCATCAAAGATGTACAGGGTATGGATAGAATGTCAAACATCAAGAAAGAATGAGAACTTACTATAGCATGTTTGTCCATCTCCTTCATAGCCCTGGTTACACACACATTCAAAACCTCCGTTTGTACCCATATCTATACATGTAGCATGGTCACCACATGTATGGAGTCCAATAGCACACAGATCAATATCTGTAATAGATAATACTAAAACCTCGTACTTTTATCTAGACATCTTACTTCTTAATGCATTTTTATCTTGTATTTCAGAATTCAATTTGGTAAATCCATGTAATGATACTTCAATAGAGAATGATACACAGTATCTTAAAGTCTGGAACTATGAAATAATGTTGAGTTAAATAAATTTGTTCTTTTCTTTAATCTTATTTTGATCACTTTTCGAAAATTCAAAAGTACTTCACAATTCAAATCTATATATCTTTAACAACCCATATTCAATAATTGAGACTTTTTTTTTAAATTCTTTCCTTCAAAAGTAAAATTGCTTACCACAGTAGAATTTTTCCTTTGCTACAATCCTATCATTAGAGCTGAGATATTGAGGACAGGCTACGTCAGCTAAGTGTGTGGCATATGAACAGATTGTCTCCTCCTTCTCCCCTGATTGACAGATGTCATACACACACCCGACCAGTAATCCCTCTATAGTATCTTCATTCATGTTACGTAGACAATCCTGCAATTCAAGAACTTCCATGTGTATACATGTATATACATTTATCCCACCTTGCAATCTGATTGGTCGAGAAGAACTGAATATTATGTTGTATTATCTTACTAACAGGATACTATTTTAATATCATGCTTTTACTAGGACGCTTTGCGCTTTTGACATCACCGAGATGCTTTAAAATATGTTGACGTAATATACACAAACCAAAAGCCATTGGCGGGATAAATTCGTTATACAGTGTTTTACATTTATCTAGTCAAAGGTGAATTTATCCACTAACTTACTATATTATACATGCATTAATATGAAGCCACTTAACCAACTTTTTTGTAGTGTTCACTTATTCTTATACAAAGAACTGACAAAGAGACGAAGTAAAAAGTTTAACTCACACCAAAAGTACCGCTGTAGCTTAACAGTTGGTTACAAGCGGACGTAGCAGTTTGTGCTAGAGCTGTAGAACATATAGGATCAGCTGGTGTGGTACAGCCTCCGTGAGCAGATAGGTACTCTGGTACAATGTACGAGTCTCCAAACAGATTGTAGTTTGTAGTCTGCAATATTTTAATGTTAATGGAATATGGAAACTATGACGTATGAATCTTCAAAATAACAATCTATGTACATGTATTTCAAATGTAATATTTCAATGCTATTGGAATTTTCTCATTCTAATACTGTTACCATATTGTATTTTCATGCAGTAATGCAGTTGCTAAAAATTGGAAGTTGTCATGGAAATTCTAAAATTTTAAAGGGAATATGACACTTCATTGCAAAACTAAATTAGAACAATCTTTTATGCTTTTATTCTTTTTTCTTTTATTTCATTAGTGTTTTAACCAATAAATTTGAATCTTCTCTTTTAAAATAAATATATTGTATAAGAAATTCCTTCCATAGATTGTACCAACCCGACATTTTTCCGTGTACAGTCAGGAACTGACCAAATAAGTAATAACGTCCGGATAGTGAGTGACGTGAACAACAAATTAAGGTACATGATATTAGATACATTTACATGTGACTTACAATGTTGCCATAGTGATCAGGGTAACGTGGTCCCACTCTCCAGTCATCACTAGCCATGCCGTTATAGTCACCACACAGACCACAGAGGGCACCACTGTATGTATCAGGGACGGTAACTGACATAGCATGGTTACCATCAAACCTAATTACTACTCCATTTGAAGTTTTGATTTCCTTAAAAATGAAAAAAACATGATTGATATACAAATTTATCTACATGTAGTAATTCAAAAGCATTGTTAACTCCTAATGAATAGATCTATTCTCAGTACAAAAGTTAAAAAAAACTGTATCTATTTATTCACTTTCAGAACTAGACCTAAGAATAAATATCATAACCAGAGCTTTGACTTTGAAAGGAAATCTAAAACAAGAGTTTCTACCTACCACATGCCAGACAGTATTGTGAACGCTAACAACTTTGTTGGTGTATGGTAAAATGACATCTGAACTGTTGACATGAACCTTTCTACCTTGAAGGATGTCTATCTTCTGAAAGAAATATACAATGCATCATCCATAAATGTAAAACAAATTTCTCTAAGCATTAAGAAGAAAACTATGTACATGTACATGTAAAAAAAGTTAAAACACCACAAAAAAGGGCAATATTAAATTTTACATTCGTGTTTCAGCTAGTACATTTGTATGTAATGTGAACCGAAAAAAATGCATCATACCTACATATTCTGTTGTTTCGATATATAGAGTTATTTCCCATTTGGGACGGTATCTGACGTAAACACATTATGGTGTAATGAAATTCCAATAGAAATGTAATAAATTTATCTATGTATGTTTTCCCTGAATTTTATGCTTGTTCTCATAGAATTTGATGACATCATAATTACTTTACATAAGACACCATCCCAAATGGGGAGGGAACGAAAAGACGGAACACAAACATACGACGATAGAAGATCATAATTTAACCAAATGTACTAACTACATGTTAATGTATCTATAAATAATTAATATTCATATTTAAAAGCACATGTAAATACTTACCTCTGATCCATTCACAATGACTGTTACTTCCTTGACATATCTCACAGCTGCATAGGGGAATCCCCTATCCCAGAATAAAGCCTGAACAGTAAATGTAGCATTGCTGCCATGGCAACCATCTGTTGCTATGACATACTGACAACTTCCTTGGTAATGAAGCCATTTCTTGTCAAATGACAGACAGTGTGGATCTCCAAAGCAGGTACATGTTTCTGCCTCTGAAAACAGCAAATGCATCTATAAGGAGTGCTCTACAATTTCTTCAAACGTGATCTTTCATGCAATAATGACATTTGCAATAAGAATTGTAGTACCTTACGTAACATTTATAAAAACATCTCTGTGCATCCCAGTTAAACAGTTAAAAAGATTAATCACAATTTCATGATTAATCCTCTTTAGTTCATATCTAAATTAAATTGTTAATTCAAATACAATTCAAATAAACTTAAAAACAGCCAAATCCATGTATCAAAAATATTTCAAATTCAAAATTTAGGGGCATAATGAAAAAAATAGAAAATTACCTTAATTCATAATTTTCCATAGGCGATTAAAATTTAGAACATTTACATGTACTTGCATAATTTTGAAAAGAAAGTAAATTCCATTTCGTCATAATTTTTACCAATAGTATCTGACATGATCAATAAGAAAACTTACTATAACATGTTTTTCCATCACCCTCATACCCCTCATTACACACACACTCGTAACCTCCTTTAATATCAATACACGTAGCGTGAACCTTGTGACAGTCATGTAGACCTAAATCACACTCGTTTATCTCTGTAATACAAATAAGACGAAGAGAAATATTTAATTTCTGTATGTATATTATATGTACATTACTAGGTATTTTTGACGAACAGAGTTATTAACCGTTTTTGACGGTATCTGACGTACTCTAATTGTGACGTAATCAAATTTCATGGAAACCTTCCTTAAACTTTGGAAAATAACTAAATGGAATTGATGTTCTCATACCAATTTCATGACATCTTGATGTTTTTATGTCAGATATCCCAAATGGGGAATAATCATATATTCTGAAAAGACTCAATAATTAGATACATGTACTGTAAACATGGTTATTTTCGCTGGGGGAAAATTTCGCGATTAAAACACCAAGACATTATGCGTGGTGGAAATTTTCGCGATAAAAATGTATTCCCCATTGTAAGAATGCAGCAGGGATATTTTCGCGCAAGGAGAAATTTTCGCAATGTCCATAGATTTGCGAAAAACGTGAAAATTACCCCAATGCGAAAATTTCCATGTTTACACTACATGTATGAAACTGTAAGAAACAATACATGCATTTCAGATAAAGGATAAGTTTCACATATGTTCAATAATGCATGCCTTACCACAGTAGAATGCTTCTTTAGCAGAAACCTGTTCATCAGAAGTGAAGTAGCGAGAACATAAATCATCTGCTAGGCTTGTGGCGTAGGTACATAATGTTTCTTCCTGTTGTCCAGTCTGACAGATATCGTACACACAACTGAAACGTAAACCCTCGTACACGTCTTCCTCCATATTCCTCAGACAATCCTAGAAAAAAACGTAAAATGATTAAGCTTAATATGAAAACTTCAAATGTACACTACAAATGTCAGTAGTTTCAGCACAGCTGTCTACATTTTGTCACGATTTTCTTCAGCCAATCAGATCACTATGGGATGAATATGCATGTATGCAGGGATAGAATAAAATTCATAAAACTGAAGAAAATATGTAAATGTGTGTTAATGTGAGCTTTTCTTGTCTCACACCCTTTGTGGAGTGTGAAAAAACATAAAGTGACATCATGAAGCATCATGGTTGGCTTGGTGATCATTTTGTTTCCATTCTTGTAATATAATCATTGTAATGATAATGATATCAGCTCAGTGAGGAAAATAATCTATCAATACAATTTCATACTTGTGAAAAGATTTGCAACAAAGATGACTTAGCAATCCTTGTTGTTGACTGTAAATCTTAGATTCCAGAGTCTGTCATAGTCACAACGTTGTGATTTATTCTATTAATTTTATCCTTTTTTTTATAAGAAAATCTACAACTAATCAAGCTTCAACTTGAATTTTAAATCTTTGACACTCTGACAAGATTCCCTTGTTGTCTTAATCCCAATGTTATAACAGATTATAGTCAATTCATCAATACTGTCATCCATCTTTTATAAATAAAACTCACTCCAAATGTTCCACTATAGCTGAGTAAGTTATTACAAGCTGACGTAGCGGCGTCTGTCTTCTCCTTGGAGCAAACCTGATCAGCCGGAGTTGTACACCCACCGTATGCATCAAGATAATCAGGGACTACGTAGGAGTCTCCAAATAAGTTGTAATCAGTGGTCTAAGTTAAAGGAAAGAAAGCAATGCTGAATTGTGAGACTTAAAATCATTCAGAATACATTTTGTATATTAAAAAAAAATTATTTTTGTAAAAGTCACAAACTTCGTCTATAACAACTGCATTTTCATAAGAAATACATATGAACATACAAAAAACAATTTCTAAACTTGCACGTAAATTGTACATCTCAAAGTTAAGCACGACCCATAAGTCTCCTTTAAGATCTTTTGAGACTGAGTCAAATCATGTGATTATTGTCTACAATTTGCATGAAATCACAATCCCTCTACAGGCATTTTTGTTAAAACAACTTACAATATTGCCATAATGATCAGGATAACGTGGTCCCACTCTCCAGTCATCATCAGGGTCACCGTCATAGTCACCACAAAGACCACAGAGGGCGCCACTGTATGTGTCAGGAACGGTTACTTTCATTGTGTTATCACCATCAAATGCTACAATTATACCATCTGTGTTGCGTACCAGCTGTAAAATAAAAACAGTTTATTACACTTAATTTTTAATAAGTATTTCAGTCCTGTTTCTTGATCAATAGTTAAGCGTTCTTAATTGAAAGGAAAGATAATGAACATAATTAAGAAATATGAAGTGATCCTTACCACTTGCCATGTTGTACGTTCTACACTGATTAATGGAGTTTCGTAAGGAAGGATAACTTCTGAACCATTTACAAGGACTTTCCTGCCTTGCATGATGTCAATTTTCTGAAACAGGAAAAAAATTAATCCAAATAATAAATCAATGTACCAATAATACAGTGTACTTGGATGAGTCGTTTACATTGTACACCCAACAATTTCTTAACCTGATAAGTAAAGATCACCATTGATACCTGATGTTCACATTTGTCACTGATGAAAAGTTAAACAAAGAAACTTTATAAACAACAATTTATTGACCAATTTTCACAGGGACGATTTTTAGATTCCGTCCAGAAAATGTATGCTTAAATTATTCTGGGATACCTGGGAACCATTGACCATCACTGTGACCTCTTTAACATATCTAACGGCTGCCGAGGGATTGCCGCGATCCCAGAACAGGGCATATACGGCAAACGATGACTGGTTACTGGTGCAGCCGTCTGTTGCCATGACATACTGACAACTTCCTTGGTAATGGAGCCATTTCTTGTCAAAAGACAGACAGTGGGGGTCTCCATAGCACATACATGTCTCTGCCTCTGTAAACAAAATATCATAAAATGACAAAGGCTCCTGGCTTGTTAATGTAAGTCTCATTTACCTGATGTATAGTAGCTTTAATAATATTTCCATACCTCACACTGCAGAAAACGTAAAACATTGACGTCAATTTATGAAGTTTCAAATCTCACAACTCGGAATTAGCTTGGAAATGTACTTGTTTTGCTAAGTACGTAGAGAGATCATATCCTTACCAATAATTTACATTGTATTTAAAATCTACATACATGCAAGACCATCAGTTTTTTTTTTATACCTTTTAAAATTTCATGAAAAGACTTGAAATAATCTTTAGCTGGCACTCACTGTTTGCCTTCCTGTCAATACTAACTCAAGTCGACAATAAACCCTCTTGATAATATCTACCGAAGCTCATTATCTTTTTCTTCTTTGTAAGAAAAGTTTAAGTTTTATTATTTTCAAAAGCATTCAGTCTTTTCATAAATGTTATATTTCATTAACAGATTACTTACTGTAACAAGTTCTGCCGTCTCCCTGGTAACCTTGGTTACACCTACACTCGTAACCTCCCCTGATGTTGGTACACGTAGCATGGTTCTTATCACAGTCATCAAGGCCAAGGTCACACTCGTTGATATCTTCAAAGGTAATATAAAATCTTTCAGATTCTTAGACTTTCATCAATAAGGGTACTAAATTTGAATAACCTTATGAAATATGAACCCTCAAGAGTGTTCTCATGTAAGTTGATCAATGGAAGCAAAGTGTTCAATACTTACGAGAGCATCATCAAATTGCGAAAAATGAACATAGCGAAAAAAAAAAGACACAGATCTAAACCCTTGATCTTTTTAATAGATTAGCGAAAATTAGACTCAGTGAAAAATAGACACACCTTTTTAGGATAATTTTCGCAATATTTACTTGACGCTAAAATTACCCGATATACGGTAACTGCTTACTATAATATATGTTTCAATAGATTTTCATATAATATTATGTAAATAGCATCAACAAATAAGCAAGTTCATTGCAAGGGAAGAATATATGAATTTGGTACTTCAAGCTACATGTAATCTAATCTCAATAACAGTATGAAAGAAAGGTCAAGAAAAATTTGAATTGCTCTTTCAAAACGTACCACAGTGAAATTCCTCCTTGGCGTTTATTCTCAGATTAAAGCTTAGGTATTGTTTACACGTCTGGTCAGCCAAGTTAGTTGCCCACATACATAGCGTCTCGTCTCTCTGCCCAGATTGACATATGTCATACACACAACTTATATGTAACCCCTCCAGTGTAGCATCGTCTAGATTGCCAATACAGGTCTACAGGTAAATCAAATAGATTTTTTCTAAATTTCGTGCAGTCATCTGACATTAATGTCGTTTCTTTTGCCTCAATCACTAGTACAGATTTGGAAATCAAATGGAAATTTCTTACGTCCATACATTTTTTTAAAATGGCATGTATAGTAGTATTCATTTTACATAAATGTCATTTCTTTTTCATTAAATTTGTTTTAGTGTTATTTGAGTCACCTGCATCTTCATGAAATAGAATCAAGATGTTTTTGCATAAGAAAATGCCCCCCCTTCAGATTTCCTATCTTTTGTGCATTAAGCTAAATCAAAACAATGTCAAGGTCAAACTTGGTACCAACAAATTTCACAAAAAATATATGTATGAAATACATGTATGTACAACTAAATACATTATTTTCAAGCTATACATGAATACAAAAAAAAATTGAAAATGAAAAAACTCAAAATTACTTACACCAAATGTTCCGCTATAGCTGAGTAGTTGATTACAAGCTGCCGAGGCCTGATCTGTAGCTTCCTGACTACAGTCACTTATAGCCCCGGATGTACAGCCACCGTGTGTGTCTAGGTACTCTGGCACTATATAGGAATCTCCAAATACATTGAAGTCTGACGTCTAGGATCAATGAGAAAATTTGAAAAATGTACAAAAATTAACCCTTTTGAATCTTTTCAGTTTCTTTTTACCTTTTTAATGATTGACAAAAAAGCCTCTATCAAACATCAAAAATGTGTTGTGACACCATGAATTTTCTCAAAAATGTTTGCGCAATGGAAAAGGTCAGTGAAGAGATATATTTGTATAACTTCCTTTTGCATCATAGAATACAATTGAAAATAGCATAAAACTTCGAGAAATAAGGCAACAATATAATTTCACATGTGGAATTTCATCAAGAAATAACCATTTTTTGAATGCATGTATGATAGGTAAAATTCTCTTCAAAGGAAAGAAGAGATGAGGGAGATAATACGCTAGACACTTAAAAATAAAATTTTTATTGAGAGGAGGTTAATAAAACATGTAAAAATGCTCATGTAATTTCATGAATTTCTTTCCCTTAAAGTCTGTGTCCTAAAAATAGAACAACTTACAATATTTCCATACATATCAGGATAGCGTGGTCCCACTCTCCAGTCATCATCAGGGTTACCATTATAGTCACCACACAGACCACAGAGGTTACCACTACACATATCATACAACCTTTAACATGTATACTTACAATATTTCCATACATATCAGGATAGCGTGGTCCCACTCTCCAGTCATCATCAGGGTTACCATTATAGTCACCACACAGACCACAGAGGTTACCACTCAGTGTATCAGGGACAGTCACTGTCATGGCATGGTCTCCATCAAAGGTAACGGTAACCCCACCTGGTGCTCTTACAACCTAGGAAAAAATAATCAAAGACTAACATTAACAACCCAATTTACTACAGGGAATAACCTGGATTTGTAAAGGCAGGGGCCATTAAATGGCCCAATGGCCCATCCCTTTATTAAATGTATACAAAATTGACAAAAAAGAGGGGGCATTTGAAAAATAAGGGGCCATTTAGCCAAACTGAGGGGACGATGAACTCTTATTTGGGGTCCTAGACCAAAACAAAATGCATATTTGGATAGGTTATATACAGGTAGGGGGTCCTCTCATATTTCATGTATTTGTAGTCAGATTTCTTCTATCTCAAATAGTTTTCTCATCATTTCACAATGGCCTCACCCACGATATATCCCTGTACTGTATACGTAGAATATTTCACCGTATATTAACCTTCGCTTATTTCATGGTCAGGTTCGTAACACTAAAGTTTGTCTTGGAGAATTGGAATACTAGCTACATAATTCAATACTAGCAGGGGCAGATCAATGAATCATTGTTCATGCGAAAAGATTTTTAAAATTTTATATAACCGCGAAAGTAAGTATCAGCAAATGATTCCACTTATACAGTATATACATGTACATGTATATACTTGGGTTTCTAAGGTGCAATACAATCCATTCTGCACTAATCGAACATAAGACTGTAAAATCGAAAAGACGGAATTTATCATATCATACTTAATTTGAGATTTCTTCACATACATACCACATTCCAGTGAACTTGTTTAACATTTACAATGTTGTTGTTATATGGAAGGCTGACTAAGGTACCATTGACTTGAACCTTTCTCCCTTGTAATATTGCAATTCTCTGAAAATGTACATTATAACATTACAAATATATATTTCTTTGAAGACGGCAAAATATGAGAGGGCAAAATGATTTTTTCCAAATATGTACATGTATGTACATGCATTTAAAAGATCTCAGAAGCATGGCATTTGCCCATATAAATGGAAAGACAGTCAAATTTATGATGACGAAGCAAAACGATACCTTATCCCATTTTCATTTCATTAGCCACTGAAATAAAAGTATTTCAAGGAAAGCTAAACTACAGACAAACCTAAAAGTACACCTCTTTTTTGACAAAAAAACACTTTCAAAACTCACCTCTGTCCCATTGACGATGACAGTGACTTCTTTAACATATCTTACTGCAGCGTTAGGATTACCACGATCCCAATAGAGAGCTTGTACAGTAAATGTTGCATTATCATCATTGCAGCCATCTGTTGCCATGACGTACTGACAACTACCTTGGTAATGGAGCCATTTCTTATCAAACGACAGACAGTGGGGGTCTCCATAGCACATACATGTCTCAGATTCTAAAACAAAATGTCTTGAGGCTAATCGACAAGTTACTTCAGAAATATATATATACATGAATGATTTACTACATGTATATTGAAATTACTATAAACTTTACTTTATACCTGTATATAGTTTTCTCAACAATAGAAGGTAGACTTACATCTGTAAGCAATTTTGAACAATTACATGTATTTCAAACTTGAACTGGTTCAGAAACATCTCAGAATTTGACATTAAACATGCAACAACAAAAACCAAGCGTAATCCTACCTAATCTAATATGACATATTATGATAACCTAAATGTTATCATACTTAAATACTTGTCAGATACACATAAACTTCTCCCATATTAAATCTTCTAAGCTCTTTGATGTGTTCCATCTAAAGGGATATATACTTACTGTAACAGACATGACCATCTCCCTCGTACCCTCTGTTACACACACACTCGTAGCCTCCTGTTACGTCTATACACGTAGCATGGTCCTTGTCACAATCATGAAGACCTAACTCACACTCATTTATCTCTGAAATATAATGAAATTAATAATTAGGATATCAAAAGGTAATTTTCTAAAATTCTCATTTCTCTAAAATTCTCAGTATCTTGTAAGAAATATATATCATGTAGTTTTCTTATAATGATTTTCATGTGAATTTCACATAAATTTGGCACAATATTCATGTGAAAGGTATATAGTATGAGTGTCATACAACAAATTTTTGATATTCTTTCTGAAAACGGTTGCCAACTTTAGGAAAGATCTATAAATCTCACGATAATTTCTATTTTGACATCTTCATAAAATCACAGAAAAGAATTGGGACAATTCATTTTTGTTTACCTAACAAATGACACTATGGATAAGAATGCTGAAAATATTTAATCTCACCGCAATAAAACTGCTCTTTAGCGACAGTTCTCTCGTCAGAGCTAAGGTACTGAGGGCAGCTCTCCTCAGCCAGATTTGTAGCGTACGTACAGAGCGTCCCCTCTAAATCTCCCGTCTGACACACGTCATAGACACAGCTAAATCTTAAGCCCTCTAGTATATCCTCATCCATGTTACGTAAACAATTCTGTTTAAGAGACATGTAATTTTTTTATATACAAGTAATATGCAATATAATTATTCTTATGTTATTTTGTAGCTGCATGTAGGTACATGTAACCTTCACTTTGCTGAATTAGATTTTCACCAAAAAATCAGTATTGATTTAGTACAAATACATGTGCATGTCCATTTCTAACAAGTTAAAAGTCATGTTTGTAAAACATTAATGCCCCCCTACCCCTTCTGTGATTAAAGTCTGTCACAACTTTATACTTCCATTGATACAACCTATGGGGGTATAAAGTAACAGTTTCATTTCAATATGTAACTCCACTCAAGAGATATTGAACAGAAACCCTGAAGTTTTGGTATTTTTCAAAGTGCAAGGGGCATAACTCTTTCCAAATTTTTTTGATCGGACCTAAATATGAACTTGACCTAAATTTTCATTTGATGTGTCTGTATACAAAATTTCATTTTTATATGTAACTCCACTCAAGAGATATTGAACGGAAACCCTGAAATTTTGGTATTTTTCGAAGTGCAAGGGGCATTACTCTGTCAAAATTTTGTTGATTGGACCCAAATAAGAACTTGACCTAGATTGTCATTTGATGTATCCATATACAAAATTTCATTTTAATATGTAACTCCACTCAAGAGATATTGAACGGAAACCCTGAAATTTTGGTTTTTTTCGAAGTGCAAGGGGCATAACTCTGTCAAAATTTTTTCAATCGGACCTTAATACGAACTTGACCTGGATTTTCATTTGATGTGTCTGTATACAAAATTTCATTTCAATATGTAACTCCATTCAAGAGATATTGAACGGAAACCCTGAAATTTTGGTATTTTTCGAAATGCAAGGGGCATAACTCTGTCAAAATTTTTTTGATCGGACCCAAATATGAACTTGACCTAGATTTTTGTTTGATGTGTCTGTATATAAAATTTCATTTCAATATGTGAATCCACTCAAGAGATATTGAACGGAAACCCTGAAATTTTGGTATTTTTCGAAGTGCAAGGGGCATAACTTTGTCAAAAATTTTTCGATCGGACCTTAATACAAACTTGACCTGGATTTTTATTTGATGTGTCTGTATACAAAATTTCATTTTAATATGTAACTCTATTCAAGAGATATTGAACGGAAACCCTGAAATTTTGGTATTTTTTGAAATGCAAGGGGCATAACTCTGTCAAAATTTTGTTGATCGGACCCAAATATGAACTTGACCTAGATTTTCATTTGATGTGTCTGTATACAAAATTTCATTTCAATATGTAACTCCATTCAAGAGATATTGAACGGAAACCCTGAAATTTTGGTATTTTTCGAAATGCAAGGGGCATAACTCTGTCAAAATTTTTTTGATCGGACCCAAATATGAACTTGACCTAGATTTTTGTTTGATGTGTCTGTATATAAAATTTCATTTCAATATGTGAATCCACTCAAGAGATATTGAACCGAAACCCTGAAATTTTGGTATTTTTTGAAATGCAAGGGGCATAACTCTGTCAAAATTTTGTTGATCGGACCCAAATATGAACTTGACCTAGATTTTCATTTGATGTGTCTGTATACAAAATTTCATTTCAATATGTAACTCCATTCAAGAGATATTGAACGGAAACCCTGAAATTTTGGTATTTTTCGAAATGCAAGGGGCATAACTCTGTCAAAATTTTTTTGATCGGACCCAAATATGAACTTGACCTAGATTTTTGTTTGATGTGTCTGTATACCAAATTTCATTTCAATATGTGAATCCATTCCAGAGATATTGAACGGAAACTGATGTCGCGGACCGACCGACAGACCGACCGACCGACCGACAGACCTACCGACCGACAGACCGACCGACAGCGGCAAACCTATATGTCCCCTCTTCTTCGAAGAGGGGCATAACAAGTAGGTCTTTAAAGTTTGCTAATGATACACATTTCAAATCGGTGAAAGTACATGTAAAATACAAAATTACTTTGAATTACACACAAAAATTACATAAAATTTATATTAGTTTTACATAGATAAAATACTGTATTGGACACAAGTGACAGAATTGATACATAAATGCATGTATACTAAGATGTATCATTCATTCATTTAAATTTGTTACACAAACACATCAATAAAAGTTAATCATTTTGTTATGCTTCAAAGATAAAAAATATCTTCATTCATTTCTATAAATGCATGAGAAATCCTCACCCCAAATTTCCCGTTGTAACTTATCAGCTGATTACACGAGGACGTAGCAGCGTCTGACATCTGTTTGGAGCATGCCTCTTCCTGATCTGTGGTACATCCTCCGTGGGTAGCTAGGTACTCTGGTACGATGTAAGAATCTCCAAACAAGTTATAATCATAGGTCTGAAGTCAACAAATAAATCAGAGGTCAATCTTAATTTATCGAAGGTATATCAGGTTGTAACCTGACTAGGTGTACTGTATAAAGTAAACATAGAAGTTAATATTAATAATCGTTGTCTGTAATTTTTTAAAATGATGTCACCTGGCTTACAAGTTACTACAAAAATAAAACGTAATATTTTTACCATAACATCAAGTTTGACTCTACAAAATAAACCTTTTGGAGTAAAATTAAAGTTATTTTGAAGTAATTAAATATGATATCTCCATGAAAATAAATTTCTCATACTTTCTCCGTATACACAAATGAAAGGCTTCAACAACAGTAAGATAGAAGTGTTCCGACTCACAATATTTCCATACATATCAGGATATCGTGGTCCCACTCTCCAGTCATCGTCAGGGTCACCATTATAGTCACCACACAAACCACAGAGGTCTCCCATGTATGTATCAGGGACATTCACTGTCATAGTATGGTCACCATCAAATCTTACTATAAACCCTCCAGCAATACGGATTTCCTAGAATTGATAATAATACCATGTACATGTAATAGCTGATTTTCCAGTAGACTCATTGAGCGAAAAGACACCAGACATCACAAAATTTGGAAATATTTTCATTATGACATTATTCGTCAAAATAGAAAACATGACAACGCATAAAGTTCGTGCGATCAAATATGATGTCACAATTCAAAATTTTGCCAAATGATGTGATGTCTGGTGTCTGTGCCTATAAAATCAAGGGTTAAAGCGATCAGAAATATTTTCTTGAAAATGGACAAGACAAACAATCACTAAAGATATTTCATAATATGTGATATCTAACTACAGGTATATATACATATAGTTCTTTATATGATACAAAAATGATATTATAATTCTCTGGTATGAACTGATCACTACCAAAACTCATGGTAAAGCTACATGTACATGTATATTAACAGAAATCTTTATGAAATGAATAGAGCGTATTTAATTCTTTTTAAACAAGGTAATATTCTTTTCCAAATGATAGAAATTAACTGATACAGAAGAAGTGCTATACTGAGATTTACACTGTGGTTGAGAACTGTAATGAATATTTTCGCCACTAGAAAGGAAAGATATGATACATACCACACTACCAAGCACGAGTTGAACGCCGACGACACTGTTATTATAAGGTAAGGTGACACTCGACCCGTTAACATGCACAGTTCTACCCTGTAGTACATCGATTCTCTGAAAAATAACCAAGTTTATAAGATAATGCATTATACATTTACTACTTTTGTTAAACTAGTATAGTATTTTTAAATACAGTATACACATTAAAAAGTCATATTATGTTTATGTTTATAAATGTACCACTCAGCCATTAACAATCATAGAAATTTGTGTAACATTGATTTCAGTGAATTCAGCATAGTATGAGCAATTCTATCAAATTATATCAATTAAAATTGCTGTCTTTTTGTCTAAGCATTATGCTTGAAGCTCTTCCAAGTCTGTAGAAGCAATGATAACATGCACATGTATATATACCTCTGAGCCATTGACCACTACAGACACTTCCTTCACATATCTGACGGAGGCTGACGGATTACCACGATCCCAAAACAAGGCATGCACTGCTACATTTCCGTCACTGCCCAAGCAACCATCTGTAGCTATGACGTACTGACAACTTCCTTGAAAGTGCAGCCATTTTTTATCGAAGGACAGACAGTGGGGGTCTCCGTAACACAAACATTTCCCATATCCTTATGTAAAAAAAAAATAAATTTTAACACTGCCTAAGGACAAATTTTAAAGTTGTATTTCGATTTCAATCCTAGAATCACCTATAAAATACATGCAGTTGTTATAAACTAAAGAATTAAAGATTGATCGATATAAACTCTGAAAATGAAATCTGAAGTAAAATTTATGTGTACGAGAAAAACTTACTGTGACAAGTACGTCCATCGCCCTCGTAGCCTTGGTTACATACACACTCATAGCCGTCCAAGGTATCAATACAAGTGGCATGTTGTCTGTCGCAATCATGTAGGTCAAGGTCACACTCATTCACCACTGAAAAATTGAAAGTTCAAAATCTTCATACCTTCAATTGATACCGGTATGGTACATATCCATGATACTATTAACTTTTTGCATTAAATCACATTTTATACCAGTTACATAAAAGACTCTTAATTCAACTTCAAGAAATTATATACCTCTAGATACAACAACTTGTCCACGTGACACTGCTGATGAGGGAAGTCTGCATTCAGTTATTCCATCTACAAAACCTGCAATAGAAAATCTGCCATTAATAATCATTGACACAAAACTTTGATGACTTATACACATTACATGCATGTCAAAGTACACAATTCTTGAAAACTTTCATGAAATATTGCACATTTTAGGCTTTTTATCGGTCTAAATGATAGCTATAGTGGGAACTTTTATCGGACCAAACAAATTTTATTGGCAAATATACATATAGGTATGAAATTTCTCAAAAATACAAAGGTCACAATTTTTGGACTGTCTTCCTGAAAACTTTTTTCAGCCACAAGCCCGAAAATGAATTTCCGCCCTCTTCCCGGTGCCAAATTTCCTCTAATTTTCCCCAAAAATCACTCTTAAATTCCCAACGAAGAATTATGAAAAAATCACCCAAAAAATACATTTTGTAAGACTCAAAACCTTGAAGTCAGCACAAAATGTCCTATTTCTAAGTGCATTTTCAAATTTTCTATTCATCCTATGTTCAGTTCAAGCAAATCAATGGAAAATTATGCTTTAGAGTTATACAATGTATGTACTTTGGTGAGAATTTGTATAAAAATTTTCCCGATTTCAGCAAAATATCAAAAATTTGGACAGGCACAAAATAAAAAAAAAAAAAACTCGGGTCACAATTATGCACATTAAAGTACTCAGTGGACTGGGATTGTGATTAAAGAAAGTTTCTTCAACTCATCTACAGAGAAGAAGGGAGGGGAATTCCAAACAGACACTGTGAGTTGCAGTACCCAAAGCAAAGCACTACATTTTGTAAAACACCTGATGCGATGACACAGAGCAGACAAGCACAGTATTTGAGACGCAAAAGAGACATACCACATAGAAACATGAAACACAAAAGACTACAAATAAACCAACGAGACTGGCAATTGGTGCTGACTTAGGTGACAGCCAATCTGCCATTTCGTGAGGAGCAAATGTTACGGTTATCCGGATTTTGTGTGCACAACCCTCCCACTTTTCCAGTTACCCAAAGGTCCAGAAGAACGCACAATACATTAGTAGTGTAAAATAACCTCCTCACTATCAGACTGTTATAAATTAAGATGACCACACAAACAAAACAGCAAAACCCAGGATCCAGGGGCCCAATTTAAAAAATCTGGGATGTTTCGCCCCAAAAGACCTTTCGACTCCCAAGACATTTCGTTCTGATTTCTTTATAGAGATCAAGTTAATTATGGATATATCTGATCGATGAATTTTACTGAAAAAAATATCATTTGAAGAAAGACAATTCAGTATACATAGATGTGTACATATTTCTACTAATTATGCTACTAAAAGGAATGATATGCTTATTGGAATGTCTCTTACGGGAATTAAGATTAAAATTAAAGTATGATTATATCATTTCTTCATTGTAAAATACAAAATTTCATAAAGATATGAAATTATTTTCAGTCAGCAGTGATTTTTTTCAGTAATTTGGGAATGGGGTCGGGGCCCGTGCAATTGGGAAAATTAACGACATTTGGGAATATTTTGGGAAGTATACATGTATGTACTAACATAAAAGTAAAATAACAGTTTATACAATCAAGAATTCAGAATTGAAAGTTTAATCAAATAATTTTCTTTTCAATATGATTTAATTTCTTATGCTTACAAAAATTATGTCAAATAATTAGGAAATTCGCTACTTTTGAACCAGTAGATTTATCTAATTTTGGTGATAATTCCATCTTTACATGTGTATGTGATTGGGAAATTTAAGAGCCACAATTGGGAAAAAAAGATACTATTTTTCATTGGGAATGGGGCCGAATAACGGCCCCAAAAAGGGGCAAAAAAATCCCTGGTTTGAAATGAATATTTCTGACCAATAATACTACCCATTTAGTAATAAGATAAATTTGGACTGAAAAGTCTCAGGATGAAATGCTCATTAGGAGTGAAACATCCTGGGACGAAACACGCAAACGGAATTCGGAGCGAAACGTCACATTACCCAATTTAAGCAACACAGATCATGAGATGAATATGTAAACAGTGGCGGATTCAAGGGGGGGGGGGGTTGCAAAGGGGGCTTCCCCCTACCCGACACTGACCCAAAATATTACAAAAACAGGTATATTTTGGCCCATTTTCAGTGAAAATCAGCAAAATTCGCCCCTTGACCCTCCGGCAAAGGGGGGACTGGATCCGCCACTGGTAAAATGGATATAAAAAGGGGATGTACGAATGCTCTGGTGGCTGTAGTTAGCTCATGCATGTTATCACATGAGGAGTTCGACCAGGCGATTGTTTCATGCAAGCTCACATGAATGCATGGACGATTGATACCTTGTCCTCTTTTTTTTTTTTTTTATTATTTTAATCATTCTTCCAGTATAGCCCCCTTAATAACATGTAAATAATCACAGGCACATGTAGAAAGAGCGTCAATATCCTGTATGGTCGTAAGAGAATACTGGTATATATAGAGAGACAAGCCTTGTCTCTGTATACATATATTCTCTTATGACCTGTGAAGGGGTATCATACAGGATATTGACGCTCTTTCTACATGTGCCTGTGTAAATAATAATCATAGCAATGAACATTACTTGAAGCGTGAAGGAAGCCAGCAGACGAATCTCCCGCAAAGTTCGAAGTGCTCATGCGCAGTTACAAGAATATATATTCGACTATGACTCAGTTCACTCTAAAAAACTTCGTGTGGACGCGGATGTCACGGTACTGACAAAAGGAAACAATGGAAATGGCTTAGGGCAAAATCATTGTAAACAGCAGAACTAAAAGGCAAGAACAACCCCCAAAAATCGTATCTTTTTGCTGTTTCTGGAGATTAATAGTCAATCATCCGGATTGCGAATTTCCCCGTTTTTACAGATTTACGCGTATTTTTGATTTGAAAATCCAAACAAGAAGACAAGACATACTTCATTTACACAAGTTCAGAATTTACAACCAAATGGTTACCTAGAGCACCCCCCCCCCTCCCCCACTTCTCGGACGGACTTTGCCCGGTAGAACACCGTGAAAGGCTTTGAAACTTGTCACAGTCACAATTTGTGTCGACCCCTTTCGCATAGTTTATTAAAAATTCTTACGAAAAATTTCGTAACTTTCATCATCAAATTAAAGCTTAGAATGTTTTCAATGTAGATTACTGGGGGGGGGGGGGGGGGGGGGGGGCAGGGGGTACCTCTCTCCCCTCCCACCCTTACCTCCCCCTCCTCGATCCTTCCCCCTCCTTTTCACCCTACCCTTCCCTAACCTACCCACCCCGCCCCTTTCCTCCCTCCTCCCGTCCCCCTTCCTCCCCTTTCTCCTCCTTCACTCCCTCCTTCCTCCCCCTCCCTTTCACACTGTCCAACCCCAACATAGCGATTTTTAGTTTAAGCGATCGAATGTTACGAAAATTCCTCAAAATTTTACGGCAAGTATTTTTGTGAAACAGCTAGACTGCAGCTCTTCAAGTTTCAATACTTACGTACCCATGTCTAATTCTACGGAGTGATCCAGTAGTTCAGAAAAGTAGGCTGTCGTGTCCAACCTTACATTGTACCTGGTTACGCTGCTGCTGAAATCACTGGTATTGGCGTCTTTGGTGTCGATGGTTTCCAGTAAAGTGCCATGTGCGTCATAAAAGCGTACGTATGAGGAAGAAGGCGGTCTCTGTACCTGTAAATTACAAAACACATACGTACAATGTACATGTATGTATGGCAACATTATTTTGAACACGGCAAGCCAGTGAACGAGACGTACATGTACAAACAAGGCCAAAACAAACGGTAAGATCGGTGAACAAGACGTCAATGAAGCGTAGAGACAAATTAACAAGAAGCTCAACAGACGTGTAGACCAGTGTACCAGACGCTAATCAAATTGAACACCAGTGAACAAGATACATGAACAAGAAACCCTTCAGGTACGAACAAGTGAACAAGATACATGACATACTCTACAAGTACAGATTAACGAAATTGTAATTAACACAGATACAAAATGCCTATCATGAAAAAGACATCATCAAGCACGGACCAGTAAAAATGACACATTAACAGAACACATGAACAAAACACCCTCCAAGCACGGACAAGTGAACAACACAACTTAACGAGACGCCCATCAAGAACGGACTAGTGAACAAGACACATGAATGAGACGCCCATCAATAACGGACATGTGAACAAGACACGTGAACAAGAAGCCCATCAAGAACGGACAAGTGAATGAGAAATATGAACAAGAAGCCCATAAAGAACGGACAAATGAACAAGACACACGAACAAGACGCCTATCAAGCATGAGCCAGCGATAAAGACACATGAACACGACGTCTATCAAGCACGAACCAGTGATAAAGAAACATAAAAAGACACCTATCAGGCACGAACCAGTGATAAAGACACATGAACAAGATGCCTATCAAGCACGAACCAGCGATAAAGAAACATGAACAAGACGCCAAGCACGAATCAGAGATAAAGAAACATGAACAAGACGCCTATCAGGCACGAACCAGTGATAAAGACACATGAACACGACGTCTATCAAGCACGAATCAGTGATAACGACACGTGAACAAGACGCCTATCAAGCACGAATCAGTGATACAGTGATAAAGACACATGAACAAGACGCCTATCAAGCACGAATCAGTGATAAAGACACATGAACAAGACGCCTTTCAAGCACGAATCAGTGATACAGTGATAAAGACACAAGAACAAGACGTTCATCAAACACTGACCAGTGATAAAGACACACGAACAAGACGTTCATCAAACACTGACCAGTGATAAAGACACACAAACAAGACATTCATCAAACACTGACCAGTGATAAAGACACACGAACCAGACGTTCATCAAGCATAGAGACCAATAAAGAAAACTTTAAGCAAGACGATCATTAAGCGTGATGGCCAGTGAACAAGTGAAGACTATATGCATGACCAAGACGCCCATTAAACTTGAAGACGAGTGAACACGTGAACACAGTGAATCCAGGGGAACACAAATAAGACTAGACTGAATGATCCAGCAGTCTCTTGGTTGCCGTTACAAGAGACTGGATTATTCAGTCTAAAATAAGACAAACAAACCGTAGTAGAGTGAACAACGAAGAATACTGGTATTACATCATGTCCGGAGACACGTCTCGAGAGTCCGTAGGTCAGACAGTTGACAAGACGCACAGGCAAGCGCTATATACATACCTTAAATTATATCCATTGCGGACTCTATTGTCCAAAAATAATTGCCCTTTATCTATAAACTATTTTTTTATTTATTTATTTTACAGATGACTGCTAGGTACATGCAAAATAAACACCACAACAACCGCCTGGGTAATATGTTTTGTAGGTACAATAAGAACACAAACTTATCGCTGTATCATAGTAGAGGTAGAAGTAGTCTATCCTGGGCAATATGTTTTGTAGCTACAGGAAGTATCCATACTAACCGCTTTATCAAAGTAGAGGTAGAAGTCATCCAGCCTGGGTAATATGTTTTGTAGGTACAGTAAGTAACCACACTTACTGCTTAATCAAAGTAGAGGTAGAAGTAGTCAAGCCTGGGTAATATGTTTTGTAGCTACAGGAAGTACCCAAACTTACCGCTTTATCAAAGTAGAGGTAGAAGTACATGTAGTCCAGCCCGGGTAATATGTTTTGTAGGCTCACTAAGTACCCAAACTTACCGCTTTATCAAAGTGGAGGTAGAAGTAGTCCAGCCCGGGTAATATGTTTTGTAGGTACAGTAAGCACCCAAACTTACCACTTTATCAAAGTAGAGGTAGAAGTAGTCCAGCCCGGGTAATATGTTTTGTAGGTACAGTAAGTACCCAAACTTTCCGCTTTATCAAAGTAGAGGTAGAAGCAGTTCAGCGCGGGTAATATGTTTTGTAGGTACAGTAAGTACCCAAACTTACTGCTTTATCAAAGTAGAGGTAGAGGTAGTCTAGCCTGGGTAATATGTTTTGTAGGCTCAGTAAGTAACCAAACTTACCGCTTCATCAAAGTAGAGGTAGAGGTAGTCTAGCCTGGGTAATATGTCTTGTAGACTCAGTAAGTACCCCAACTTACCACTTTATCAAAGTGGAGGTAGAAGTAGTTCAGCCTGGGTAATATGTTTTGTAGGCTCAGTAAGTACCCAAACTTACCGCTTTATCAAAGTAAAGGTAAAAGTAGTCCAGCCTGGGTAATATGTTTTGTAGGCTCAGTAAGTACCCAAACTTACCACTTTATCAAAGTGGAGGTAGAAGTAGTTCAGCCTGGGTAATATGTTTTGTAGGCTCAGTAAGTACCCAAACTTACCGCTTTATCAAAGTAAAGGTAAAAGTAGTTCAGCCTGGGTAATATGTTTTGTAGGCTCAGTAAGTACCCAAACTTACCGCTTTATCAAAGTAGAGGTAGAAGTAGTCCAGCCTGGGTAATATGTTTTGTAGGCTCAGTAAGTACCCAAACTTACCACTTTATCAAAGTGGAGGTAGAAGTAGTTCAGCCTGGGTAATATGTTTTGTAGGCTCAGTAAGTACCCAAACTTACCGCTTTATCAAAGTAGAGGTAGAAGTAGTCCAGCCTGGGTAATATGTTTTGTAGGCTCAGTAAGTACCCAAACTTACCGCTTTATCAAAGTAGAGGTAGAAGTAGTCCAGCCTGGGTAATATGTTTTGTAGGCTCAGTAAGTACCCAAACTTACCGCTTTATCAAAGTAGAGGTAGAAGTAGTCTACATTTTGTAGCTTGGGTAATATGTTTTGTTGGTACAGTAAGTACCCAAACTTACCGCTTTATCAAAGTAGAGGTAGAAGTAGTCCAGCCTGGGTAATATGTTTTGTAGGTACTGTAAGTAACCAAACTTACCGCTTTATCAAAGTAGAGGTAGATGTAGTCCAGCCTGGGTAATATGTTTTGTAGGCTCAGTAAGTACCCAAACTTACCGCTTTATCAAAGTAGAGGTAGAAGTAGTCTACATTTTGTAGCTTGGGTAATATGTTTTGTAGGTACAGTAAGTACCCAAACTTACCGCTTTATCAAAGTAGAGGTAGAGGTAGTCTAGCCTGGGTAATATGTTTTGTAGGCTCAGTGAGTAACCAAACTTACCGCTTTATCAAAGTAGAGGTAGAAGTAGTCCATCCCAATGTAAGCTGCTGACAACGCTGGCGGGAAATCTGTATCGGGAAACAAAATTAATTTGGTTTTGACACTTGCAAAAATATAATAATTCAAAAGTAAAATAATTATAAACTTAAGCGATATTGAACCGAAAAGGTTAAAAGCAGCCTGTACCATACGAAATAAAAAAATTTGGAATATGACGTAATTTTACGTTTTTCAGCGAGAAAACCAATATGGACGGGTTTTCCCTTCTATCTTTACAAATTTGTAAAACCGATCTATCATGGACACCCAGTTGATAATAAAATTTTTGATTCACCTAGAGGCTTAACCAAAAATGTAATCATGATAAAACAGTTGACAATAAAACGTCTTTTAAATGCAGAAACTGAGAGATTTCGCCTCAGGCCAATACAACGGACATCGGCCTAATAACAGGCCAATATAAAAAAAAAAACAAAAAAAAAAACTGGTTAATAACCTGTAAGAGCTGCTTTCTCTAGTGATCAATTTTCTGTCGATAGGTCGAATGATTTTCATTAAAAACTTTTGAACTATTTTACGATTGATGTACCAATACTTTTGAAATATTCTTCTGGTATTTAAAAATTATCTCTCCTTTGAATTGATTTTACGTAGTCTCACAATCTGGTCTGAAGTTCGATACATAGAAATGTTTACTTTCAGGCAGGATCTTTTGTGCATGTAAAATTGTAGCTATAATAATTCATATCAGTGGCGGATTCAGGGGTGCGGAGGGGGCGTCCGCCCCCCCCTCCGGCACTAACCCCCCAAAAATTCCTTAAAAACCTATATTTTAGCCCATTTTTAGTAAAAATCGGCAAAATACGCCCCATGATCCCCCGGCAAAGGGGGCACTGGATCCGCCACTGCATATTGTTAATTCTCCCTGGGCACTCAAAGAATCGTTATAATGTCTATCTACATGTATTCCTGAAAGCCTATACGTACCATCAACTATTATAGTAATGCAAGTTTGATCCGAAGTTAGTCTGAAAATGAAAAAAATTATCAGGTAACAAGATGTTACACAAGTATACTCACATACAAGTATGAAAAGGGGGGGGGGGAGCTAGGAAAATGTTATTTACGAGCTTTTGTAGTGAACCATCCATATCTCATAATTATATATTCATATATTGCAAGATCAATGAGATCAATTAACTCACTAATTATGTAAACTATGTAATTGGTACTACCACATTTTTACTTTTCTTCATAAATGTTACCATGCGACAAGATTTTCAAATCCATGGAAGGTGTTTCCAGTCACAGGGATTTATCACGCTTGCGGTTGCTTGATGCACGTTGGGTTATGTGCATAGCTCATAGGACACTCAGCAACCGAGAAGCGCGATAAATCCCTGTGTTTCCAGTCTATGAATTCTGGATTTGTGAAAGGTCAATTCTAGTTTTCACGGATTCATTAATTTCACTTCGTTCTGTAGAAAAGACCACAAGTCTAAATCTTCGGACGTAATCGAATGAATTTGTTTTTTCGTTCGTTTTCATACTAGGTTTACCTTTATCAATTACATATATAAATCAAACAAAACAATCATATCATTTCTTCTTTTTTTTTCATAGTCTTAGACATCACGCGTTGTTGTACGTATACGTGTAGTTCTCAATTAATTCTAAACGTAAAGAAGAAGTTGATAACATTTGTCACTCGAAAGTTCAATTAAATAATCTACAACTTATGTAGAAACTTCCAATAAATATAATCTACCCTGTCAGTAGTTCTACGATTTCCTCTATGGAAAATGGAAACAACAACAATTATTTATCCAATCATCAGGCGATATCGTGACAAAATAAAAATTACACTTTTTACAAGGCCAAATAATTAGACACTGGTACTAATTAATCAATTAATCCGAAAAGATAACGTTAAGTCGTTACTAGAATAGAGGCAATGAACTTTGTCAGAGGAACTTGCAAGTTTATAAACAACATTTTTTTTACACCTCAAAAGGCCTGATTAGCTAGCAATACCTTGATTTTACAAGAAATATTTAAGGGATGACTCGAAATTGACGGAAATTGTATCATTGCGCGTAACACGTGATACAGAAGTTCTAGGTTTAACTAATTTGATTTCTATTCCTACCAACAACTTTAATTAAATCAGTGTTTTTCAAAAACATGTCGTTTTTGGTATACAGTATTCCACAAACTTTTAACCAATCGGAATCGTTGAAAATTAAATGATTCAACAATGTACTATACCCATCGGAATCCCTCGACGAGAAGCACGTGATATGAGAGCCTGCTTGGCTTGCCTGCGCTGTCCATGTTAAGGTAGTGTACCACTCATCGCTCGTGCCATTCCGTTGTAGAGCGCTTTTGGTCATCCCGACGGGAGTAACAGTGGTAATCTCGGATAGTCTGTGATAATAATTAGAATATCTTAAACATATAAAACTGATTTTATAATATTTGACATTATGAAAATTCGTGTAGATGCAGATTCAAATAATATTTTCATACTAAAGACATCTAAATTATTAGATATGGATATATACAAATATATATAATAGCACAAAAAGGCTGCGGGCAACCATGGTACTAAAAAGTGTTAAAAACCTCCAATTTTCGAAGCCCACCGGCTTAAAGCGCAAAATGGGAATAACAAAACAACCACATTCACTATTTAGACAATGCCAGATATCTCTTCCGTTGTCGTTTTTACAAGTTTGATAGAGACCGGGGGCAGTAAATTTGTGTATTCGTGCTATTACTTGTTTTTATTTGAAAAATTAAAACTATCAAAAAATAGATTTCTGGTATATTACAAGAACACCTAAGATTTATACATTTACAACTCTTATAGGAAACACGTTTTTTGGCCTAATTATCCCATGGGACACAAACATAATTTTTCACTTTTTAAATAGCGATTGGTAGAGAAAACAATCACATTTAGTGTTGAAATACCATCGAAATCGCCAATATACCAGATATGTTTGGCTGACACTGGACTTCATAAAACTTAAAGTAAGCTTCCGGCAATTTTAAGTAAATTTGTAAATAACTGTATCTGTGGACGCCAGGATCTTCTTTATTTCATTTGTGTCATATACTTATGCCCTTTGCCGTGTGGAGCTCGTAAAAAAGTTCCTCGCGAAGGGTTTGTCAGTAAGTATTTTTAAAATTGTTTGTCCTGTCATGATCGCCATAGCACTTTCTACAAAGACTTAACCTCAGACAGTGCATGATATTTAATTTCTTTTCATTTTCGTTCGTGAACATCGACGGCGGGCGCGGCTAGCCAAACAGGGGATGCCTACTCCTCCCAGACACCTGGTCCCACCTCTAGCTTGCTAGGGGTCTGTCGATGCTCAATTGGTACTCTATTGTGAGTGCAGTTGAGCTTATCGTCAGGATCTACTTTACAATCGCATATTCTCGGGTCTTTCCGTAGGAATCCGTACGTGCGACGGAAATCCGAGAAAATGCGATTGCTTGATAAAACAGTCTTACTGTGAAAAAGAACAGCCACTCTTGGCCGCTAAAGTCAACACGAGTTCCTGCCCACTCTGTGCGCTGATACAGCTGTCTGCCTCCGGGGTGGGGCTGACCATGGCGGGCAGGACCTGACAGGGGCTGGACTCCACGTGGATCAGAAACTGGAGGGGAATACTACTTAGAGGGGCGGGGTTAACATTTAACTGGCTCTCTATCGTACTGAAATCCTCTATCTGTACGGCAACAGCGTACCATCCCTCTGTCTTGTTACCGTAATATGTTAGTTGGCAGTCCTGTAGGAATATTGTAAAAATTACTTGAAACAAAACTTAGATTTTTTTTCTTAATATGTTTTTCTTTTTAGCATGTACAATATAAAATTTCTGTCATAATTATGTATTTATCATCGTGTGTAACCCGCAGGGAAGCTCGTACCTCACAAACCATGAGGTACGATCAACCCCGGGGGTTCACATGATGTGCAATATGGGTATTTTTAAGATTTGTTGTACTGGAGTGCATTATACATAAATCATTTTAGTAACTTTTCATTTTAGCATTATATGGTATATCATGGATTCAACGGAGCTCGATGCCAACGATCCACAAGGATATCCACCCCTACTTTCCTTATAAACTTTGACTAGAGAGAGATGAGAAGGGGCGGGTGTCATTGAGGGTTGTTGGCATCGAGCTCCTGTAATGGGACAGTCTTCAAGAATAGGTAATCTTCAAGAATATCGTGCTGAAGTACATGTATATGTTTTCAGTAGGGAAATTCCCGTACAACTATTTCTTGCCCTGGCGAATAAGTATAATTATCCCATTGTTAATTCTGCACTAATGTTGCACTCACATCGTTCTTATTATGAACAAAACTAAAATTATCCGGTCAGTGCGTTCGGAATGTTGAGATTTGACTGTATATATTTGAAGATTCTCTGTATTGGAGTTTTCATACCTCTGTAAGTAGAGTACCACTGAACGTTTGGCACACACCTCCGCACTCATCTCGTTCATAAAACGCCCACCTACATTTCACTATATCACCATCGTCATCAAACACTGAAAAAGTAACAAAGAACACTTTTGATGCAATTATAGAATCATTGATAAAATAGAAAATTATAAATCCATTTCTCCCTTCTCTTTTCGCTACATTTCCAAACCGAGAACGACCACCTTCATGACCTTGTAAAATATCGCGATCGCAAAAAATCGTCAAAATAAAACTAAGCGAATACCGTAGTACTACTCTATAAAGGTAGATAAATCTGCGAATAAAAGTTTATGTATTTATTCGAAATAGATATGAAGCGAACAATACCCGACATATACATGTTGTATAAATTCATTATAAGAATTCAACATTCCATAACCGAAAGTGATGATTTTAGATAAAATGAGCGCGCGCTCAAAGACGCCAATGGTAGATATTGTCAATTTTTTTCAAATTTTATGGGATGGATGCAAATCTATGTTAACATCTCTTGGAGAAAAATGTTGCTGTATCTAAAGATAAAGCACGGATGAAAAGGCGACGAATGAAGGAACCTCAAATCCTTCGGAGGACATTTATTTTTCTAGATCTTGTTTCGACTTATCTTTTTCTTAGTCTCTGACGTTCGGGCACTATTCCTTCCAATAGCTACACTATGAGAGAATAGTACCCACACAAACTGGCATTATTAGGTAATTAATGAACATTTAATAAGAGAATGAAAAAAAAAACCACCCCAAAACATTAAATTCTTTGATTCAACAATTAATCATTGAATTTTCTTTTCATTTTCACACATGTCAATACCATTTCAAATTGTGTGAATTTCGGTCATTCGACAATCAAATATTTCAACTTATGAGAAATAAACTTAAAATAATAAATTCGATTTTCCTTTTCTTTCTTTATGTAATCTTTTCGTAAAAATTCAGACTTATGAAAATTTAACACCATCACGTTTTCTCAAGGTACATGAGCCTGGGTTTCAATTCTGGAATACTAGTATATATATTACAAATCCTGAATATTTTTTTTTTTTCGTAAAAAGATGGAAGATTTCATGGAATGCAAAAAATGCCTTATCATATTAACCTTTCTTTTTTGTCTATCTCACGGTTGAATATGAAAAAGAAATTTACAGGGACACCGTGTCTTTGATTTAAACTCATCAGATGTCCCCACGTAATTATCTCCCCTGATCTGCATTATTTCATTTTTTGCTTTGTCATTTTATCAAGTTTCCTCTTTGAGGGTCAGAGTATAAGAATATGGTCACCTTAATAAAAAGATGAAAATATTCTTTGTACTAAAAGCACTCATTTGGTACAGGAGTTCGTGATACAACAATGTACGTTTTAAAAGAGTTTAAATATCATCGAATTGAAATCACTTCCACTTGATGGCTAACTTTATTAAGATATTTGATTCTCCGTTTCTCATCTACTAATTGAGACGATAGTCTTGATCCCCGTTTGTAGAAAGACAATAAACGGGTCATAAAAAGATGGAGGTCACAGGGGCGTAGCGTGGGTAAAACCATGATGAGCCGCCAGGGGAAAACGGGCACCTGCTATTGAAATCAAAACATATCACAAGCTATAGATTCCATGCACGATTTGTGGAACCAGATACAAGGCACATCATCCTTTTTATAACACTGCAATCTTTATTTCTATTTTCTTTGTTTAAGATGAAAAGAATTCTGTGATATACACCAATTTCGGGCATTCTGAATCTTGTTTTATATTGTCTCACTTTTCGACGTCCAGTAAGGGGTTAAGAGGGGAGGGAGATTTTGAGTCATATAACAATTAGAAAAGTGCTGTATCATCCAATAAGAACTATAGGTGTTAGTTTATATAATATTAGGTTAATTTAGCGATTTTGTGACAAAGTGCAGATTTGTAAATTCAGTTTCACGGAGCAGGTTAAAGTTTCAACAGCAGTGTAATTAACGTTGGTGAAGTGTGAATGAACCAGAATGTATATACATGATATAGGTGCAAATGAACCAATATAAAATATATGTACAGATGTTTGACATAAAAAAAAAATTGAACATAGAAATAAAATTAAGTGAAATAAAGAAAGAAATCGCACTAATATGCGATTTCATTTCATAATTTAGATTTAATGTAATGTCTTTATTTTCGCGAGTACAGTTTCTTATTTACTCAAAGATTACAAAATAAGATAATAATATTTCATAATGTTTTTGCCTTGTGCCTATCATTATTGAAATTTCATTTAGTTCTACATTAAGAATACATTCAATTTACTCTTCCTTACAATTTATTGGTATACGCGAAGGATAGCAAGAGAAGTGGTTTATATGTTCAAATTGAACAAAACGCAAAAAGGCAATTTATTTACAACCTTAACAAATACAACTTTTCGCTCTGTTCACACGGATGGTTATGCGCATCAAATTAGATTTGCATTCACACGACTTTTAATTCGCGTTTAATTCAAATCACGTTACTTAGAATAAAGAGTTCTATAATAAATAATCGTACGACATTTTTGATAGATGCCTCAAGATTTTACACAGATCAACGAGAATCAGAGAAATCGAAAGAAAATTCTGAAAATCACAGAAATCGGAAGTTACCTTAATCAAAAGTTTAGAAACCTACAGAAATCAATGACTCAGTTTCAAATTAGATCATTTTTCAGTTGATACAGGCACATACAACTAAGATTTGGGAGCAGCCATTTGCATTTAGGAGGGGGGGGGGGGCTTGACATGTAAGTCACCACTTACCAGGTATGGTTATTGTATGGGTCATATTTGGTTGTATTTTTATAACAGGCTGCATGTTGGTGTAGGGAGAGTTGTTAATTGACCCTGTATCACTCCGTGTGGTCAAGTTTGACGTAGCTACCAGATTCCATGTCCGGTCGTTATATTCCTGTAGAACTATCCACTCGCTGCCCTGGAAGCTATAATATCAAATATAATATAATCATAACGTGAGACCTAAACAACTTTAGTAGATAGAGTTACTCCCCTTTATTTCTTAGACAGATTCTTACTTAAGGTAGAGCATCCCTCAGGTCTCAGATGCTCATATTTCCTAAATAACAACTTATACACTATTTTCATTTTCATATATTCAAAGCTTATGTTAAACCTGATATACAAACAAAATATAACTCTTGGTTTCTTGATTATACCGAGAGTGTAGCCGTTTGAACTTTAACATGAGAAATCCCTTTTTAGGGGTTATGAAATGTAACTATAAAAGTTTCTTTTCCCAAAACCATATTAGTTTGATAATCTGAACAATATTCTGAAGAGAAAAAATAGGGCATCCAGGCATAAAATTTTTAGAATTCTGACCTGAGGGATGCTCTACCTTAACTAAGACCATTCGGATAAGCCTCGACATTTTTCTCCGAAAAAAAGACTCGGACGTCAGTGGGTGCCATTTAAAAATAGTTCCCCGTCGGTCTATCAGTTTTAGTCATAAAATACAAGTTCCGACACTGGATCGTAACTGACAAATATGTTATTCACAACATTTCTAACTCAAGTGGGAGAATTTTGAATGTTGAAAAAGTTCCTGTTTACTTTTACATCGATTTGATGTAAATCCTTCCACAATTGGAAATCATTTATTTTGTTTGAAACCTTAAATTCGTATTGTACTGTTTCTATTTAGCCCAAATAAATAATATCAAAAACATATTGCAAATTTAAATTAAAACATTATTATACCTTTTATGCATTCATTTAGTGAAACTTAAAAAAAAAATCTAAAAAATCGTAATAATTTTTCACCCTCATTTTTTTGAAGAATACATTTTGTGTGTTTCCGTGTAATCAGCTGTAGAAAATTAATTAAGCAGTGTCCGTTACATCATGTAGGAGTGTTGCACGGCATGACTGTCTTTATTTTTTATACTTCATTGAAAATCTGAGAAATTCGATTTTCAAACTTTACTTCTTTTTCACCCACATCTCCTCTGTACTTTTCGTTCGCAAGAGCATGAAACGGTATCCGCATATGCATAATTAATTTGATAGTCTTAAAGTACAAATGTATAAGATCAACGAAATTAGCATAAACATCATTAATTTAAGGAAAAAGGAAATTAAAGAAAAGATCTTAGAATAAGAGTAAATTAAATGTGTATTTTCCTTTGTAGAAGCGTTTCTCTCCATATTATTATTTTTTTTAAATACGATTTCAAAAGTATTCAACATTTTCAAAGACAATATTTTTCAGTTAGTTCTAACATATGCACATTTTTATTTGATAGAATTATTTCCTCTTATTTTTTTTTTAATTTCCATCAAATCAGAACTATTCGAATGTACACATGACATTTTGCAAAGGTGACGATGATTTTATTCAATATGCATTTATAAAATGAAATGAAGGGGCAAGCTGGCGAATAAAATTGAATATATTGGTTTCTTTGTTGGGTGCGGCAAAATCACTACAGAGGTGCAGAGAAGTCGAAAGAGACTTCAAGAATGTCAGTCGGAGTCCATGTCGACTTTCTTGGACGACTAAGCGTGTAATCACATGTAGGAATGTTTAAAATATTCAAAACAACAGCAGAGATACAGACTTTAACCGAATAGCAATGACGTTTTGGACGGGCGAGATGTTGAAGCTACGAGAGAGGAGGCGTTTCACAGACGAACAGATTCGGGGGGTGGGGGTCAGGGGGTCCCACTCTCCCCTCCCAACACCTCCTTCCTCCTGCCTTTCCCCCTGTCCACCCCTCGATAGTATGGCATCTGGATCTTATGACTGCAAGCGAGAAATTCTAATTGATAACCTTTCAGTCGCAACCTAGGAAATACGGAAAGGCCCGAGAGTGCACGATTGGCTGCAGGAAATACGGAAAGGCCCGAGAGTGTACGATTGGCTGCAGGAAAAATACGGAAAGTCCCGAGAATGTGTGATTGGCTGCAGGAAAAATATGGAAAGTCCCGAGAATGTGTGATTGGCTGCAGGAAAAATTACGGAAAGGCCTGATAAATTGCGATTGGCTGCAGGAAAAACACGAAAAGGCCCGAGAATGTGCGATTAGCTACATGCATGGTAATCTGTTATTTCGGGTTGTTTCCATCATGTACCAAAGAAGTTACTAGCACTTACCCAAATTTGATGTAGTTAGAGCTAAATGGCAAGGTGTAGTTTATTTTTCTTTCCCCAATAGCCCAGTCCTCGGCTTCGCTTATATCTGTACAAATTGTATACATCTCCGCAATGACCCCATTACAACCAGTGACACACACAAGGTTTCCATCTCCAAACGGGTTACCAATCGTAGGGTTGAAGTAACTTCTCCGCCATGCCAAACGGAAGGTGATCTCAATCTGAAATGGTCAAAGAAATCCAAATGTAGATTTACTCAATCACACAAATAGTGGTGAATCACAAGTAATTTACATAAATAGTGATGGATCATATATTACTTGTGCCAATCCTTTTGATGACGACAAAGAGAGGAGACTGTCACAGTTAAAATTGTATAAATTGTTTCCTATTGTCAGTTGAGCTAGGAAATCAAAAAGGCTCCCCCGTTTTTAAAGCACCAATTATAAAACTTACATGGTAAACATGAGAGCAGAGGCCCAAGTGTGCCCCATGATTTTCGATAACACAAGCGTTTTCCACAAAAACAACCCCGATATAGCATTTTCAAATTTGGTGAATTTTTTTGTGTGTGGCGATTGCAGAGGACAAGTGAGTCAATCAGATTTATTGGCGGCCATCATGACGGATAACAGAATGCAATATTAGTGGAGGATTGCTTGGAGTCCTCTGAGGTTTCTGGAAATTTCAGAGGTTGAAAATGTTTCATTGGCGGCCGTCTTGGTTGATGGACAAGGCTAGATACAAACTTTTGTCAGAGGTTCTTGCAGAGTAACTACATGTACATGCAGAGGTTGCGGAGGAGAGGTTGGAAATGCGGCATGTTTTGTGAAATTCTATGCTTCGGATGTTGAGGAAAAGTCGAAAGTGTGAAAAGTTTCTGTCATGCAGACGTTATCTAGATCGTCAGACGTCGACGACGAAAGACGGATCGAAATGTGACAATAGCTTGCGTAAGCTTCGCTCATAAAGGCTTCATATTGTAATCGTGGTTATTTTAGCTGGGGGTGGGGGGGATTTTTGCGAAATGTCCACGACAACAATATATATGCGTGGGGATAATTCGGGTCCCTGTAAAGTGCGAAACGAAACAAAAACTAAACGAAACGAAACAAATTAAAACGAAACAAATCGAAGCGAAACGAAACGAAACAGATCGAAACGATTTCGATTTCGTTTCGATCTGTTTCGTTTCGTTTCTATTTGTTTCGTTTTCTTTCGATTTGTTTCGTTTCGTTTCGTTTTTGTTTCGTTTCGCACTTTACAGGGACCCGGATAATTTTGGCGATTTGTAAAGGGATTATTTGCTGTAGTCTTTTATTGTTATTGTAATTTTCACGTGGGCGTTATTTTCGAGATGAAAATACAATTGCGAAAAACGCTAAAATTACCCCCTCCCCTCCCTCGAAAATGTCCACGTTTACGGTAATTTGACCCCCTTTTTGGATCCGCGCATGTGATTCCGTTTTAAATTCAACAATTATGGTGGCAAAGATTTTAAAAGTTTTACAGATTCTGTATCGTGGGAGACGGCTAGGATAAAATGTAGCGTTAACAAGTATGCTTTAAGATATTCACTCATTCTTTAGTTATAAAAGAGTTGCTTTCATTATACAATGTTCAAGGTCATCTTCTATAGAGGGGGAAGCTATCTTGGGCGTTTTGTTAAATTTATCTTTCACAAAATTAAAACAAAACAAATCTTACGAGTATGTATACAGTATAAATTAAGCAACTACGTTGAAATATTGAATTTTTTTTTTCAAATTACTTTATTAATGACATAAGTACATGTAGTCATATGGAGGGGGAGGTGTTTTATAAATGCATTCATTTAATGACCTAAATTTAAGGTGAACATACAATTCATTTGGCTATGAATCAGTCTGATTTGAAAGTAAATATGAACATTTTGAGGACAAAAGCAGTGAAAAGGACTGCAGTACTTCAAGTAAACACTTGTAGTGACCATGCTTGTACAAACAGTATTTAAAGCAATGGTACACATCGTCGGCACTTCTTTACATTGTAAATATGGCTGCCGGTCAAGTTGTGCTAATTGATTTTCATTTTCACATAAATTCAATACATGTAGAACACCCATACAAGATCAAAATATGATTTATCGATATTTTTATAAGGGTGGTGTGTAATGATTTTATGGGTTTAAATCTTTTGACGGACATTCGTTTGCAATTGATTGCAAAATATAGAGACAAGAACTAATTCTAAAGGTGGGATGAGGTATGTCGGAATCCCAACCATGGGCGGATATAGGAATTTTTCCAAACGGGGTGGCGTGGGAGTTGTCCAAGCCGTCAAGGGGGTGGGGGGGGGTTCAGCATATGGCTTTGAAAAAAAACTAAAGTTAAACCGGTGAACTTTTGTAGAAGAGTGGCTTTTTATCTAGAACCCTTTTATGGACTTAGGGGTAGGGTAGCTAATCAGGGAGAGGGGTTCCATGCCCCTCCAAACCCCTCTAGATCCGCGTGTGCAACTTTCTCTGTATTTGAGTGAAAAAAAAAACAAAACAAAATAAACAAACAAGAAACAGAAAATAGACACTGCTGTTTAAAAAAAATCCATTTATCTGCAATCCCCCCCCCCTTTCTTTAAGGTTCTGCATTCGCATATGTAAGGATCAGAATGTTGTGCAACCTACAACTGGGAAAAAATAATTCACGATTTACAATATGATTATAGAAGAGTAGCTATTGCATAGATTTGTTCAATCTTTTATGTATGTAATTTACAGGGGAACGATTTCTCGATTTCTGTGCATTTAAAATACATGTACATTGTATATTGAATATTGTTAGCTATAAAATCACGAAAATCAACATGCTCGACTGAAGGGGACCCAATTTCAAGTAGAAAATGGATATTTTTTTTATCAACTTTCGTTGTGGAGTTTACGTTGGTGAAGGTTTATAATTATATTCTTTTTTATTTTCCACCCCTTTCGGAAAGTACGTCGTGGTGCAACGGTCAATATATCATATCATAATCGCCTCTTTGTACCTTAGGTCGCTGGTTCGAATTGGGCTGGCGTCATATATTTTTTTTTTCAACTGTTATGTTTTTAAATCAAAATATTCCCTTTTTGTGTGGTTTTTGAAAAGGTAGTCCGTGCACCAGCTATAACATTAATGTTATTAGCTTTCCTTGCTAATTGAAAGAATCATAATAAATAGCTAGATAATTAAAAATAAAAGTTTTTCCCTTCTTACGACATAAAGACTTCATTAAGTTATATATGTATTCCGTCAGCATATACGTAGACTTGCTTTGTTTTGGCTATTTCATTATTATTTACAATACTTTTGAGGCTTTAACTTGAAAAAAAAAACACACACAATATACACAAGTTTTCGCAAGAACAAAAAAAAAAAAACAACATCAACAACAACAAAACCCCAAAACCAAAAAAAAAAAAAACAAAAAAAAAAACCCAAACACCCATCCCTCCCCCTCCCCCCCCCCCCAAAAAAATATTGGAATTGCACTATAGAAAAGAAGCATATTTTAAAGATCTACAGTCATTCAGTGTATAGTTATTTTGGGTTTCAGTCATCACGAGTCGTCTCCCCTTGGAATTAGATCTAAAACGTGTAGCTAGATCAAACAGATATTATACCAAAATGACGGATTGTCACAAGGGGTTTGGAGGGGAAAAAAGGAATTCATTTATAATTTGTCACGGAGAAATAACGCGTAGGACGGAGTATTATGGAAATAATATAAAGAAAGACAAGAAAGCAAAATGGATAGAGAATCGAGGTAAACTGCAAAACCGTAAAAGATTGTACTATTCCTAAACAAGGATTAAACAAAAGAAAACTCAAAAGGAAGTGATAAAACCGTACTTAAGAGATTTCTTTTTCATATCTTTATCGTGAACGTGATGAAAGCATTTTAAAAGTACATGTTCATTCAAACAATGAACTAACCTACGTTTCATCCGGTAAACCGTTAATATTTCATTTTTATTCAGAAAATAAACTGATAAAGTCTCCATCGGTCAACGTAATTTTACTGCACAAGAAAAAGTGTACAGATAATTTTATTATCATAAATAAATATTGCAGTAAATAGAAATATTTCTTGCAGAGGGAAGGGATGATACAAACAAAAACACAAACACTCAAATACACAAATTTTCGACCCTTGGCCTTTATCCAGTGTAAAAAACTCTAATAATCGTCCCCTTGTCCTTCATCCAGTGTAAATATCGACATTCGACCCCTTGGCCTTTATCCAGTGTAAAAGGCGATAGCGAAAATTTGTGTATAAGAGTGTTTTACTGTTTGTGTTTTTTTTTCATAGATAAATAAGATAATAAATAAATGAATAAATAAGGATGAAAAGAAGAAAACAGGTCTGTTTGCTCATTAACTTCGGTCCGAAAACTGATACTCTAAGACACTTTGTATGATTGGTCGCCATATGGTTTCGTGGGAAATGCATTGGAACTCTCTGCAGTTATAGATAACAGATAAATCTATAAAGGGCAGTGGGGATTTTAATGTTTTTCTACCGTCGAATATCCTAGTATCTATCAATTCTCGAGTATGAGGAGTTTTGGGGTTTTATTTGCCCTCTTTGAGATATTTCAAGTAAATCAAACACTACCGTTAATCCCCTCCCTAGCCCTTTCTCCATATCCAACCCTGTTCGTAACCCTGGCTATATAACAACGTACAGTCGTTCAATATACACAAGAGATGTAAAAATGAAAAAAGAAAACACATTGTACCCCACCCGTCTTCTGTCGATTAGACTTGAAAATACCTATATATTGTACTGGGGTTTGAGGTCTGGGACCTTTTGGGTAGTCAAAAATAATGTCCCCGTATTTCAGTGTTATTTGCTGATTCACTGAAACTTGGCTATGTCTTAAAATTTGCCCCTTCTCCATGATCGGGCTGGATCCTTTCTCCGTACCTAGTTTTCAATCCCATCTCGGAGTCTCCTATGACCGTACTAGCGCCCCCCCCCCCCCCCCCCCCAGACTTCCATTTTCGTGATAGCTCTAAATCCCTTAACTTTAACCACACTGCCCCCCTTCCTCGTAGGCGTCTGAACCGGCCTCTACCCCGTGACCAGACTGGCTCCTCCCATGTGACCGGACTGGTCCAGTCCTCCTTTACCGGGTTGTAGTTCTTTCTTTACATGAAATCCATACTCAAGCGCGGATCCAGAGGGGGGGTCGGGGGGGGGGGGGTTCCGGACCCCCCCTGGAATTTTCGAAGAATAGCTAATTTTTGTTATTAATATACATATTTCATAAGATTAAGTCCCAATTCCCCTTTTGTTGTCATAATACATGTATTTGAAAAATATATCATGAATTTGTATCAGAAATCTTTCATTTTGATAATTTTTTGACGTCAGCATTCCAATTTTTTTCTCTGGCTCGCTTCCGCTCGCCAGAATTTATTACATACATGTACGTTATTTTCAAATGATGCTGCGCTTTCCTATATACAACACATATACATTACACCTAGGTCAATGAACAAGGGCACTATGAAAACAAAAAGAAACTGAAAAAGACTTGAACAGTGGATTTTATTCCAATTCTCGGAAAAAAATTTCGCTGGCTCGCTATCGCTCGCCATTTGTTGTTTTTACATGTTAGAACTGACAATCATAATTTAAGTACTATAATTATTGTGAAAATCCAAGACTTTAATTTTTTTGCTCGCAAATACTTTCCAGTTACCTGTTTTATCAATAATTAGAAACAGAATTGACATAAACTTACTTTCTTGCGTTGGTTTTGTTGGTTTTTTTTTTTTTTTTTTTTTTTTTTTGCTCTTCAAAAATTCGGACTTTAGGACCCCCCCTGAAAAAAATTCCTGGATCCGCCCATGATACTTATTCCGGTTTGTGTGAATTTAGTAGTATAGTTTATAGCATTTGGTCCACGGTGACGATCTTCACGATCTGCAATGATCTGTAAATCAGTACAAATCAACCATGCATTTGGTACACAGGTGTGATCAGCAAAGGATCTGTAAGAATGTGCAAATGTGATCAGCAAAGGATCTGTAGGTTTGACATGATCTGTACAGGTAAGCAGTTTGTACAGATCAATTATTAGATAATTAATCTGTTGGTCAAACTGAGTGAAAGGTTAATTGAAAGTGTAAAGCGGACAAATGCGTCAATTAATAAACAATCATTAATTAACATATAATAATTAGAACCTTGTTTGTAGATAATAAATTAGTAATAAGTCATTACTTTTTGATAAGCATATTCATACATAATTGTCCTCTTGGATCAAACTAATAGATAAAGTGTTAATTATTCTAATTAACCGCTCTCCATCGCTCCGCCCAATTATCGCGTTCACTGCATATTGCAAATACCCTGGTACGGGTACACCCCTCTTCACCCCCTCGCTTGACCGGGGACGCGTCACTTGAGCGTTGGATGCGGTACAAGATGGAGATACTGAGACTTGTGGTTTTGATTGTGTTAATAGTTATAGGTCAAGGAGACAAATGTAGCAAAGCAGGAGAAAAGTTGACATGCCCCAAATTCAAAGATACAAATCGTCTGCTGGAAGGGGTCAAAGTGCTAGTAATCAAACGTATGATGGGGGATTTGTTAGACCTTACTCCATTCCCGGAGCTACAGAGAGTGGTTGTGAGATTTACTGATGTGACATGTGACAGTGTAAGCAGACTGCCTGGTACAACCGTTCTGTTGAACGATTACGTGTGTCCAGAGGTAAGTTTAAAATCTGATTGACATGTTTTAAAGTTTTGAATGTTATTGTTGATAATGAAAATAAATTCTGAGAAATGAATCTATACGTAAACATTTAATGTTTATTTTTCTTATTCAGGTATCAGAGACTTTGATGAGCATTGTAATGATGAATACGACTAGAGGGATTATAGCCAGGACTACAGAATTTCAAGGAGTTGTTACTATAAGTAAGTACAAATATAATCTTAATTATTTTTTTCTCTCTTTCAAAATGACGTAGATTTTGTGATTTAGCAACAGTATCATTCTTATAAAGTAATGTTTTGTCTGTTATTTTCAGACAAACCCTGGATTTATGCGACAGCTATTTCCACCCTGATTTTAATTACAGTTTCTATAAGTTGTGGAGTTTGGTTTTTAATACGAAAACGTAGAGATGCGTTACGTTTCGTGGATAGTGAATCGGTGACGGAATTCAGCCTTCAAGAGACGAAAATGGACTAAATTCCTTTTTTTTACTTTCCAGTAGTGCTTCTGATTATCAAATTCGTTGTTACAAAGCCGCCACGCCAGCCTGACATGCAAGACTCGAACAGTCCCGACGAGCAACAGGATCAAAGAAGACCGCCTGCAATGCAAATTGGACTAAGGAGATCACATAGGATCAGACGGGCACCTGCGCGGTACGGTTATGTGTAGATAAAAGACTTGTTTCCTTGTACATACGACTTTTTTTAATTAGTGCTAGTGTTTTTAGAATAGTAACTATTGATGTAAATTGTGTCGAAATATGCCTTTTTGCGAACAAATGTCAAATTTTCTAGAATAAAAACATTTTAACACATTTCTCTTTAAATGTTAACATTATATATCATGGTTAGAAGAACAATAATATTAAATTAAGTTTTTTTTTAATACTTTTCCCTGACACAAACAAAGTAACAATTATTAATGTTTTTCTTGATATGTCACATTGTTTATCACATGTTCAAGTACTATGCGTAGTTTTTTGACAATAGTGTTATTGTATAAATGTCATTTTGTTCATCAAAATCATCCATGTTATTAAAAGTAAAGATATGAAACCTTTTATGATTGCGTTTGTTGATGTATAGAAATTCGATAAAAACATGAATGTTTGTGGAAAGCAAGTTTAGACAAAATGCATAGTGGGTTCTTTAAAAGAAGTCGAATTTAGGTATTAGTATTCATTTCTGAGTTAGCGTTTGAGGTCGCTGTAAGTCAATATGGATATCTTAGATACTGAAACGTATTGTGAGGAACTTGGAGACGATAAAATTATCAGAGTGATGAAATCTGTGGATAGTTTTAGTGTAGATATTCGTCAACTTCTCCCAAATGGGGAAATATGCTTGACAAAAGGACAAACACTCACTCCATCCCGTTGGCGAATTTTGAATGATAACATTCAGGAAATAGATGACGCCGTAAAGGAGCTGCGCGAAGGAAAGAGAGTTAGAAAGATGATTCATCTTGGCGGGAATGTGCGACTCAGCGTACAGAGTCCCTACAAATGCGTCAACATTAGACAGTTTGTATATGGAGAAAATGCGTACAATAAGGGTACATTGATTGCTACCAGCTTCGGACTATCACTGAAACTTGCTCAATGGGAAGGACTCAAATACCATTTGGCTAGCGTTAATGCCAACCTGCCCGTCGATGTTCAGAGTATTGTACCGTGCTACATGTCTCCTGACCATTCAAATCAGATGGGGTTCTTTGAGTGTCGAGAATGTAATCCAAGTGGAAATCTGGACTCTGATTAAATTTGACTGTGGCGGAGAATGGAGAGTGAACTTTGATCTGTAAATGTGTGAAAAAAAAGTTTATTTATTGAAATATTTCTTATTTAAAAAAAGCTTCCGTTGTCTTTACAAATTAAAACCTCTATGAGTTGAATTGAGTGTTGTAGCTTTTATATTTATTCATTTTATTTAGATTAGATTTATCAGCTGAGAGTCGGTTGACCACTTTAGTATATTATAGCATGATTTAGCTAGTTGATGTCATTACATACTTATACAGTGAGATAGCAACATGTATCCACTGAATAGTTGTACAACAATTTCCATTTCCTTGGATTTAATTCAGCACGCTACGACTTAAATCTCTTGAAGAAAAGTATAGCTCGCTGCATGAATATGCATGAAGACGGAAGCGTAACCGTCAAGAAAAGTAATTCATACACTTGTATATCCAATGAACATTTGAAACTAATGGATATTACAAATTATTTGGCTGCAGGAACGTCCTATTCAAACTTCTTGAAGGCTTACGACATCGAGGAGGCGAAGGGATTTTTTCCCTATGAATACTTAACATCCACTGAAAAGTTACAAGAGCGTCAAATCCCTCCGCATTCGGCTTTTTACAGTTCCCTAAAGGAGAAAAACATCACGGCGGAGGAGTACAAATATTGTCAGGACGTATGGTGTAAGGAAAAGATGGAAACGATGCAGGACTTTTTAGTATGGTACAACAATCAAGATGTTGGGCCTTTCGTTAAAGCTGTGGAAAAGTTGCAAACATTCTACTTCGAACGTGGCATTGATGTTTTCAAGGAATCTATGTCCGTACCCGGGGTAGCTCGTCAAATGCTTTTCAAGTCGAGTGAACAAATGGGTGCCGTGTTTGCTCTTTTCGGAGAACCGGACAAAGACCTATTCCAAACGGTGAAAAACAATATCATTGGGGGACCATCCATTATTTTCAACCGCTACGCTAAAGTGGGAGAAACCTTTTTGCGAGGGAGACCTGATAAACCGTGCAAGAAAATTGTCGGTTACGATGCGAATGCATTATACCTTTGGGCTTTAAATCAAGAAATGCCTACTGGTCCGTTCATCCGTCGTAGGAGAGATAAAGAGTTCGCACCTGAGTCACGTGACAAGTACATGTCTGCATACTACTGGATGGACTGGTTGCGTGAAATGACTGGACAGAACATTAAACATAAAATGAATTATGGTCGGGAAAAGCGCGTGGGACCCTATCCTGTCGACGGATTTTGTAGCGACACGGACACCATCTTTCAGTTTCATGGATGTTACTTCCACGGACATGATTGCTATATCACAAAATCTATCAAAAACAAGGAATGGCGAGAAAGGCGACTTGAAAAACTGGAAAAAACACAAGCGACGACAGCTTTTCTCCGAGATCAGGGATATGATGTTACAGAAATGTGGGAGTGTGAGTTTCGACAACTCAAAAAGAACAGTTCCAGTTTGAAGAAATTAATTGATGCCCGATCCCCGCAGTTTTTTCGATCTCACAAGGGAAAAGTCACCGAAGATCAAATATTACGCGCTGTAAATGACGGAACCCTCTTCGGAATGATTGAGGTAGATATTTCCGTCCCAGAACAATGGCCCATTCATATCCAGAATGATTTGAGTCCGTATGACTATTTTGAAGAAATGGCGCCTCTGTTTTGTACCAGCGATGTTCCCTTTGAATTAATCGGTAGCCACATGCAGGAATATGTGAAATCGCATGGATTATCCGAAAAACCTCGACGCCTACTGATTGGAGGAATGAAGGCTAGGAAACTGTTGCTGGCATCGCCCTTGTTAAGATGGTATCTGCAGCATGGACTAAGGGTTACCCATATATACCAAGTGGCAGAGTACATACCCATGAGATGTTTTCAAACATTTGTAACACAGGTCAGCGAGGCTAGAAGGGAAGGGGATAAGGACGTAGGCAAAAAGGTCATCGGAGAGACAAATAAAACCATAGGAAACTCGGCCTACGGAGGTCTCATCATGGATAAAACCAAGCATACTAATGTAAAATATGTACACGGTATCGATTCCGCCATGTATGCCATCAACGATCCAAGATTTATCAATTTAACCGAATTAGATAATGATGTGTACGAAATAGAATTGGCCAAGAAAAACATCATTTTGGACTTACCAATACAACTGGGCTACTTTATTTTACAGTACGCAAAACTCAGAATGCTCGAATTCTACTACGATTTCATGGACAAGTATGTCGATCGTAGCGATTTTTCGTACTGTGAAATGGACACGGACAGCGCTTACATGGCTATAGCCGGTGAAGACCTCTCCTCCATCATCAAACCGGACATGAAGTATCGTTTTGAACTGGGAATTCACGGGTTTTGTCACATGACCGATGTCCAGGCCGATAGCGATTTTCATTGGTTTCCGAGAGAGTGTTGTTCTACACATGCCAAATATGACAAAAGGACACCCGGATTATTCAAACTCGAATTCGAAGGATATGAAATGGTCAGTTTATGTTCCAAGACGTATCTTGTCAGTCAAAATCGTCCAGTGTCGAAGTCCGCCTTACAAAGCGCTCAAAACCTTGTGCGGAAAGCAAGAAAATTGAAAACGCGCGATTTCGCGTCACGCGCGGCGCGGCGGCGGGGGCACCCGGGAACCGTCCGGGAGTACAAGTTCAGTTGCAAGGGAATTTCCAAAAAATTTGTACAGTCACCCCTCCTTTCCTTTAAAGGGGTTCTTCGCACACAGAAAAGTGCCAGTGGCTACAATAAAGGTTTCCGTGCAAGGAGCAATACCATTTTTACTTATCAGCAGGAAAGAGAGGGATTCTCTTACTTCTACTGCAAACGACAGGTACAGGAGAATGGTACAGATACCAAAGTGCTTGACATTGTTCTGTGTCCGGAGAGACTGGATGACGAAGACAGGGAACTAGCTGCCATTTTATGCGAACTCGCCGATGAATGAATAAATAACAATATATCGATTTCAAACAGCTTTTTTTTTATTGTATATACAACAGCTTATTTATGAACATTGTTTTGGGCGATTTTATTTTCAAACAACACGTTAGAAATTCGAAATGATAATAATATTTTTTTAAAAATCACTCTATATAACATGTACATTGTTTTTAACAGGTTTGATAAATCATTCAAAGTATATACACAAAAACATTGTTATTGTTTTATCATCACACAGGTTTATGACCGAGCTTGTAACACTTTATTGATTTTCGGAATCCATTGAACAAGTTGAGACCACTGCTTTGTGTTGAGGTAGATTCCTTTAATAGTGGCGTGATTATTTAGAAATAATCTAACATCTATTCTCATTGCACCTTGGTATGTACAAAGGGTGACATAAACATTGTTACTGAGGGGTAGAGACGTCACAAAGGAACACAGAGTGTTGTTAAGCGATACATGACCGGAAGTAGTTTCATTTCGCAAAACTTTCACCTGTCCTGGGTGAATGATAAGTATGGTACAAAGAATGGGTACTGTAACAACCAATAAGGAAAACACACCTAGACACTTGATTAAATTTAGTCGACTCTTTGCAACAACATTCACGTCCATCTTACTGGCAGGTTCAACAAAAAATGATCAAACAGAAGTCAAACAAGTCATTTCATAGTATGAAATTAAAATGATCGAGTGTAAAAGCTTGTATGAATTGTTCGTTACATCCTCTGCTGTCGTTAAATTGGTCGAGTATACTTGACATGTCCCGACCTCTGCTACGATTATACATATAATATAAACAGAAGTGACCACAGGTACTAGTTCCTTCCCCTTGGAGACGTATTCTGTTACGTAGATATTGTTTACCACTTGCAATCATGTAATCTCTAAAGTAGCCATGGTAAGATTCCGGTTTTTGGCCCAGAGAATCAAAAAATTCAGTCATATTGTGGTCAAAGTAAAAGACGCACCAATGTGACCCCGGAAGTCCTTGTTCGTCGGTGTTAATGACATAAAATCCGTATGGATTTTCTAAATCTAATAACTGGTTCGCAGCAATAATACCACCAAATTTACTACGCATGTTGGAATCAGACCGCACCATTCTATACAACTCTGTGGCATTCATTTTGTTTCAACGTTTCTCGAGGCATCAATTCTAAGGACAGCTGGGAAGTGACCATAGCAAATACATGTCACGGCTTCTTGTAGAGCTGTGTCAAACTTTAATTGTAATCTGGTATGTCCCTTTCTTAGGAGAGGGAGGTTGTTTTCACTGTCATAGGCCCTGTTTATATCGAAGACGTACAAACAAAACCCTTTGGCATAGTCATCTCGTGTTAAACGCATTTCGTTTTCTTCTGACATCGCCTCGTTAGTACCAAACAGACTCAAATAGGACGATACAAAATTATTCTCTTTGAAATTAGGTTCAAAGGGGGTGGTAGGAACCGATTTCCCATCTACATACAAAGCTGAAAAACAGCAATTGAAATGTGCAAAATTAAAGGGATTCTTCGTATATGAGCCGCTGTACGCTTGTGACGACACTAGACCGACTACTAGTCTCTCTGGTACTTCTCCTTGGAAAACGTCGTCGACATTCATGTGAAATTGTCCAGCTGGTATAGCAAAACATTTAATATCTGAGCGTCGGTAGGGATAAAGGGCAGGTTGTTTCAACAAAGCTTCGCTATGACCCAGAAGGACACCGGGGTTTATCTTTACATAACAACACCTGAGTATGCATTCCTCTATTTCCAGACGATAATTAGCTGGTGTTTCGGCGCTCATAAGACAAAAGCTCTCACGACTTGGCCAAAATTTGAAACCTACTCTTACCCCATTCAGAATATATCGTTCCTGTTGACAAATATCCGAATAGATTGGTCCTTCTAAGTCGACGAAGGAGCTATTTCTGGTGTACTGCGATCGCATAAATAGACCAGTATTACCACCGGAAGTGGAATCGGAGTCATCGAAGAACCCCGAGGAATCCGGAAGAAATAATTGAGATTGCTGAAGACCCCTATCTGTACTTATACCATGCTGTAGAAGCCTGTCTATGTATGCTTTATAGGGATAGTTGGTTGATACGCTTGATGTAATGTTTTGCTGTTGTAGACTGATATCAACTTGATTCCATATACTATGCAATGGGAGATTAACTAATCCCACTTTATCTCCGTCTTCTAGCAATGAACCATCTTGCTGTAAAATTCTAGCTCTAACAAATATACGAGTTCTTTTCAAATCTAAATAATTTGAATTTGCCCCGCTAAGGTTAAATTCTACAACCCCACCATGGGATGTATTAGAAACAGGTCTTACATCTATCCATTCACATTGTTCGACTCCGACTTCAGTGGGGAAATTATGAAACAAGGCGAGACGCCTACTTATAGCAGGTTTTGATCCTTCCGAGAAATACATGTTGACCTGATCAAGACTGATTGACAACTGTTTACACTTTGTGTATATCAAATGGTTTTAAAAGTCTCGCATAAGAGAATCGATTTTTTTTTTCTAAAACTGTGACAAACAAAAACCATAAATAGTTCCACAAACAATTGATGCTTTAATGCTACTAATACAACATCTAATTCAAACAATATATATCGATACATGGTGAAAAACACAATCCAGATCAACAAATAAAGAAAGATTTAATGGTGATATACATGACAATGATGAATATAATTTATCATGTATTTACAAACACAAAAGGTCCTTTCTTATTTTTCTTCTTTTTCTTCTTCTTTCCATCATCTTTCTTTGTTTTGACACGTTTTTTGGACGGTTTGTAGTCAATCACTGTTTCTCCTTGTCGTTTACGCTTCTTTATTTCCGATTTGGCCATTTCTACTGCCTGTTGGGTGGGTGTTACCAACTCAATTTTAGGTATTTTAGGTCCATGTCCAAACTGACCAATAATATAGGATTTCTGATTCGGTAAATACTTTAATTCCGATGAGTTTAAGAAATGATTTTTCCACGAGTCTAAGTCTAACACAAATGGTTTCCAAGCCATACTGGATATGGTCTTCACACTCCGGTGTCTGGGACAAAAATGAGCTTTCCAATCAATTGTAGCTCATACATAAGTACACGGTACTCACATACACCAAGCAGGTTCATTCTCTTTATTCAAGTAGTCGAGTACATTATCCCGAAACTCTACACATTTTGGACACTGAACGAGTCTCTGAATCACTGGTCGTTTTCTTACATGTAAGGTACAGTGCAGAGCTCCAATAGGTAGCGACCTAGACTCCTTAGTTTCGTATTTTATGTACACTCTCAGACGTTGAACTTTAACAGTACTTTTCACCGGAACATAGTAAGGAGTGGTAAATACCTGACATGTCTCTTTCGAATAAAGTCTCCGTAACATAGATGATTTTTCTCCGTCGGCATAGCTTCCGCTGCACAAGTCCGTGTACACATCAACGATGGGCAGAGGTACATCTGCTTGTAGGTTTAAGTTTATATCCATAAGGGCGCATTCCCAGTCCCCTTCCAGAATCATTACTTGCGGAAGTTCAATAATGAAATCATGCGAGCTATTTGAAGGGTGAAAATTAAGACAGTCCTTAGAGGAACAAAACAAAAAGTGACTAGTCATGTTTAAACCTCCTGCACACTGCTTTGTGGAATCCAACTGTTAAATTTTGAAGAATATCCCAACCATTTAACAAGTACCTCTGACACATTGTTTTTCACCCTTTTTCTGACTATTTTCTCTATCTTATACACAGTGTCGTTGTTGATGATAACTCTCTGTAACTCACTCGAGTAAAAAGTGCCAAGAATTGCCTCGTTATTATAATCTTTAATCGTGTATAATGCGTAATTATCTTTAATGAAACGAGAACTTATGATAAACAATTCACGACTCCACCTTTCATCATACTCTCTGCTAAATATGTTTTTCTGATATGACACTCGGACAATGTCTCCCACCTTGAATTTAAAAAAAAGCGGGGGTGTAGGGCGCGAAGTACTCCTTTGATTCTGCCAGAAGTCATATCGATCTTTATTTGTAACTTGTTCGGGACTCATTCCTATACCTCGGTGGTATGTTGCATTGTAACTGGCTGTTATGGCCTGTAAATCATCTATCCAACGATGACTTTGCCTGTAGGTCATGAGACGCACGATTTTTTTCTTGATGGTTTTTATTGCTCTTTCGGCATAAGAGGCCTTGACATTATTTTGTGTTACGAAGTGATCAATGTTTAGACTGCTTATCAAGTTTTTAACGTTTGAATTCAGAAATTCTGTACCTTTATCGGTGCGGAGTTTATGTGGTTTCCGTCCCGAAGAATTAAAAATAGTGTCTAAGACTTTGCGCATTTCACAACCTTTCCGACTTTTTAAGGGAGCTGTCCATACATATCGAGAAAATATGTCTATTGCCAGCAAAAAGTATGCATATTTATCATTATCAGATTTGTAAGATTCTAAAACAGCCGTATCTGCGTCCCATTGGTAGTCAAGGTAGGTAGATATGACTTGGCGTCGCTGTATTTTTCCTCGAAACTGTTTATGTACGCTAAATGACTCTTGTTCTTGAAGCCATTTCCGCACGTCTCTCTTTCGTACCTTAAACTTTCCTTCTTTTTGAACTATTCTATACAACTTATCTTCCCCAGAAAATGCTGCAGGATGTTTAGAATTATAATAGATGGAATTAAGATATTGAGACAGATCGGACATATTATCGTTTCAATTTAATCCAATTTAACCTTTTAAGCTTCTGTGTTTTCTGCTGTCTGATTTTTACTGGGATACCAGGTGGGGGAATTGTTTGTAATAGACCTTCACCCTTTTGATCACAAGGTTTTTCTTCAATTTCCGAGGCGGGAATTTGTTCGTCTGCTACACTTACATTAGTCGAATCAATCGTTTGTGTTGTTTGACACTCCTTATTACATGTCAGTTTTGCTTCGTCTTGTTCCTTATCCTTGTGTTGTAAACGTTCATACTTTTCTAGAGGTATGAGTATCATTTTACTTGTAAATTTCATTTTAGCAAGTTTGTAACAACTCTTTTAACACCAATTAAGAGTTCTGCTATGTAGCGGAAGTGTGATTTTAAGAGACGAACCTTAGATCTAATAGAACTATTTGGATTGGTTAATTTATCCACAATCTTTCTTCCTCGTTTAATAACTTCTTTTAATTGTTTACTTAGATGCACTGTTCCATTCACAATGTTAAAAACAATTTCCACCAGAGCCTCTACTTGTTGTGTGCTTGCTGTATACAATAAACCCAATTTTTGATGTTTTGAAGTATTTTTATCGTAAAACAACTTTAAAAAAGTCGATACTTTGGTTAACGTTTTACTCATGATATATCACGATGTGCATAGTACCGGAATCAATAGTAGAATGACTTTAAATTAGATTTATTTCGGTATATATACAATGCAATCCTCGTCGGGGAAAATTCCTGTCCTAACACGATAGTCTTCCTCGCCATTAGGTGTTAGATCGATCAGTAAATATGTATATGGTTTGGACTTCATGCAGTCGTCGTATGCTTCCATTAAAAAATTACCTTTGTTCGGAAAAACCTGACGGCCAAGGTGTTTGATTTGTGAATTATCTCTTGGATTTTTCATTAGTATCATGTAATGAGTATTTAGGTTAATTGTTCTGGCATATTTACCTTGACAATACATGTTTTGATTGATGTAAATGATAGTCAAGTGTCTGTGATGAGCTCCTTGTGTAAATAACTTTGTCATTTCCGGACTGCGCACTATTTCATGCATTTGATCATCAATAACATTTATGTTATTTTCTTCACCCCGACATAGATTTTCAATCTCACTCTCTGCAGGTAAACCTTGTACTAAAGTCAGGAATGGAAATTCCTTTTCCATATCTTCAAACATATCTTGATATATACCATAACAGTATAATACCCTGCTCGGTATCGTTGGTTTGAACATTAAATCTTTATTTCTTAATAGTTTGCGCACCCATGTACTCTTACCGGAATTAGAAGTTCCGGAAATGGAAATTGTTGTACAACTATTCAGTGGATACATGTTGCTATCTCACTGTATAAGTATGTAATGACATCAACTAGCTAAATCATGCTATAATATACTAAAGTGGTCAACCGACTCTCAGCTGATAAATCTAATCTAAATAAAATGAATAAATATAAAAGCTACAACACTCAATTCAACTCATAGAGGTTTTAATTTGTAAAGACAACGGAAGCTTTTTTTAAATAAGAAATATTTCAATAAATAAACTTTTTTTTCACACATTTACAGATCAAAGTTCACTCTCCATTCTCCGCCACAGTCAAATTTAATCAGAGTCCAGATTTCCACTTGGATTACATTCTCGACACTCAAAGAACCCCATCTGATTTGAATGGTCAGGAGACATGTAGCACGGTACAATACTCTGAACATCGACGGGCAGGTTGGCATTAACGCTAGCCAAATGGTATTTGAGTCCTTCCCATTGAGCAAGTTTCAGTGATAGTCCGAAGCTGGTAGCAATCAATGTACCCTTATTGTACGCATTTTCTCCATATACAAACTGTCTAATGTTGACGCATTTGTAGGGACTCTGTACGCTGAGTCGCACATTCCCGCCAAGATGAATCATCTTTCTAACTCTCTTTCCTTCGCGCAGCTCCTTTACGGCGTCATCTATTTCCTGAATGTTATCATTCAAAATTCGCCAACGGGATGGAGTGAGTGTTTGTCCTTTTGTCAAGCATATTTCCCCATTTGGGAGAAGTTGACGAATATCTACACTAAAACTATCCACAGATTTCATCACTCTGATAATTTTATCGTCTCCAAGTTCCTCACAATACGTTTCAGTATCTAAGATATCCATATTGACTTACAGCGACCTCAAACGCTAGCTCAGAAATGAATACTAATACCTAAATTCGACTTCTTTTAAAGAACCCACTATGCATTTTGTCTAAACTTGCTTTCCACAAACATTCATGTTTTTATCGAATTTCTATACATCAACAAACGCAATCATAAAAGGTTTCATATCTTTACTTTTAATAACATGGATGATTTTGATGAACAAAATGACATTTATACAATAACACTATTGTCAAAAAACTACGCATAGTACTTGAACATGTGATAAACAATGTGACATATCAAGAAAAACATTAATAATTGTTACTTTGTTTGTGTCAGGGAAAAGTATTAAAAAAAAACTTAATTTAATATTATTGTTCTTCTAACCATGATATATAATGTTAACATTTAAAGAGAAATGTGTTAAAATGTTTTTATTCTAGAAAATTTGACATTTGTTCGCAAAAAGGCATATTTCGACACAATTTACATCAATAGTTACTATTCTAAAAACACTAGCACTAATTAAAAAAAGTCGTATGTACAAGGAAACAAGTCTTTTATCTACACATAACCGTACCGCGCAGGTGCCCGTCTGATCCTATGTGATCTCCTTAGTCCAATTTGCATTGCAGGCGGTCTTCTTTGATCCTGTTGCTCGTCGGGACTGTTCGAGTCTTGCATGTCAGGCTGGCGTGGCGGCTTTGTAACAACGAATTTGATAATCAGAAGCACTACTGGAAAGTAAAAAAAAGGAATTTAGTCCATTTTCGTCTCTTGAAGGCTGAATTCCGTCACCGATTCACTATCCACGAAACGTAACGCATCTCTACGTTTTCGTATTAAAAACCAAACTCCACAACTTATAGAAACTGTAATTAAAATCAGGGTGGAAATAGCTGTCGCATAAATCCAGGGTTTGTCTGAAAATAACAGACAAAACATTACTTTATAAGAATGATACTGTTGCTAAATCACAAAATCTACGTCATTTTGAAAGAGAGAAAAAAATAATTAAGATTATATTTGTACTTACTTATAGTAACAACTCCTTGAAATTCTGTAGTCCTGGCTATAATCCCTCTAGTCGTATTCATCATTACAATGCTCATCAAAGTCTCTGATACCTGAATAAGAAAAATAAACATTAAATGTTTACGTATAGATTCATTTCTCAGAATTTATTTTCATTATCAACAATAACATTCAAAACTTTAAAACATGTCAATCAGATTTTAAACTTACCTCTGGACACACGTAATCGTTCAACAGAACGGTTGTACCAGGCAGTCTGCTTACACTGTCACATGTCACATCAGTAAATCTCACAACCACTCTCTGTAGCTCCGGGAATGGAGTAAGGTCTAACAAATCCCCCATCATACGTTTGATTACTAGCACTTTGACCCCTTCCAGCAGACGATTTGTATCTTTGAATTTGGGGCATGTCAACTTTTCTCCTGCTTTGCTACATTTGTCTCCTTGACCTATAACTATTAACACAATCAAAACCACAAGTCTCAGTATCTCCATCTTGTACCGCATCCAACGCTCAAGTGACGCGTCCCCGGTCAAGCGAGGGGGTGAAGAGGGGTGTACCCGTACCAGGGTATTTGCAATATGCAGTGAACGCGATAATTGGGCGGAGCGATGGAGAGCGGTTAATTAGAATAATTAACACTTTATCTATTAGTTTGATCCAAGAGGACAATTATGTATGAATATGCTTATCAAAAAGTAATGACTTATTACTAATTTATTATCTACAAACAAGGTTCTAATTATTATATGTTAATTAATGATTGTTTATTAATTGACGCATTTGTCCGCTTTACACTTTCAATTAACCTTTCACTCAGTTTGACCAACAGATTAATTATCTAATAATTGATCTGTACAAACTGCTTACCTGTACAGATCATGTCAAACCTACAGATCCTTTGCTGATCACATTTGCACATTCTTACAGATCCTTTGCTGATCACACCTGTGTACCAAATGCATGGTTGATTTGTACTGATTTACAGATCATTGCAGATCGTGAAGATCGTCACCGTGGACCAAATGCTATAAACTATACTACTGAATTTGATTTATTGGAGCGAAAAGAAAACAACTGTCATAAAAGGAAATTACATATTTGTACTTTTTCGTCATTTGTTTCTAACTGGTGAGATAAAAACCCCATCGAAATGCAATTTCTTCAGAAACTGGTCAAAATTAAGGACATCCAAAACATATTTATTGAGAAACAGACACTCCAAAATCGAAATCGAAATAACTAATAATTATTCAGGCATTTATATACATAAACATTAAAACGCTCAATTTCATGTTGTTACACTTGTGTGATCTAAACTGAAGAATTTAGAGGTCTGATTTTTTGTAAAGTTTTCACTCATAGAGATTCGTCAATGCCGTGCGAGTCATATCGGATATCTCTCTCTAACTGTATTTCGCTCTACAGCAAGGTCACATCGTGGTGTGGTTCGCGGGGAAGTAATTAAAAAGAAAATATTAGTACGTTTTTCTTTTATCGTCATGAATAGGAGATAGCTGTCAGATTACATACTTGAAATGAATGATCGGCAAAATTTTACCTTAAAACAGCACTTAGTTTTGCACTTGTACATAGTGGAAAATTTTGCTCAAACCGTCGTACGAGACAGACAGACATACATGTACAATGTCATACAGTCGTACCAAATTGTACCAATCGTAAAATCTGCATACAGAAAGAAAGTCAAGACAAAAAATCGTTAAAATGATTTTTTGCTTCATATTTTACGTGTATCCCCTTCCACCACCTCTGCCCCCAAAGAAATCCCGAAAAATAAGAAGAAAAACTTCCAATTTTCCTTCGATTACTTAATTTTTAAATCTGTTGCATCCCCCTTTGTCCATCACTTTTCAGAGGAGTTTGTACATTTATCATTGAAATTATGTTTAATTTTCAAACACATGGTATAGAAATCAATAAAATTTGTATTATAAGTATCTTACTGTTTTGCCATTTCCAGTGTATTTCCAAGAAAAAGATCCACCCCTGAAATGATCCGCCTCAGAGGCTGGGATCATCAAGAGGACAATCAATATCAGATATAGATACATTTTGTCCCGTCCTTTTTTTTCCTACGATGGCATGCTTTAGGTCATTTTGATATTTTCACTCTTTAAAAGTTCAATGTAAAATTAAATGGTCTTATTCTCTGAGTGATTATTTAAAGTAAACATACTCCAGTCTGCACTATTTGTCGGGTATACATGGACCATCGTTCCTCGATTCTGATTGGTTGATGGGGATCTTCAGTACTGAATATGGACACAAACCGGTTGTGTTCATGAGCGTATCCAGGAGAGGATCAACACTCTGCCTTCCCCCTGGATCTCATGTATGTTAGTCAAAAAGTGATGTTTATTGTTTTTTTTGTAAACTTTATCTGTAACAAGATTACATTTACATATGCAAAAATAATAGCTACATATATGGTAAATTCAGAATCCAGATCTGAAAAAAGTTTTTGTTTTATTCCATTTATTATCTTAATCTAAAAGTTACATTTTATTGTATCAATCACTTTTCTGATCTCCCTTGAAATTGAAACTGGATTGGGTCCTCATGGGCGATCTTGCTGGATCCGCGCCTTTATATTACAAAACTCCATCAATAAGTGAAAAAAATCTAAAAAGTTCTCATGGATGACAAGTTTACATAGAAGAGACCTCATACAAAAGTTAGAGCCAGGCCTGTTTAATAACCCCTCAAATACTGATGGCAAAGTTTTTAAAAAATGATATGTCTGTATTGCATAATTGTTTCACAAATAAGGCAATAAAGAAGGGAATGCAGTTGGTAGCCTGTGAAATTGTATAAAAAGAGACTAAGAGGAAAAGATGTATTAACATTTTAAAAGCTAGTACAAATGTATACATATACAAAAAAAAAAAGAAAAATAGATACATTTAACTTTTACATATTTAACTTTTACATGTATATCAAAACGTTTTAAAAAGGCAGGCTCTATGATATTATGCAACCCTCCTCAGCATTTTGGATGCTATCTTTTCGCTTTTGCAGTTTTCGTAATTCTAGACAGACAGACAGACAGACATACAGAGAGGCAGATGCTTTGCAGGTAACTCAATAACCAAAAGTTAAAACTTTTATTGAATTTTCATTTAGACCATTAAGTAAAACATATTTCTGTAAGGATATCTCAAAAGTTTCCATTTTCCATTTGATTAAATCAATAAAGTAATGTACGAAAGAGACCAATTTTTTAACTACTGATTACGATGAATATTTAGACGAATAAATTAGATTATGCAACCTTAATCATTCTTCCTGGATCACTTTAAACATAAAAGTACATGTTATCGATTGTGAAAAAAAAAATTCACCTTAAAAAAATTATGGATTCCATAAGGAGCATAAAGATCAGTTCGGTGGCGATTATAGAGCGATGACGTAGTGATGATGGTGCGATTATGCGTCAATACAATGACGATATAGCAATGGCGATGATGAGACCACGATAGCATGTGAAAGTAAAATAATGTATCATACCATCGCCATTACACTTCTAAAATTTTTCAATCTGATAATGGAATCGTACAGCGCTCTATCAACACAGCATAATAGGGTGGATGTACCATATGATGAAATAGCGAACCTGTTGGTTGACGTTTGCATTATGACGTCATAATCAATGACCCGTTATAAATACCTTGGTGATGTATGCGTGATGTCGCAGCAAAGAGCATTATCCTCATTCATTGTGTCGTGTCCCCTTATATAAGTTATACCGTATGTCAGTCAAGAAAGAGAATGAGGAGTCTGATTGGTCAAATATTGATGACGTATAGACTGGTTATCCTCGGGACCAGTATCCCATAAAAAGCGATGAGTTAAATGCAAAGAGCAAAACGCAAAAACGCAAAAAGCAAAGAACAATTCATATGTCAGTTCAGGGTTTCTATAGATGGGATTAGTGTAATGCATTACTTGCTGGCCATTGTTTGATGGCAATGATGCTTAAAATGTATATCGTACTCAAGCAATCGCTCGTAAGACATGTATCTCGATCGAATAATCGCCTACGGTTTTATCATCGTTTTCAATGTCCCCTCAAGGATTCCATAAAAAGTGGCTTTTATTCCAAATCTACTGGGTATTACATAATCCTTGATTATATCTGAAATTGTAGAAATCGTTAACAATAGACGAAAATTAATTAATTGATTCAAGTTCAAGTGCAGACTAAAATCTTACGTAATAACTATTTCAATCGAACGAAAATGTTATCAATGGTCTTGGCAGAAATAAATTATGAGGAAAGAAACCAGCACAAGATATGAAGGACAAACAGATGATCGTGAATGAATTATAAAATAAAATGATAAGAAAAGTTACATATATGAATAAAATGAAATAATAATTTTTGCCCTTTCCAGCGGCGGATCCAGAGCCCCCTTTGCTCCGGAGGGGGGGGGGGGGGGCAAGAGGCTAATGTTGCCGATTATTACTGTTAAATGGACCAAAATATACCTCTATTTGGAAAATTTTGGGTCAATGTCGGGCAGAGGCGAACGCCCCCTCCGCACACCAATGAATCCGCCACTGCTTTCCTACCCCTTTTTACTAGCCTGGTATCGTAGTTCTTTCAAACTTATGTTAACGTTTCTACAAGTAGAAATATTCAATTACTAAGTGTTGAAATTACTAAAAGGATGATGACAAATGTCATATTTACATGTTTGAAGAAAATTTTTTGGTTGTACTGAAAATGAAAAAAAAATTTGTGCATTACTTAATTTAAGGATCCCGCACCCTAATAGAGTACTTCAGTTTAAAATGTATGCACATTTTTATAATTTCCTGACAAATGCCGATAATTTCATAATCGGTAATCTTCGGGGTGCCAGAGTAGATCATTGTATGAGAAATGTAATCCCTGATTTTAGCTAGAAAAGTATGTATAGCATTCTTATTAAAGAGATTGAAAATTCTTATTTCTGGTATTTATTATTGAAAATGCATTAGAGGTTGAATACCTTAATCTTGTTTCTAAGAAAGATATAAGAAGATATCACTTGTGACAATTCATAGTCATATGAGCAGTCGTTTGACTTTAAAGTTTTTAAGTCATCACGTAAATATGAACCGCGCCCTCCCTCTTGTAGATGTCATAATTATGTTTGCAGATCTTTAAACAAAACAAATAAACTTAATGTGTGAGGCACTTACACTGAGAAGTCGAGAACTCCCTGTTTCATTACTTATTTGCACTTTGACGTTCCCTTACTAGGTCTTTTAATTGATTTCAGTGAATAATTTCTAGCAGATCTTTCTTATGATTTATTTCCCTCAATTGTATCATAATTCTTTTTTAACAATGAAAAGCAAGAAAGAGTGTGCTTCTTGCACTTGTAATCCGGACAACCATACCATTTGATTTTCTGTCATACCATTTCAATTACATTCTAATTAAAAGTTTGTTGTATGTTCATCAACTTCTAAGATCCATTCAAATTACCACAATTAAAAAAAAAACATGTTGAAGAGTTACAAGGAGGCTTTCAACTCGGAGGAATCTATATATGTAGACGAATGAAAGTGTTCGTTAAATATTGCATACAAGTTCATGTTTTACAAGTTTTATGTTGCACACACAGTCCGCCTTGAAGAAGGGACTAAATGACGGTTCATTTCGTTGGTGCATACACTGTCTCTCTGACATATATTCAATAACAAGTATTTTTGAATTTGGTAACATTGAAATCGGGTAGTTTTATATACATGTATAATTTTCATTATTTAATGTTACAGGTACGATGTGCTTTCAAAAGTTTTTTCTGTAAATGTTCGCAGCGAATTCAATTCATCACTTAACAATTTTCCCATATTTCAAATCTTGTTCGTATTTTAAAGAAAGGAGAAAATCAACACATCTTAAAATTTATTTCAATTTCACAACTTTTATTTCATAAGAATTAAAGTCAAACAAAGTGACATAAGACATCACAAAGATGAAGATGACGTCAAAAGAGATAAATAGTGACCCACTGTGCTTTTTGTGTCCAAACTGACCACTATTACAAAAATTAATTTGTATAATCAAATTAACAATTTTCTGTCATTTTGTCATATTCTATCACAAATTTACGTACAATATTGTTCAAATTGAAAATACAACTTCACATTACTGTTTACTACATAGAGTGACTTTTATTGTGCGTGTAATTTGTTTAAACCAAGTTACACCTTGTAGTTCAAAATATTTTCTTTTATCAGTGGGAATACATTAAATGATCAAAACTCGTATGATTACAAAATTTCGAAATTCATTTGATACAAAGGAATTAGATGTTTCGTAAATTCCCATGAAATTTTAACTCTTACGTAACACATTGTACATGATTTTTTTTTCTTGAGAATATATTTTTTGTCTTCAGAAAACACTAGGAAAGCACGCTTTCAAAGAAAACTTAAACATTTTGAATGATCTCGTAGTTTTGATAATGAAATGTCAAAGTTGACTTCGAATTCTCAACGTAATTTTCGATAACTAAGAATTAAGAATTTTTACAAAAACCATATAAATGATCTGAGATGATTTCCTATTTAGTACAAACAAATGAAACAATTTATGTGGTTTTACATCTCGAGCCTTTTTCATAAGTACAATTTTCATGAATACAATTCTCAAAGATACAATTTTCATAAATAACATTTTCATAAATACAACTTTCATAAATACAAATATAAATTCTTTTTCACATTCATCGATATACAAGAAATATACAAAAAATAATTGTGAAAGGAGTTTCAAAGTATAATAAGTTTAATTAAGTATAATTAAGCATAAGTATAATGATATGGTCTATATAGTAAAGTGATTTCACTTTTTAAAAAATGATTCACAATTTAAAAAAAAAAATCACTGCGTGGGAGGAACGCAAAACCTTCGCCGTTTTATATTACGATCATAGAAAGTGTGTCGTAACAAATATATTCTCGAATACAGGGGTACCATTGATTAATCTCAAATTATCGAGCCTATCTCTTCCATAGGAAAATAAAAACCTTGAATATATTACGCAGAGAACAACATGGCTTACGCGGTCTGTCGTTATATATGATACAAGAAAATTATAAAGGAAACAAAACAAAAATTAATAAGAAAAGTCGGAATACACAACGTCCATCATCCTTTAAACCCTATCAAATCACAAAAAAAATTGAGCGTTTCAAATGATTTCATTTTTTTGTTTCAGATTTTAATTTTAAAAAATTCTAAGTAAAGTCAGACTTTGGTTGAAATTTGATATATCCAAGATTCCAAAACATTTGCACCAATAACGAATTAGTAATTGAACATATTCACAAAAGAAAATAAATTAATTAATTAATAAATAGATGAATTAAGAAAAAATTAACTTAAAAAAGAAAATTAATCTTGGTGAATTTATTTTTGCCAGAAAAAGATGATTTGGGAACTCTTAAATTAGAAAAGTTGCAACAACAAAAATCACATCTGTATCTACATGTATGATTTCCAAATGTTTTTTTTTCCGCAAAATAAATAGAAAGATGAGTATAAAAATAAATGGACAATGAATGGAAAGTTTAAAAACTTGTAAATTGAAAAATGCTTTACCAAGTATTGATATTTTCCGAATTCGTTCAGATAAGTTATATATTTTTCGAAGCAGGCAAACTTAAATTTTCAATATTTTCACTCAAGTAGCCATACCTTATTCAAATTTCGAAAAAATATATTCAAACACAATGTAGTCGTACGAGTATATGTCTTTTACTTCACATAAGTTATTTTCCAAATCCGTGCGTCTACAAATGGCGTTTCTATATGTCAATTTTTAGATGTTGCTTATAGCTTATTCTTCTCTCATCTTGGAAATTCAACGATCCTTCAACACATACTTATCTCATGGTAAAGACAACAGAGAAAGCGATACCATCTTCTTGTATCTGAGTGTATGTCTGTCCATGGTGTCCGTCTTGTCGTCGATAGAATACGGCGGAATCGCCGACGAATCATCGGCGGACGTTTCGAAAATAGCCGATTTTCTCCACCGGAACATCTCCGTCAGATGGGACCGGAACTTCCGGTTACCGAGGATGTAAAGCATGGCGTTGATACAACAGTGAATACACTCTACGAATACGATCGCCATGTAAGCCATTTCCGTTCTGTTTGTCGGCTCTGGGATAGCGATGTCAATTTCCTCTCTTTTAAACCACAAAATAATTCCAAATATAAATCCCGGAGTGACGCATATCATCAACATGAACGTGACTATAAGTAGAGTTTTAGTCAGTCTGATCAAACTTCCGGTTTGACTTGCTTTGTAGGTGGCGGGATTTGTCGTCATTACTTTGCTGATCAAAGCGAAATCAGCAGCGTGGCGGCGAAAACCTTGTAAAATCATAATGTTACAGAGCAGGAGAGTTGTAATTGGTACAACTCTCATGACCATCATTTCAACAAGCTTGAAACTTCTCGAAAATGTCGCATTACCCCAAAAATGGTTCGCCGAAAAGACTTGGAGAGCAACACCAAACAGAATGCCAAAGACGTAGACCCCGGCGACAGCTTTGATGGCTCTGGATTTTGACCAGACAATATGGACGGTCAGTGGTTTGTGGATGGCCAGTGTCCTCTCTATCGCAATAAGGATCGTTATATAGATCATCCAAAACATCACGATAGTGTCAAGTGATTTGTAATACTCCATGATTTTACAGGAGAACCAAAAGGCACCGCGGTTTCTTACATGGAGCCCTATGTTCACAACGGCAACGTACAGGCCAAATTTCGTCATAATGATTACGTCAGCGATGCAGAGTGCAAACAGATTGATCATTGCCGGACATCTCTGAGTATGTTTCTTCAGAATTTTAATCGCAACTGCGTTGAAAATCATACCGATAAATAACAGTGCGGGAAGTATACCACTATACAAAACAATGTTAACGTCTCTGTAGATTTTATTCTGGAACGCCGCAGTTCCATTATAGGAGTCGCTAAGATTCTCTGCCATGTTTCTAAGTGAGAGGCGAGGCGACTTCTGAGACACCCTCTTCCTATAGATCCCTTTTTAACAACACTTGATTACGTAGATAACCAATCTTGTCAATACCTATTAAGCTTGAAGACGTTCAACTGTAAATTCTAAATGAAATGATGGAACTTCTGGAAGGAAACTCTGACATCAAACATCAAATCTCACGTGACTTTAGGCGGTTTCCGATCACGTGGATCCTGAACCAGGATAAACACTAATGAGGACGGCAATGATTTTTGCACAATCGGTGGGTTGTTTTAATGTATTGATGTATACTAATTTACAGAATTGTCGTGTGGAAAGCCTTTGTTTAGTGGTAACCAATCGGACAGGAGTTTGTCTCCTAGTATAGCCTAGTTAAAGCTTCTATATCAGGACGATCCATATGTTTTGATTGATGTTTAATGAATCCCCATTGTTAGTTTTTCCTGTGAGAATCGAGATTACCGATTGCAGACAGAACATGAATCGGAACAATGATTTTTCTATACGCTTTTTAAGGAATTGATTAATTTGTCTGAAATTTTTATGAATGGCGAGAAAAAATCGTTCGTTTATTTCTTGTGAAAAGAAAATTTATTCCTCTAGGTATTGTAACTGAGGTTCATATAAAGTCATGAAACATGCTACAAAATCATTCAAGAATGACAAAGCGTAAACGGCTGGACGATCAGTACCCAAGGACTAATAGAATGAATCCATGATTTTTAGCTCACCTGAGCGATGCCGAAGTGAGCTATATTGTCATAGCGCGCCGTCCGTCCGGCATGAACTTTTTATATTTTCGACTTCTCCTCTGCAACCGCAGCACAGAATTTCACGAAACCTTACAGGAAGCAAGTACTCAAGGTCATCTACCAAGTTTGTGTTTTTCGTGCCGATCGGTCGACATATATGTCCGCCGACGGCTCTGATTGGCTGACGCATTCTCGACTTCTCCTCTGCAACCACTGCACAGAATATTATGAAATCTTACGGGAAGCAAGTACTCAAGGTCCTCTAAAAAGTTTGTGTTTTTCGTGCCGACCGGTCAACAAATATGACCCGAGAGGGCTCTGATTGGCTGACGCATTTTCGACTTCTCCTCTGCAACCACTGCACAGCATATTACATTGTATGAAATCTTACAGGAAGCAAGTACTCAAGGTCCTGTACCAAACTTTGTGTTTTTCTTGCCGACCGGTCAACAAATATGTCCGCCGAGAGCTCTTATTGGCTGACGCATTTTAGACTTCCTATCTGCAACCGCTTTACAGAATTTCATGAAACCTTACAGTAAGCAAGTACTCTTGAGAGGTTCTCCACCAAGATTGTGTTTTTCGTGCCGATCGGTCAACAAATATGGCCGCCGAGGGCTCTGACTGGCTGACGATGCTTTTTCCTACTGCAACCTTTGCACAGAATTTCATGAAACCTTACAGGAAGCAAGCACTCAAGGTCTCTACCAAGTTTGTGTTTTTCGTGCCGACCAGTCAACAAATATACCGCTGAAGGCTCTGATTGACTGACGCAATTTCGAGTTCTCCTCTTCAACCGCTGCACAGAATTTCACGAAACCTTACAGGAAGGAAATACTCAAGTGTCTCCACCAAATTGTCCACGATCATTCCTTTGTCTGCAACTCAGGTGAGCAATTTGGCCTCCTTCGGTCTCTTGTTTCCACGAGAGGTCGCTGGGCTTCCAAATACACTGCTTAGTTCAGATGTATAAACTACAGCTTGATGAGCGCAGTGAATAGCCACACATACCGTCTCTGCGAGAGAGAGAGAATCGACGAAAAGCCTTATGAACACACGGTGGGTAATTTCGCAACACAGAACGATTGGTTTTTCTATATTTTTGTGCAATTTGATTGATAATGAAAAGGGGAAAGTGATGCAGTGTAAGAACGCCTTTGCATCCAAAATAAGGAGGATATTAACTTTTTATAAAAGTTATATAACGCACAACCACGACCGGCGTTCTTCTTAATTTTACTTTCATCTACACGAATCACGTTTTTCAGATTATTAAGATATTATTTCTCTTTTTTGGATAAAACTCATAGCTAAGACATCCTTACACTGCATCACATTCACATTCCCCTTCTTGTGATAAATAATCTGTATTACACGAAATTTTAGTTCTGCGTTGCTAGATTACCCACCATGATGTAGGAGGATAGGACATCATGAGATATTTTCCCGTATACTTTGGTTTCCTTATGCTCCAATGAGGGGGTAGACAGGGTGAATGAGAGGGGGAGGAAGGGGGAGGGAGAGAAGGGGGACTATGAGAGGGAAAGGCGGCGTGAGGAGGGAAGGAGGGAGAAAGAGGGCGGGAGGGGGAGGTACGGGAAGGGTGAAAAGAGGGGGGAGAGAGGAGGGGGCGGGAGGAAAGGGGGTGGGAGGGGGAGAGAGGTACCCCCTGTCAGCCCCCCCCCCCCTCCAAGGGCAATGGCAGATCTAGAAATGTTGCCAGGATGGGGTTTCAAGCTGTCGAAAAAGAGGATTGGGCGGGGGGATCAGCCTATCATTAAAAGATATATACATGTATATACGTAAAAACGGAAAAAAATGTTTTTGGCACTTTGTATTGAACAGGTGGAGTGAACTTTCGATAAACTCAATTCAGGTTTTAGAATCTTGGAGTTTTGTATGAAAGCAAGTATATGAAATGTTAAGTATTCAAAACTTATGACTTGATTTTGAATGTGTAGGCTGAGTGAAGTTTTTGTTTCCTCTGACGTTGGAAAAGCCATAGCTGAATATCAGAGGGTATATATATATATATTAGAGTTTCATTTTGTATTCTTTTTTTTTCTTGTTACAGTCTTCAAGTTGTTATCTTTCATTAATAATGTTTTTTTAAAATTCATTTTTATGCAATTAGCTGTACTGATGCTCATTTTTACATCATAAGGATGTTTGACGACATTGCCTTCCTGTCTGTTTTCGGGTAAAAATGCTTTCTTTATACAAATGACTGTATGTGGTAAAGAAACAAAAATATACTTTAAATATTTCTCTGACGCATCATCTGCCATTGATATAAAAATAGAATCGTGCAGAATTTGTATAAGGCCAGAATAATGAAATATTGTGTTTTCCGTCTGCTGGAAAGTGGTGCCCTATTGGAGAATTGTTCAGAAAGTATCACCCATGCATTTATTAACCATCCATTTTGCTGTCCCCAAGAAAAATCCCGCCACTTACTTATGTCTGAACTTCAATATCGATTATCAAATATTCATTATGATGGTGTATTGCAATTCATAACCGAATATTTATGCTTCGTGTAACATTTGGACCACTTTTGTTGGCGGGGGTATATAGTGATGTACATGTCTTTGCGTGCTTGCGTGTGTTCGTCCCACTTTTTTTTTTAATTTTCCAAGATAGGCATTTCTAGCCCATCTGAGCCAAATGCTCAAAGACAGCTACTGGTATTGTCATAGCGCTTCTTCCATTGTCCGTTTTTTCGTTCGTCCATCCACCCGTGAACTAATCACATTATCGACCTCCCTGCAATCGTTGCACAGAATTTCACGAAACCTTACAGAAAGCAAATTCTCAAGGTCACTGTGGCGTATCACTTGATACGCAAATGATAGCGAGCGGAGCTCGCTGCAAAGGCCCGAAGGGCCTTTGCGAGCGAAGCTCGCATTTATGGTAACGCGTATACGTAAGTATGGGAAAATGCACGAGCAAAAGATATACATACTTGGAGCTGAAAAAGTATGGTAACAGGACCGAGGATACGGGTAAAAGTGACTCGATTCCCTTAAACGACAGAGCAGGAGAACATACCTTGACAAAGTCGTAATGGATAGAATTCTTCTATTTTATGGCGTGATAGAATTAAGTGAAACTCGCCGAATTGTTCGTCTGAAAATCAGAAATTCAGCAGCAACTAATCCGCCATTTTTATCACTAATGACAACACAACGGTACGTAACTCTGCAGTATACTTGACGTCATTATTCCTCTATATGTGACGTCATTGTAGCAGTGCGCCCATTTTCACGTGCAATAATGGTACATGATTGTAGTAATGCAAGAAGGAAACGTAACACAAAACTGCCGCAATTTCTAACACTTTTCAGTGTATCAAACAAACAAGATAGATATGATCGAAATAATTATGTAGTAAAGAAGAAAAATTTGATTTTTTTTAAATGGATTTCAAAGTCACAACAGAGGAAATGGGAGGGATTTTAGACTTCCTTGCTAATGATCTACGTCTGTGTAAAGTTGATGGGACGGATCCAGATTTTTTTTTTTTTTTTTTGCATTGGGAAGGGGAGGTCCAGCTTGACCGGCGGGGAGAGTTTCCTGGAATTCTAAGGTTATGACTTTGAAAAGTTTTTGATTTTGAGATCAAGGTTTTAATGATTTTACTTTAGGCCTATCATATGGCCATTATCATCAATGACATGATAGTTATCTATTCTGGTCAAGAATAGACGTGTATTCGGAGAACACTTAAACAGAAAATTTTCACCACATGTTATGATATGGTGCACGGACAGATACCTAATTTTCTGTTTAAGTGTTCTCCAAATATAAGTCTATTCTTGACCAGAATAAATTACCATCATATAATTTATAATATTGACTATATGATAGGCCTAAAATAAATAAAAAATATAAAGTAGATTTAGACAGTATTTACTTGGTTGAATCAAAGGGTATTCCCATGGAACATATCATTTGTGTATCACGTGATACACCACAGTGAAGGTCCCAGACCAAGTATGTGTTTTCGAGCCGATCAGTCACGGCCGACGATGGCTTTGATGAGCTGACGTATTTTCAGATCTTTCACGAAGTATATATAACTGGAAGCAAGCGCTCAAGATCGTCTACCAGGGATCTGTCGACAAACAATCGAGGGCTCCGATAGGCTGATAACTTAGTATCACAGGGATTTATCGCGCTTCTCGGTTGGTTGGTGTACTATGGGTTACATAACCCATAAAACATCGAGCAACCGAGAGCGCGATAAATCCCTGTGGCTGACATATATCAGACTTCACAATTGGAACGGCTGCACAGAATTTCATGAACGATTTAAGGAATCATTGTAATATATTTTTGGTTGATCGAGGTATCAACACCAAAAATTGAGGGAAAATTGCATCGTGCGCGAAGCGCAGGATGCATAAGTTTTCCCTCAATTTTTGGTGTTGATACCTCGATCAACCAAAAAATTATTACATTGATTACTTATCATTTTATTTCGTCGCTTTTCAACGTTTATTTGCAGCTTTGAAATCGTGTCGCTAACGACGTTGCTTATGACGTTGCTAGGCGCGTACTTCCGTTTTGTGTTGATACAGGTATCAACAAAATTTCTCGGCTTATCAGAATCGTCGTTTCTTAATGATAACATTGGAATTTAAATGATATATGGTGCACGGACCTCTGGTTTTAATTCCTTCAGCGTTCTTACTGTGGATATCTTGAATAAGTACATTTTTGTAAAATCAAGAAAAGGTAAGAGGTTAGAAATATATTTACTGACCATCATCTTGCCTTCTTGATACATGATTCTTAGATAAATAAAAAAAATGTTTGCTACGAAACAGTGAGAATATATAGATGTATGTTAAAAGTTTCTAAAATGATACGTATGTGTATATTGTAAAAACTAGAAAAATGCGAAAAAGACTCAATAAACATCAGGATATAAGTCAACACGATGCTCTTGTAGGTACACATCCGAGGATTCCGGGTTCGTCACGTGGTGTAGATGTCCTTCGATCGTCCTCTGGAGTTGTTCATACTTCTGTATTTCCTGCTTGTTCTGTTGTCGCCGTGCTTCCAGCTGTTGTCGTCCATCTTTTATTTTGCGGATCAAGGTGGATATATCGGCACCGAGGTGCACAAGACTTGTCTTCACTCCAGCTATCAGCTTAAGCTTTCCTTCGTGTTCATTTGTTATATTTTCAACTAAAATAAAAATGAATTTGAAATCATTTCAGAGCTTTTTATGTTGTCATTAGAAGAAGGATTGCCGGATTGAAACATTAATATGACTTATTTCCTACGTCAATTTGAAATAATGATGACTTCGGTGTAAAATCGACATGGTTACAATTTCTAGACGACTCTCTTTCCATTCATTAACGCGAATTTCTCAGACTAAAATAATGTAACTGTTACAGATGTACAAATCGCGTTTGTCAAACATAAAAGGATTGGGATATAAGAATTTTGATTAAAAGCACTTTTATGATATACGTTTATGGATTTAAAATACTTTAAATTTATAAATTTTCTAAATAATATTTTTTATAAATTTGAAATATTCACTAAGTACATTTATATGAAATACTTCATGTACCCAACCGTTTTATGCATTACAAAATAAATTGGCGGAAAATGAACGTACATCGAAGTTTTCCTTTCTGCAATAATTCTTTCCTGTTCCTTTTCAACTCCCGGACTTTTTGTTCTAGCGAAGATGTTAGTTCCATAAAATGTCTCTGTTGACTTCGGATCCGTTTTTGCCACGGTCCAATTGTTTGGACTACTTTATTCCGTGCGTTCTTTCCATCGTCTGGTTTGGTACTTCCTGTCACGTGATATTCTGGAACAGCTATACAACAAATTTTTTTTCTAGTTTTGCACGACAGTATGAAATAATTTACCACTCCATAATCGTATTCGTTGTCCAAATATTTTAGAGAAATATTATTTCGTTATTAAATACACTGTGTAGCATCACGTGAGTTAAGTTGGTGAAACCACGAACACAAAATGGAGGCATACCGCTCGTTTGGGGGAAAGAAAACAGGTACTGTTATGATTATTTTGATTCAATTTCATCTTTTCATAGCCGATGTCCTAATAAAAATGATTTTTTCATAATTCTTTGTTTGTCGATCAAGAAATCATTTTAGTTTTTACAAACATTCTGACAAAAGGAATGTCGTGGTCGAAATATGTTTAACACAATGTTGTGGTGGTTTCCACGAACATATCTACAGACGGCGTTTTATTTTCTAACGAGTCAACGATTGTAAAAGTATCAGTTTAGACAAGGATATAAGCTATGAAAAGATAGAATCTAATCAAAGCAATTATTGCAGTTCCTGTTTTCTTTCCTCCAACTGAGCATTTTATTTATTCGTGGTTTCACCAACTAAAGTCACGTGATGCTACACAGTGAAATAGAGTGATTCTTAAAACAGTATGAACTCTTGTTTTTGTACATGTAAAAAATGTATCCAAATTAACAAATTGTTGTTACATTTCACTAATTTTAGACTAAAAGAATGTACTCTATATCTCAGCAACATACTATCTAACAAGTTATTGTACAATTAATCCCTACTTTTCTTTATGATGTAGATCATTAGCTGTAATCCGACCTCTAACAGAGCCACCATTAAAACGTCCCATGTTGTCTTGCTCTGAAAAATAGATCTGAAATTATTTTTTGTTCTATAGTCATGCTCAGGACCAAAACAGAAGACTTATATTGCAAAAGCATCGTCTGAACAAAGTGAACTATGTGGTCAAAATTGTTCTTTTTATTATCATTGTTTGATAATTCTTTGTTATACTCATTATAAAATCATACTTTTCGACCGACCCTCGTATGCAAACGTTAATTTTGATCAAAATGTTCTTTTTGAACAACCCTCGCATACAAACATGTACGTTAATTCAGATGAAAATGTTCAATTATGTTTATAAACTATATATATATGTATAGCTAATTTACTCTTACACAGTATTGGGCGATATTCCATGCTGCTGTTGACAGAGTGGCGGTGAGACAGTCTGTAACACTGGACAGTCCAAGGTCAAGGTCAACCACGTGATCTGTGAGGTATATCTTCTCCATTTTGTTTTCTGTCTTCTGTACGGAATAATTTACAAACGTAAGAAAGAGTGTCGTTTAAAAAGATTGTTAAAACAGAAAAACAAAACAAACAAAATAAATAAAAAAAAAAACAAACAAAAAACAAACAAACAAATACAACAACAAAACAAAATGCGGTATATGCCATGAAGTTATATGGAACTTGCTTTCACTAGGTCTAGGTACATGTATCGTTGCTTATTCACAAATCTTCCTGAGCAAGTCTATTTAAAATATGTAATTATTCTCTTCACTACGCATATTCAATATGGTGAATGTCAATAAATAATTTGAATTTGAATTTGAAAAGGGTTTGTACTGAGGCAGCGAAACTAAGACCCATTGGCTTATTCTGAAACAGTGAAAGTGATGGATTTTACAAAAACCTATTGCAAAACATGACAGTGCCCAAGAAATGAGGATTTTTAACCATCCAATGAATTAACGAAATATGGGAAAATATGTAATTATAATAGACTTGCAGAGGAGGAAAGATTAATTTTAAAGTTATATATATGTTATTTATGTGCATCTTTCACACCTAAATCTACCTTGATTTGGGGAAATAAAAGCTTCTAAAATTTCTGTCATAAAGGTATTAAAACATTTGACGATCTATACACCTGACCTCACCCTAAAGTCAGGGTGATCCTGTTACCCCCAATAGTCATATCAATACCATTATATACCACAAATATTCAGAATTTACGCTTTAAAATGTTGACTCATTTTTGGGGTCGTGGTTTCTTCGTTACAGATTTGACCCAATAATTTCCTTTAATTCTATCAAATTTCTCATAATTAATTTTATTTGAATTCGAATTGAAAAAAAATATCCGACCAAAGTGGTTACATTAGAATAATAGTACTGTCGTACTTATCGCAAACTTTTTTTTCTTCTAAAATAGTTACATGAAGAAAATAAAAATGAAAATGAAAGAAATATTCGAATTCATAAAAATATTCAACTTAAGGTATATACAAAATAACCAATGGTTAAAACAGAATTGATGAACATAGATACTAGTAATCATTTTTACATAATTTGTTATTATGAAATAAATACTTGTGTCTGAGACATGAGGTCGATCAATATAAAACGCCCAATCTTAAATGATATCTAAGATTGCGATGAGTAAAAAATTCGTATATTATTTAATTTTTCTGAGAATGTTAAGTTTCTACGGAAGCCCGTAGGTGACAGGTATGAATTAAAATTTATCTGGCGGCCGCCAGATAATTAATCTGGCGGCCGCCACTAAATTATCTGGCGGCCGCCACATAATTATCTGGCGGCCGCCACATAATTATCTGGAGGCCGCCACTTAATTTATCTGGCGGTCGCCATATAACTAAGTGGCGGCCGCCAGATAATTATGTGGCGGCCGCCAAATAATTAAAATAACCAGACTAAATGTAACAAAAGATTTATCTGGCGGCCGCCAGATAATTAAGTGGCGGCCGCCAGATATTTAAGTGGCGGCCGCCACATAATTATCTGGCGGCCGCCACTTAATTATCTGGCGGCCGCCAGATAAATCTTTTGTTTCATTTAGTCTGGTTATTTTGCATCTTTCATACCAAATAGATTAAAAGAGAAGATGAATTCAGCACCCTAGAATAGAAAGAACATGTTATGCATTGATTTTGTTTTGATTTATTGTAAATTATGAGATGACCGCCACTTAAATTATCTGGCGGCCGCCAGATGAATAAGTGGCGGCCGCCAGATAATTATCGCGGCCGCCAGATAAATTAAGTGGCGGCCGCCAGATAAATTATAATTCATACCTGTCACCTACGGGCTTCCGTAAGTTTCCTCTTTATACATATAAGTATAATCGTTTTCGGTAATGTCGAGTGCACAAGTCTCGATTTTGTAGAGAATCAGCCCAGTTGATGATGAAACTTTCTCAAAGATAAGGAATTATGTGTTCCAGGACATCGATTCCATATCATTAGAATGAAAAGCAAATATTGATAGAATTTATCGTAATTTTCATCCTCACAACAATGAAATTATCATTTAATGTGCATGCATTTTATATACTGTGTTATTTATCGTGCATTAACATCGACGGCGGGTGCGGCTAGCCAACAGGGGATGCTTACTCCTCCCGGGCACCTGATCCCACCTCTAGCTTGCTAGGGGTCCGTCGATGCTCAACATCGTGATCTATTGCGAGTGCTGTTGAGATCATCGTCAGGATCTTCTTTAGGCATGGTCCATTTGATATTCAGGGGGGGGAGGGGGCTTGGGTTTTTTGTCGGAGCAAAATTATTTTTTTCGCCCCGGACCGGAGCAAAATTATTTTTTTCTGACAAAGTTGGAGCAAGGAAATTTTTTTTTAAAAAAGTGATGCGCATATTTAGAATGTTTGTGTTTTATCAATAGAAATTATTTATATTTTTACTCAAAACTCTAAATATTAATATATTAGTTTATTTTTATGCAAGTATTCAATTCACTTTTAAACAGAGAGATAAAAGATTTTTACAGTACAATTCTCAATATTTTACATAAGGTACATGTATATAACATGTATAAGAGGGTCTGAGGGGAAGGTCTCCTAGACAATTTTTTAAATGTTACTAAGAATTGTAAATTGGTGAATAACTGAAGTTCTCCTTCCAAGCTTACAAGAACATGACTCTATGGGATACATGCAACATGTATTAACAGCAAGGTGAACCAACAGCAATACATAAATATTGATAATATATTGAAGCTTTTAAGGAAGCCCTTTTTCATTCACATACATGTATAACTTTTGATATCTTCAAATATTTGACCTTAAAATGCTATTAGTGAATAATGTTTTGATAGAAAACTATGGCGAGCGAAGCGAGCCAAAAATTTTTGATAGAATTTTGAAAACTGCGGCGAGCGAAGCGAGCCGGAAAATTTTCAAGAATTTTAGCGAAATTTCATGGTAATTCTTCAAATTCAAATTATTTGTAAGAGCAAGATTATTTTTTTCTGTCACACCATAAGCAAATTAATTTTTTTCATCAAAATTGAGAGCAAAATTATTTTTTTTCGAAAAAAACCCAAGCCCCCCCCCCCCCCCCAGAATATCAAATGGACCGTGCCTTAACTCATGAACGTGTCTTCATATTAGGCCATGTCTTTGTTATTTTTTGTTTTGCGTCCTCGTATTGATAGGTTTTGAACCAAAAGTCATAGAACAAAACGAAATTGAAATGATGAATTCCTTTGCAAATCAAGAGAAATTGTTCCTTTTTTTATATTTCATGCAAAAAAAAATGCAAAAGTACTGCAATGATTCAGGACATTGCATAATATACCATTGTTTTGTTGACTTAAATCTGTTAACAATTTCTGTTAGATTTCACATGGTACTAGTACGTCACTTATGAAATGCAACTTTGTGATGTGTACATCAATATGAACATCGAGACAATCACCGAATTTGACAAGTTTCCATGGTGCTGTTGCGACGGAATCAGGAGACGCTGACTCTCCCCGGGCACCTGGTCTCGCTTCGGAATTTTATTCATTCCGAAGTTCGCAGCCGTTCCTATGGAAAATCTGATGATTTTGCCCCCCCTTTTTTTTTTGCCTTCTCGACTTTGAGACTGAATAACTGATCGGTACTTCTTTCATGTTTATTTTACATGTTTGTTTGTTTTCTCCCTGGCAGGATGGTAGCTAGGGCGCAAAACAGATTGTAAAACAATGAATGGCCCTATGTTAGATTTCACGGGGAAGACGTATGAAATTTCCATATAATCCTGGATAACTATTCTATGAAAGATTTGTAAGCTTTTAGAACTGGGGATTAATATACGGACATTTATCTTACAGGAACTGCTAAAGGAAATGACTTTTCTAAGAGTAATCTTTCCTTTCACGCAAAATTTACATTATTCTCCATTCCCAATCAATTTAAGATTCAGTTTTTCTTTTGATGCCAATCGCAAAGCTGGGTTTGGGCTCTACATTCTTCGTAAACGTTGTAGTAGTTCGTCGGGTGCACTTGTTTGTAAACACCGCTCCTCAACTTCGACCAATCAGATTTCAGAATGCTGCACGCGCTGTTTGGTACTTGGTTTTTATTTAAGGTAGGTTTCATACGGCACTGGTAGTCGCACGGTAATCGTAAGATCGCAAGCTATTCAAAACGTCGCAGACAAATCCACATGATATCTTTGCGATCCCTTTACTGTGCCTGGACGCCGTACGACCGTCGGAAGTCTGTCGTTGGACTGCCGTAGGACTGATCGCGAAGTTCAAAAGTTCGTTTAATTTGCAGGCAATGACAACAGAAATTTATTTATTGCTTTTGTCGGGCGATTGTTACAAGATCTATAGTTCCATGGGTATCTCACGACTGCAGCACATAGCGAGAATGTTAACTGCGACGAGAATGTTGCGAATGTCTTACGGGTCACGAAATCCAAGTTGAACGAGTTTGTGAGAAAGTTTGCGGCCTCAGTGTCCTACAAATAGTACTCTTTTATTGAAGAGTAAATTTTTGTAACCGAGAAAAAATATTCGATGCTAACTGGACTGACTGTCCTATAAGTATCAATTTGTTTGAGTTCCTTCACGATTTTCCAGTTTGTTCTAAATTAGTTACGCGAATGGTAAATCATGATTTTAATTAAGAATAGCTTAAGAAGGATTTCAAGTTCCTGTGTGAGTACCCCTTTTTATGACAAACTAAATGATACATATACTTACTTGACTAGTAATTTTGTCTGTGTCCTCTGTGTACGGCGTCCGTCATCTCCTGTACGTTATTGGTTCACAAAGAGGTGACGTCACACATTATGCGTTTTCGCGCCAAGATTTTAAAAGACTAAATCTATTTTTTTGTCGATTGGACACTTGGGGGTTGGAAAATGATGATAGAGGGCGAGACATCATCCAGGATTTCAGAAAAGGGTCGGACCCGAATCCAACTTTAACGAATATTTTCCCCAGAAAAACTGACTAAAACAATCTTTACGCGGATCTTTTTCAAAAGGTGGGGGTGGGGGGGGGGGGGTTGGGGGGGGGGGGGGGGGGGTTGAAGACTTACGACAGGCGTGAGGGGTGTGCGTCTGTGTGTGTGTGTGTGTGAGGCGGGGGTGTGATGGTGACATTTTGTATAAATTTTTCCGGAATAATATTAAAATAGATGAATGAGCAATACTAGTTTCTGTTTTCAGATACCGGAATTACATCGGAAATTGATTTTAATTACTCAAAACGGTTATAATCCTTAGAATATATCTTCTCTTCAAAAGAATCCCCATCGGATGATCGACTTATGATACCAAATAGATAAACAAAGAAGACAATCTCTCTTTCTCTCCATGCTTAATTATTTTGGTCTGAGAAAATAAGAAGGACGAATACAAAGTGTACTAAAACAGGCATCTTACGCACTGGCAAGCAAAGAGAGTCTAAGAATTCCCAAAAGCATAAAAAGGAAAAATAGTATTCTGAATGATAACGTTGGGTAAAGCGGGCCCCCTGAACCCCCCCCTCTAATCCGCCATTGAGATTGCTTGTCATTTGGTTTAAGTGGTGTCAGGTAAGGGATGGGGTTCCAGAAAATAAGGATATAGTTCAGTTTTTGACTTAATCAATGAGGACCGTTGGGATCTGTAAGTTACTTCAGTATATTAACATGATTAACTTGAATGACATAGGATGTTAAGTGTTTTTCTTTCGACAATATATATTGACATACACAAAACATTTGAGAAGAAGATTTAGTCTATGTAGAGAAAAAAAATCTCAAATAAATGTACAAAGAGTACGGAAGAAAGGAGGGGATTTTAAAATGATCATTTATATATCTCGTCATAACATTAATTTGTTTATTCATTTTATTTTTCTGAGACTCTGGAAAGGGAAATATTTTTTTTGTCTTTTGGAGTTCATTTCGTTAAAGGTACAAAGAAAAAATAACTCTAGAACAGTTATTTATGAATCGTATGCAAAACGAAAATCATTGTAGGTGGCGCCATCGAGAATAATTATTGCGGCGTTGCACAAATAATAAATAAATAAATAAATAGATAAATATGTGAATAAATAAATAAATAAATAAATATACCATGCATGCTTGTATGCTAAAGCATCCGCCTTTTCTCTTAAATTTCCGAATTCTGTACTTAGTCCATATTTTTTCTACTCAGAATATTTCATGCATAGCTGCTGGAGACAAAACCTTTGTAAGGGGGTTATGGGGACCCTGTACAGTCTTTTAAAGCATGTTCCAGAACATCGCATTCGAGAAGGCCGAATTAAAAAAATTTAAATTTGATTTACAATTTCATTCCTGTTTGAATTTCATTATCCACATTGGTTATCTGTTTGAATCCCATGATGTAACAAGTTCACTCAAGATAAATATGCATTTAAACTTGTTGTACATGCTGCAATCTTTCAAGAGACTTCTGGAAGAAATATTTCTAGCTCCTATATTTGGGCTCTTTTTTCAAAACAATTGCATTTTCAATTTTTCATTGCTTCATCACATACTTTAAACGTAATTTGCAACAATTTGTCAAAAGCGTCAAGTAAAAAATTTCGACTCGCTTCGCTCGCCATCTCACCTACCTGTATCTCTCATATACACTTCATATCATGAATTGTTTTATTTTTAATGCGTTTGATCGTTTGGTTTGGTAACAAGACGTACTACATGTAGTCCTTTATGCTTTTCGATGGATCTGCAATTCTATGTCTAATTAAGGATGACAATTCTGAACGCGTAATTCAGATAAAGGTATCCATTGCTTCCAAGGAAATAATGTACGGTACTACCATGAAAGCATTTTGGTAGAATAAGGATTTGTGTCTGTTAAGGTGATAGATGACGTTTGCATACTTTCAGGCAAGTGTCTTGTATTTATCGTCTGGGTTTTGTGAAGAAATGTGGTTGTCGTACGGAGAGAGAGAAAGAGAGAGAAAGGGGGGGGGGGTCTTGTGTTTGAAATGTCGTTGGGTCTTGGTGGGAAAAAAAAAATCTTCATTTCTCAACAAATATACAATGTATCAAATCTTCATATAAAGTTTTTATTTTGTTGTCATCAACGAAATAGTATTTACAGAAACATTATTTATGCTGTCATAATTTGACAATAAATATTTAAAAAGATTTTCAACTTCAACATGTTCACATCACATTTGTTAAATTTAAAAAAAACGGAATCACATTAATCTCTTTTTGTCACAAATTTAGGCCGTCTGTAGATCTTTGAGGCATTGAGGTATACATACATTTGTATTTTTTCAATATACAGCGCTTGATGTTCACATTCTAAATCTTTCGAAAAAAGAAAACTTGTTGATTAGAATGTTAGTACTTGTATCTAATAAATATGGCATGCATTTCACAAAAAAGATATCTGAAAACAAATACATGTCAGTCAAAATACTTATGGAGTTATGTACAATTGGACTGTATTTTTGTAACGCACTAATGTTATTTTTTCATCATTTAGATACGAAAAGAGAAGCACAACATGCAATCTTTTGTTATAAATGTAACAGGGACTTGGCAAGTCCTGATTATCAATACATGTATGGTTGACTCTCTTAATTCCGTTAACCAATAAAGAGAGGTAAGATCCTTTCTTGACATATGTAAAATTTTCAAACCAAATACCAATCACGGGTATTTGTCTTGCTTCAAATTCTTAAAGAGTCGGGCTACTAAATTCAACATCTGTAAAACAAATTGCAACCCTTCAGAAAATTTTGGTCGAAAAGAAACATTTGGGTTTTAATCACAAGATTCAAAATGATACATATTGTGTTTGAATTCGACACCATCATCGTCATAGATCTACCCGTAATAAAAGGTGGAAAACCATAATTATACATGTATCATCTCTTTAGAATTCCGGCGTCTCGATCCTCGGTCCTTTCCGTGCAGCCCTCGGCTCCCCAGGTCCATCGGAATCATCATCATACTCATCGTCATCTTCATTTCCATCATGATCCATGTCATCGTCATCTCTGCTGACTCGTCTATCATTTATATGTTGTCCATCCATCGGATCGTCTGTATGTTGGTCTCGTTCTCGTCTGTCTCGTGGCGGGCTTCTTTCTTGTCGTCTGTTATTTCCTGGCGGGCTTTCTGTTTGTCGTCTGTGAGTTTCTGGCGGGCTTCTCTCTTGTCGTCTGCGAGTTTCAGTTGGGCTGTGGTCCTGATAATCCGAATCTCGTCTGCTACTTGCGCCGTTACCAATGTGATTTTGCTGTTGCTGATGAGGACGTTCGCCATTCTCCTTCCTAAATCTTGTCTGTCTATCAGGCGATCTTTGTTGGGCGTTATTCCTGGTAGGTTTGTTTAAACCCCTCTCGTTCTGCCGTGCGTTTCTCTGATCGGTCTGTCTGTTGTTATTTCTAGGAGGACTGGTGTACCTTTTGTTGGCATCCTGATCTCTCTCGCGGTTTGACGGTGGAGCTCTACTAAATTTCTTGGAATCGTCTGCTCTGCGCGGTGACTCTTGGTATCCATTGACATGTCCATTAGTCCTCTGTTGTTGCTGTCTTGGCTTTTGGTTCCTAGGTTGATGTCCCTCCGGAGCTTGTCTACCGTACGATTCGTCGTTTGAGGTACCGTAAGGATCATCGTTATAAGAATCTTCACCAAGATTTGATTGGTTTCCTCTCATTGGTCTCTGTAGAACCTCTTTGGGGGACCCTTACTATCGCATATGAAAAACTCGCACAGTGGTTCGTCTATTCCCTTCGGAATCTCTGAGCCGAACATCGCCTTGTTGTGAGAGGCTAGTTCCTGCTTCAACGAAGAAAAACTTGTAATCTGAAATGAAAAGAAAACCATCTTGATTGCAAATCGGGAAATTCAATATTATTTTTCAAATTTCAACGTCGACTTGCCTGACTTCATTAGAATTTCAACCCAGGGCGAATCAGACAACCAAGTCGGCAAGGTTTGTTTTGTTAAACTGACCGAGGGATCGAGTAATTTAATTTATTCATGTATTTAGATAGAAAAAAGAACACCCATTGATTAAGTAAACTTGATGCTTCAAAACAAGGTCAACTTTATTTTACCTCACTATAGGGTTGTTTAGCCAGGAACATGGCTGTAGGGGGTCCGTCCACAATGCTGACCACCTCCCCCATGTTGGCCAATAGTTGTTCAAAGGACTCCTCCGTGTTAGGATTGACGATCATTCTGTCACTGACCGACCTATAAGTGTTGTTAATTATCCTGAATCTGAGAGGCTTGTTATTCTGTGATTGGTGTGGTTGACTTGGGGATCCGTTCAGTGGTGGGGGATTTACCCGCTGTCGGTTCTGTAGGTTATATTCCCTAGATGGACCCTGGCTCCTCTGCATATGCGACCCTGGTTTTGAATGACAGGCGCCATATTTTGTATTACGATTGAATTTCTTCTTGCTCGAAACGACGTATTCTTCACCCCCTTGGATGTCGTCGACGCTTTCAACTCTCTTGGCGTCCTCTCGTCGAAATACAAACCGGACGCCATTCGGTAAGGTAATTTTGTTATTCAACTCCAAATGAGGCTATGGAATTCTGGGAACCTCTTCCGGCTGACGGCCATCGGTATCCCTTGGAACAGACTGTCGTTGTCCTTATAGAAGATAGCGATCTTGCCAACACGGTCCTGGCTTGTGTTCATTATACTAGATTGGTGACTGTCGTAGCGCTGGTACCGGGAACCCTCATTGTCTGACATAGAGTAGGGGGCACCACCGTTAGTATGGCGGGAACGCTTCTCATATGACTGATTCCGTTGTGAGAAATGCTGATCCTCCCCATCGCTGTATTGGTAATCCTGCTAAAGAAAAAAAATAAATATAAAGAATTTAAAAAGAGGAATAAAAAGATGTTACTGTACAGTAGAAGGTAAAATGAAGCACGGAAGTTTCAGCTGGTCCAGTATTTGATCTTAGAGGGGTGCCAAGATGTGTCTGAAATCGCAATAGATAGAATTTTAAGGATACATGCAAATAAGGAGTTCATATAAGTACACAATGATTTCCTTTTGTACAGGGGAGCCTTTTCATAGATTTGTAGAGGATAAATACAGATTTATACAAGAAATATGGGTATATAAATGGCAGTCTGATTCTTACTGTTTTGAGAATTCTAGAGGGGGAAGGGGGGGGGGGGGGGGTTGCGGCACCCATTAAATCCGATGCTGATAATAAACATTCTGTATTAGTCTCAAGAAATGAACCTTTGGTAATCAGTATCACTGGCATAAGTTGAATTCCCCTTTAATTCTGATCTTTTGATATCAATATATACAATATGATTTTACAGGAGGGATTTTTAAAATCCCTGTGCATTAAAATATATATTAAATGCACAAAAAGCGTATACTAGTACAATAGTTCGGTACATGTACCTAGAAATTAATTATTGATCGTCAGCGTCTGATCCGGACTTTGGTTCTGACAAATAGCACACGGTATCCTTATCGAGAAAAGCAATTTGATTTTATACATGGAAACAATATGTAATATGAATATAATATACCTAGGTACCTGAATAAGGATGGTCAAGATAATCAACTTCCGATGAAGCAGACTAATTAACACTGATTGGAAATCGTTGTAGAGACTCATCAAGACTCTTTCATTAATGGATAAATCAGTGGAGCTTGCAGTAATTTAGTAGCATGTGGCGATTACTTCCCTAAGGACCAGAGAGCGAGACGTAACTTAATTACCGTTTATATGACTCTTTTATTAATATTTCACTTTAGTGTCCTTACTCTTAACTTGATATCATAAAAATGCACCGCTTTTAAATTAAAGGTAAATCTAGGGCTCTTTTTAATTAACAAGAAGAAAAACAGAGGAAATTTGGTAACCACGTTTGCAAATGACGTCATAAATATGGCGACTAAAATAGGCAAAAGCATGGGTAAAATCCTTTCTTGGTACAAAAGTGTAAATGCTTTGATCAGTGGGTGGGACCAACACATAAAACCCAATGTCAGGATACAAAAATCATATTAAATGGAGATACAAAATCTTGAAAGTACGAAACTAAACAAAATGATTAAAACATTCTGCAGATTCTCTTGCATGCTACCAGCACCCGTCACTTACATGTAGGCCATAAAGGTAAGGTCAATGAATTTTTCAACATTGGGCAGGGCAACGAGATTTTATAATATACAGTGTTTTCAGACTATATCCTTGGTGAATCAAAAATATCATCATGATAGATATACCATTATTTGAGAACTTATCCATCAGAGAAAACTCTCAGATAAATTTTAACCTCCAGTCCCCCCCCCCACCCCCCCGCCCCCAAAGAAAAGAGATGCATCTCAGATAAGGATATATCTATCGAACTTGACGTTCAATCAGAGGGATCGCAAGATCATTTAATTTCCATCGTAATTATTAAGAAACGGCGATTCTGATTGGCCGAGAAATTTTGTTGATACCTGCATCAACGCAAAACGGAAGTACGCGCTTAGCAACGTTATAAGCAACGTCGTTAGCAACACGATTTCAAAGCTGCAAATAAACGTTGTAAAACGACGAAATGAAATGATAAGTAATCAATGTAATATTTTTTCAGTTGATCGAGGTATCAACACCAAAAATTGAGGGAAAACTTGTGCATCTTGCGCTACGCGCACGATGCAGTTTTCCCTCAATTTTTGGTGTTGATACCTCGATCAACCGAAAAAATATTACAATGATTCCTTAACTCTTCATAATTGTCACGAAAGTAAAAATTCTAGTGGATAGAATTACGTCACACTCGTACATGTACCTATATCAACTTTGCACAGATAATTTTCCGAATCTATAAATCTACACTAGAATGCACCCAAGGGAAATTCTTATACCAAAATATTGGCACTGTACCCTTACCAACAGAAAAGTTTCACAGCACAATATTAATTATGCAGAAGTTTGAGTGAATTCCTGACCATAAACCTAGAACCATCTACCATCTTTCCATTCCGCCCTCTCTACACACGCAGGCGCGGATTTAGCGGGAGGAAGAAGGATAGGGTGCAAGATGATCACAGGATCTCTTCCTGGAATAAAAAAATTTTCCCTGGTTTTGTTTGTTTTTGTAGTACGTACCAGCGGATCCGGCTTTTGAGTTAGAGGGGGCGTAAAAATGGTGAGGGGTTTTACTTATGATTTACAAATTTTAGGGGGGGGGGGGTGTACGCCCACTACACCCCCTGGAATCGTCACTGCGTACAGTTGTATAATTTGGCTCATACTGCAACAGAGTTCTGTTTGAGACCCCTTCCGTCTTTTCTTGAAATCGTAGGCCGGAAAACCCTCCCTCCCTTTCCATCGACGCCAGACCCCCGGTCGTCCCAACACCTAAAAAAATTCTGGATCCGCGTATGATATGGAATCTATGATATCAGCTATCTGTTTATAAATCATATGGTGCAGGTAATGTATGAAGTTCATTTCCCCTGTGACCACTGATTGCTTTTCACGCGATTTTCATTATAAATACTCATTTATTATTTATCATTAATATCTGCATCATAGCGCAAAGTGGAATTTCAGAACTTCAAAAACGCGTGATAAATATTTGCTCAATCTGAGAGACCCTACTGTTTACCCGGGGTTATTGTCAGAGGGTAAAACCTTAAGTCTACTGGGACTTTGCACTCTAAATAGCAATAAAAAAGGGGTTTATTATGGAAATCCATCATATTATAGGGAGATATAAAGAGGAAAATCCTTCGTGAATTATGCAGAGTCCAATTATGTCGAACTTTTCTTTATTTGAAATAAAAAATATTGTACAAAGTTTCAAGTCTGATTTCTAGATGTAAAAGAATCTCATGAGCGGATATGGAAAATCAAGAACTCAGTTTACAAGTCATTGGGAATCTGTTTCGAAGAAGAGGGGGGGGGGGGGGCGCCGTGAGGGGGGGGGGGGGGGTTATGATTTTGGAAAAGTTGCAGATGACGTACATGTAAATTATTTCTATTTTTTTTCGTATTTGGAAACGTTTGAATCAAAATTCCTAAGGGGACGACCATTTGATCCTGAGGGGGGAGGGGATGAGGCACTTTTTGGAAATAGATATTCTGACCCAGAAAATGTTGAAAATAAATAGCCTGGCCCTTTTGGTAACAGAAAATAAATATTCTAGCCTGCATTTATTAAAATTCAAAAATTTTCGGCTCGCTTCGCTCTCCATACACTGAAGCAAATTTCAACTTGCTTTGCTAGCGACACAACGACCAAAAAAAAAAAAAAGATAAAAATAAATAAATAGATAATTAGAATAAATAAATGAATAAATAGAAAAAAAAATCGATCAAAATAAAGCTCAAAATTGGCTATATATAATCAAGATTCCTGACGACAATCTCAAAAGCACTCACAATAGAGCACCAAATCGAGCATCGACGGACCCCTAGCAAGCTAGAGGCGGGACCAGGTGTCCGGGAGGAGTAAGCATATTATTTACATTTCAGTGAAATACTCCTATGATTATCATCGAAAATAAAGATCAATAGAGGTAGGGGGTACTCGGATATGAAACCTGATAATAGAAACCTGATAATACCGACAAAAAAAAAAACGCATAAAGTTAAGAATATTTATCCTCAAACATTTGTCAAATGGATAATTAACTGAAATACATCATTTCTACATTGTTCATCAGAAATAAAATTCGAACGTTCTATCTCCTTTAATCGGTATATAATGAAAAAATGGGATGTAGAAAGGTAATCAAAGTCCTACATGTAATACTGAAATTCTAATATCTGAAGAGGTTTTAATTAAGGCAAAATAGCAAGATAATATAAAAAAAGTCTTATTTTTGCAGCCCTGTAGCCAGATGAGAACTTTGGAAATAAATGGACTATTGTACCGAAGGTGGAAATATCATCTATTTCTTATAAACGTAAATTGCTAGAAGGTATCTTTTTTTCTGAAACTGATATATCTTCGATTCTAAATATTTGACAGATCAATTGTTTTTGGTTATATCTATTAGTCTATGTCATACAATTTTTTGACATGTACAATAAAATTGTTATTTGGCAAAAATGTAATAATAAGAATTATTATTATTGTTTTCTTCTCTATTGCTATAAGATTTCATTGCTTTTAAAGAATTTAATTCTACACGTTAAAATCAAGCGCGGATCCAGAGGGGGGGTCGGGGGGGGGGGTCCGGACCCCCCCTGGAATTTTCGAAACATTGCTAAATTTTTGTTATCAATATACATATTTCATAAGATTAAGTCCCAATTCCCCTTTTGTTGTCATAATATTTGAAAAATATATCATGAATTTGTATAAGAAATCTTTCATTTTGATAATATTTTGCCGTCAGCATTTCGAAATTTTTCTCTGGCTCGCTTCCGCTCGCCAGAATTAATGACATACATGTACGTTATTTTTAAATGATCTTTCTGCGATTTCCTATACATTACACCTAGGCCAATAAACTAGGGCACTAAGGAAACGAAAAGAAACTGAAAAGACACAAATAGTGGATTTTATTCCAATTCTTGGAAAAAAATTTCGCTGGCTCGCTATCGCTCGCCATTTGTTGTATTTATACATATTAGAACTGACAATCAATTTAATGAATTACTATATACATGTATATGATATGAAAATTCAAAATTTTAAGCTGTTTGCTCGCCATTGCTCTCCAGTCACCTGTTTTATTAATAATTAGAGACAGAACTGACAGTCATTTATCAGTATCTTTATTTTCTTGCGTTTGCGGGTTTTTTTTTTTTTTTTTGCTCTTCAAAAAATTCGGCCTTTAGGACCCCCCCCTGAAAAAAATTTCTGGATCCGCCCATGAAAATTATAAGAAAACATGACTCCTCAATGATACAAATTCTCTAAACATAAATTTCTAAGATCAGAGACATGGTATAAAACCAAACATGAGAAATTAAAAAAAAAAATCAGGCACAAAATAATTTATTAAAAAAAACCCCCAAACTTACCGAGCTTTGTTTTGCATTATAATAAGACTGCCTCTTCATACTTTGTACAAAGGTTTCTTCCTTCCTTGGTCAAATGATGTTTATGTAAACACGGCTCGCATCCGTTCTTCCTCGAGTACCCGGTTTAATTGGAACATTATTAAAGGTCTGAATGAGATACTAGCAGCACGGCATGTAAATAGCGTTACCTTGGTGATGTTAAATTATTTATCCGGTATCTTATAAACGTAGCCTTTGATTCAGTAATTAGTTAATTGTCTAATCAATAAAAGAATACCCTCGTTCAAGACGATATTATCAAACTCTCAAGAATCGACAAGACGTTTGATGTGAGTTTTTTTATCAGACATTTCATTTTACTTCTCAATTACCTCCCCGCTTTCTACTTCCGGAAGATAAAACCATGAAATGTTTTGAAACTTCAAGTGGAAGTCATAAAGAGTGTACTATCTAGACAGACGGACGGAAATTATTCCGTTATGTCGAATTTGCTTTTGAAGGCGGACGCTCTCTCCCCCCCCCCCCCCCCCCAATGTCTATGATTTGATGTGACGTTTTTTCAATGTCACAATATCACATTTTTTCTCATTGTATAAGAAAATGCAAATGTTGGAATCTTTTTCGTCCATCATCAACGTTTGAACTATTTTTTAAAATTAATTTCAGATATCTGTAATTGAATGCACCATTTCGAGCTTTGTCTGTATTTTGTACTTTTCTGAACCAAAGCGTCTTAGATTGATCCGTTACCATGCTTACGCCAAACTAAATCGTGTTAAAAAATTGTATACGTATATGTATCATATTACGTGTATTTAGATTTCCCTTTGACAGCATACTCGAGAACTAATGACATTGTGGTGGCTTATAGTCATTAAAAGAAGTGGCAAAGTTTCCAATATACATGTATTTGCTTGGCAACGGACATCCGTAACAACGGACAGTTCTCTCCTGATGTAAGAAAGAAACCAACGGTACCAAAACCGTCACAACAAGTTTATGTACACAATGTCCCCAAATGAATACCTTTGAATATACAGACAAGGTATTGTGTGTACCCTCTGATGAGATAAATCTACCCCGGGGTTACACACGTTGTGATATTTCCGGGATTACATTTGTAGTTGCACGGACAGCACTCCTTTGTATATCATTGACCAGGTAGATAATATGTCTGATCGATTGTGTAGCTCAGACATAGATACGAAACTACCGAGTGAGTACATCAATGAATAGACAGAAAAAAAAATCTAAAAGATTTCAATTCAGCCCCAATGTCGTTACCTTTTGATATAGCATCAGTATGACGTAATATTATCACAGAAACCCAAGATCATCGAAAGTCAGACAATGAACTATCGTATCAATGGTTCCCACATTCTGAGGAATCAAATGTCTGGACATAAAGTTTGTCTTGCCCACCTTGGAGAAAATTTGGTTGTACCCTTTTCTTTTGTTTCAATATAAGACCTGCTGATTCAGTGGCTAAGATTTATTTTTCTGATCAGACGATAGATTTCTTGAACAAAGGAGCTGATAAGATAAGACGTTAAATCTGCCCTAAAAAGTGGAATTTTAAAAATGGAAATTTTAAGAAAAGTCGTTCGTTAAATTAATACATATACGATATCCCATCAAAATCTGAAGTTATTTTAGATCTATTAAGCATAATATTGCTAATATTTGGGACAAAACTTGTCTTTTCCCCATAGAAATCAATAGAAAACGGAAAAGTTTTTTGAACATAGTTCCCCCCCGGAGATGTATATCCATGATACAAATTTTCTGGAAAAGTGGGGTTCTGTATCTTCGGGGGGGGGGGACACTACCCCAGAGACGAAAAACCAAAAGGGGTGCATTTGTTAAAGGATCGATCTTTAAGATCATTTTAAAAATATGGAAAATTTTACATTCCATCAAAAACTGTGTTCTAAATACGATCGAATGAAACGTACAACTATTAGGACGAAATATGCAGGAGCGATGTTGATTTCTCCGCTAATGTGTATTTCGCGCAATAAAAGCTTCTATTATAGCCATCACAAACAAAATAAGACCGTATTTTGAGTTCTGGACTTCAAGGAGATAGAACTTTCGAAATGTATTTATGATATTTATGATATTTTTGTATCTTTTAGTTAATATTTATCCATTTTAAGCAAAATAGTACACTCTACGTCTTTGAACCTTAATTTATTTTAGAATCTTGTGAGTATTTCATCGAAAAGTAAAACATACAAAAAGTCTTCAAATGCATCATATTTCAATAATGATTATCTTTTGTCTGCATATGTACCGTCATGTGCAAGAAATACGGCACAAGATTTAGGGCAAAAAACGGTCCTTATCTTACCAGCTCCTTGCAGGTCTTCTTTGTCTGAGTCATCTCCCCATGATAGTCTGGCCATAGTGCATGTTCGGCCATTTGTGTCAGATACGTATTGCTCGGGTGTAACAGCCAATGTCTCTGAAGTTTACCTCAGCTTATTCATACAGATGTTGTCCATTTAAGTCGTACAAATTCAAAGCAATAAATTCGTGTTTCAATAATAAAGCAAATGTGACACGCCTTCAAATTCACAGCATTATTTAAGAACAGATAAATTTGCAGCATAAACCAGACATGCAAAGAAAAAAGATAGACCTTGCAGTCTTGATCTTACGACCATGATCCTTTTTTTCTTGTGTGTATGTTTGCCGCTGTTAATACTGTTCTGTTGGGAATCTCTTCCCTGTCATTGAGTTGATTTACTTTTGAAAAGTACGTTTTGCATTTGGCACACATTTTGACTAATGATAGAGTTTTCAAACTGCATAATTTTGTGTATACCTAGGGATAAGAACTTTCCACTTATTCCCTAAACTTGAATCTAGTGACCTTGGAGTTTGTTTTGATAGATATCAATTCTATCACTTTACGGGGTCAACAACTTTTTTTCCTTTGGGCTTCAACAACAAAAGCAGAAAAAAACATACACATTGTGATATTTCATATCTGCGTTAAAAGAAATTAAGAAGATCCTGACGACAATTTCAACAGCACTCACAATAGAGCATCAAACTGAGCATCGACGGACCATTAGCAATCCTGAGGTGGGACCAGGTGCCAGGGAGGAGTAAGCATCCCCAGTTTGGCTAGCCGCACCCGCCGTCGATGTTCACGCACGAAAATGAAAACAATATCTAAAAAACATGCACTGCCTGAGGTTATGTCTATATAGAAAGTGCTATGGCGATCATATCTGGGAAAACTACTAAACACTTACTGTCGAACCCCTCGCGGGGAACTTTTTTTTACGAATCATCATCCTGTGTGTCAGTGCATCTGTCCGGAAGTAATATCTTTCGAAAACTTACATAGAACTCTTCTAAGACGAATATATAAACTATACATGTTTTTATTCATGTTTTATTTTTATTATTGACTGCAGTACTAAAAGAGTTTTGTTTAAATTTTTAAAAGGTATATCATGTTTTTTTATACACTACCCCTTATGTTTGGCGAGTTTCGTCGCGTTTTGTTCGAACGTACTTCGTCGGCCAACAACCGTCTGTTATTGGTAAAGCTCTATTGTATCAGCTCTTTTAAATCCAATTTGAATTGAATTCATCAGTTTAGATTTAGCCGTATAAATTAAAGATGACATGAGTAATATTCATATAGTTATGATTAATAGTGACTCACTAATTATCATGGTTTTCTTTTCTCTTTTAAAATTTTGATGACGAGTCAAGACAAAAGATCCCCGAGAGTAATTTTCTCCACCTTCGTCTGTTTTTCCCCTTTTTGTGTGATTTCCGCTGTGGTCACTGCTACTTCGTTACGTTGGGGATTAATACGATCAGCCACAAGAAAAGCCAACCCGAGTGCCCAGGATTTGCGTGTACCACGGCGAGGCTTGCTGATTCGTGGATATAATGAAATCCTGGACACTCGGATTGGATTTCATTGTCCCTGCTCACATCTGCATGTTGATTGAATTTTTTCTCTCACTGTCTGAAAGAGCTAAAAATAAGGATTTTCTTAAATTTTGACCGGCTTTTCTCCAACATTGGACTGGGATATCCATGGAAACGCTATGGGGTCAGATAACATTTTCACGCGCCTTTTGACTGTAACGTCAGTTGTGAAGTCATACATGATTGCTGCGTTAGCCGATCAAAATATGAAAGAAGAATCCATAAAATCACATTTTTGAGCGCTTTGAGACAGTTGGATAATGATAATCAATCCCCAGATGTGATCAGAGACACGGAAATCAAACCCTCGTGACAGACAAGCCTCGTCGTGGTACAAGCAAATCCTGGACACTCGGGTTGGATTTCCTTGTCCCTGATCACATCTGAAGATAGATTTTATTAATCTCATCCCATTCAGATTAGCCTCGACCTTTGGACTCGGACGTCAGTGAGCGTCATTTTAAAAATAGTTCCCCAATGGTCTATTAGTTTTTGGTCATAATCTATCATGAAATACAATTTCCAACACTGGATCGTAACTGACAAATAAGTTTCTCACAACATAACTCACTCAAGTTGGAGAATTTTGAATGTTGAAAAAGTGCCTGTTTACTTTTACATCAATTTGATTTAAATCATTCCTCCATTGGCGTCCGAGTCTTTTCATGTCGTTACAAATAAAGGGCGAGGGGATCCGATTGATCTCATCCTGCACGGATGAGACAATATTTTTCCTAACACTTAAGCTATTTTGATATTTTTCTTCCTTTGACCCAGAGTACTGCGTCATTAGCACATTTTAAATGACAGTTTAATGAGACATTTTAATATAAAAGGAATTTTTAAATTTATTAATTTGTCTGTGACCCTTATAGTCTTTTAATAAGCAATTTTATTTGTCATTTTTGATATAAAAGTTGATGTATTGACATCCATCTTCGTATTTATTTAAATATGTTTTTTCAGGTGTCTCTTTGCTTTAGCATGAGCTGAGAATCACGTTGTAGGCTGAAATGTAATTATGTAATGGTTGTTCCCCTTCTTGTCTCTCCAAAACAAGACTTAAGCATTTTTTTTTTGTTTTTCGCCACTTTTGGTCATGGAAAGTTTCGTTGCTAAAACTTGCAAGGGGACAGGTACGTGCTCATAAGAAAGGAAAAGATACAATGTATATGTACAGTGATATCAAATTTTCAGAAGCTCTTTCATATGAGATTAGATTCAAGTAAGAATTGTGTGCATCCCCTCCCCTCCCCGGGATGATGATATAGATCTAACACGGGGTTACACACGTTGTGATATTTCCGGCATTAATTGCACGGATACTACTCCTTTATATCTTTGACCAGGTAGATAATAGGTCTGATCGATTGCATACTTTAGGCATAGAATAAGTACCTCAAACATAGATACGAAATTACTTAATAAGTACCTCAGACATAGATATGAAATTACTGAATAAGTACCTCAAACATAGATATGAAATTACTGAATAAGTACATCAGACATAGATACGAAACTACTGAATAAGTACCTCAGACATAGATACGAAATTACTGAATAAGTACCTCAGACATAGATACGATATTACGTAATAAGCACAGCATTGAATAGATTGAAAAAAAGAAAGATATCAATTCAGTCGCAGCGTCATAACCTTTCGAAATGAACACGTAAGTTTATGACGTTTGTATGATGTAACATTATCAAAGAAACGCTAGGTCATCAAACTTCAAGCAATGGACTTAAATGTTTCTCAACTTCTGAGCAATCAAATGTCTGGAAATATAGTGTCTTGCCTACCTTGGAGGAACTTACGATTGTATCAATATAAGACCTGCTGTTTCAATGGATAAAATTTATTTTTCTGATAGGACAATAGTTTTCTGGAGCAATTCGGAGGTCTTCTAAGTCTGAGTCATCTCTCCATGATGGTCTGACCACAGGGCATGTCCTGCTATTGGTGTCAGATACGTATTGCTCAGGGTGTAAGAACCACTGTCTTTGAAGTTATTATAGTTCCATGTCTCAGTGACGACTTACTGCAGCTTATTCATAGTTATTTTCAATTTCAGTCGTACAAATTCAAAGCAATAAATTCGTATTTCAAAAATAAAGCAAATGGTAAGAACAGTTAAATTTGCAGCATAAACCAGACATGCAAAGATAAAAAAGACCTTGCAGTCTTGATCTCACGACCATGATCCTGTTTCCCTCGTGTGTGTGTGTTCCGCTGTAATCACTGTCCTGTAGGGGATCTCATACTTGCTTTTGAGAAAAGTTCAACATTGGACAACTCTTGACGAATGACAGGGTTTTCAATTTCAAAACCTTATTTACACCTATGGACAAGAACTTTCCACTTATTCCCCCAAAATAAATATAATGACCTTGGAATTTTTGATATAATTCAATTCTATCACATTACGGGGTCAACAACTTTTTTCCTTGGGACTTCAACAACAAAAGCAGAAATTCATACACATAATAATATTTCATATCCGCGTTAAAAGAGATAAAGATGATCCTGACGACAATTTCAACAGCACTCACAATAGAACACCGAATTTAGCATCGACGGACCGTTAGCAAGCTAGAGATGGGACCACAAGCGCGGATCTAGAGGGGGGTCGGGGGGGGGGGGGGTCCGGACCCCCCCTGGAATTTTCGAAGCATATCTAGATTTTTTAAAAATTAATATACATATTTCCTAATTCCCCTTTTGTTGTCATAATATTTGAAAAATATATCATGAATTTGTATCAGAAATCTTCATTTTGATAATATTTTGACGTCAGCATTTCAAAAATTTTCTCTGGCTCGATTCCGCTCGATTCCGTACGTTATTTTCAAATGATGCTTGGCTTTCCTAATTACACCTAGGTCAATAGACAAGAGCACAAAGAAAACGAAAAGTAACTGAAAAAGATACGAATAGTGGATTTTATTCCAATTCTCGGAAAAAAAAATTCGCTGGCTCGCTTTCGCTCGCCATTTGTTGTATTTACATATAAGAACTGGCAATCAATAATCTAGTACTATGATGTGAAAATTCGAGATTTTACGCTTTTTGCTCGCCACTACTCTCCAGTTAACTGTTTTATTAATAATTAGAAACAGAACTGACATAAACTTTATTTTCTCGCGTATGCTGGTTTTTTTTTTGCTCTTCAAAAAATTCGGACTTTAGGACCCCCCCTGAAAAAAATTTCTGGATCCGCCCATGGACCAGGTGCCCAGGAGGAGTAAGCATCCCCTGTTTGGCTAGCAGCACCCGCCATCGATGTTCACACACAAAATGAAAACAATATCTAAAAAATCATGCACTGCCGTAGGTTATGTCTGTATAAAAAGTGCTATGGCGATAATGTCAGAGAAAAACAATTAAAACACGGTTAAACCCCTCAGGGGGAACATTTTTACGAATCATCATCTTGTCTGTCAGTGCATCTGTCCACAAGTCTTGTCCGGGTCACAACTTTTTAAATTCCTTATGTATTAAGATATTAAAGAATACCAATGCCCAGGTCCAAAGGGCAATAATACGGAGGTGATCGAACTCTATACCTTATTGAAAAAAATTCAAACCAATTTGAAATGTAAGTGACACGTGTTTCGGATATTTAATCCTCGTCGGTGATGCTTTAAGCCAAAGTGAATTTCAGGAGCTGCCTAAATTCATTTCAGTAGCGCCCTTCGGTATTGTTTTTTGAAATTAAATTTGCGCATTTACTCTACAGAGAGTGCGCGGCTCGGCAAGTCAAGGTATTTAACATGAGATTCGTTTTTTTAAATTATTTGTTTTAATTGTTACAGTTCTTTTTAAATCCAAATTGAATTGAATTCATCAGTTTAGTTTCAGCCGTATAGATTAAAGATAACATGAGTAATATTCATGTTATTGTGATTAATAGTGACACACTAATTATTATGGTTTTCTTTTCTCTTTTAAATAAATTGATGACGAGACAAATGAGTTAAAGAAGATCCTGACGATAATCTCAACAGTACTCACAATAGAGCACCAAATTGAGCATCGACGAACCCCTAGCAAGCTAGAGGTGGGACCAGGTGCCCGGGAGGAGTAAGCATCCCCTGTTGGCTAGCCGCACCCGCCGTCGATGTTCATGCACGAAAATAAAAACAATATATAAAATACGTGCATTGCACTGTCTGAGGTTACGTCTATATAAAAAGTGCTATGGCGACCATGTCAAGGAAAATATTCAAAACACTTACTGTCAAACCCCTCGCGGGGAACTTTTTTACGAGCTCCACACGGCAAAGGGCATAAGTGTGACACAAATGAGTTAAAGAAGATCCCGACGATAATCTCAACAGCACTCACAAAAGAGCACCATATTGAGCATCGACGAACCCCTATCAAGCTAGAGGTGGGACCAGGTGCCCGGGAGGTGTAAGCATCCCCTGTTGGCTAGCCGCACCCGCCGTCGATGTTCATGCACGAAAATAAAAACAATATATAGAATACATGCATTGCACTGTCTGAGGTTATGTCTGTATAAAAAGTGCTATGGCGACCATGTCAGGGAAAATATTCACACTTACTGTCAAACCCCTCGTGGGGAACGTTTTTACGAGCTCCACACGGCAAAGGGCATAAGTGTGACACAAATGAGTTAAAAAAGATCCTGACGATAATCTCAACAGCACTCACAATAGAGCACCAAATTGAGCATCGACGAACCCCTAGCAAGCTAGAGGTGGGACCAGGTGCCCGGGAGGAGTAAGCATCCCCCGTTGGCTAGCCGCACCCGCCGTCGATGTTCATGCACGAAAATAAAAACAATATATAAAATACGTGCATTGCACTGTCTGAGGTTATGTCTATATAAAAAGTGCTATGGCGACCATGTCAAGGAAAATATTCAAAACACTTACTGTCAAACCCCTCGCGGGGAACTTTTTTTACGAGCTCCACACGGCAAAGGGCATAAGTATGACACAAATGAGTTAAAGAAGATCCCGACGATAATCTCAACAGCACTCACAAAAGAGCACCATATTGAGCATCGACGAACCCCTAGCAAGCTAGAGGTGGGATCAGGTGCCCGGTCAGGGAAAATATCCATAACATTTACAAGACAAAAGATACCCAAGAGTAATTTTCTTCATCTTTGTCTGTTTTTTCCCCTTTTGAATGATTTCCGCTGTAATCATTGCTACTTCGTTACGTTGGGGAAAAGTAGAATTAATCACCAGATGTGATCAGCCACAAGGAAAGTCAACCCGAGTGTCCAGGATTTGCGTGTACCACGACGAGGCTTGCTGAGTCGTGGACATAAGGATATCCTGGACACTTGGGTTGGATTTCCCTGATCACATCTGCATGATGATTGATTTTTTTCTCTCACTGCCTGAAAGAGCTAAAAATAAGGTGTTTTTTTTTTTTTTTTAAATTTTGACCGGCTAACGCAGCAAGCATGTATGACGTCACAATGATGTTACAGTTAAAGACACTTTCGGAATAGCTTATCTCACCCAATTTGGATTAGCCTCGTCTTTTTGACTCGGACGTCAGTGAGCGCCATTTTGAAAATAGTTTCCCGATGCTCTATTAGTTTTTGTCATAATCTATCATGCAATACAAGTTCCAACACTTGATTCTAACTGACAAATAAGTTACTCACAACATAACTCACTCAAGTTGAAGAATTTTGAATGTTGAAAAAGTGCCTGTTTACTTTTACATCGATTTGATGTAAATGCTTCCACCATTGTCGTCCGAGCTTTAAGGTATCCGATGTACAATAAGGCATTTTTCCATGCCTGGTAAGGTACTATAAACTATATATTTCTGAATGGTTATAAAGCCCACTGCTCAGAAATAATAATTTTGGGGCCAGAAAAACAAAGGGGAATAACTTACGAAGCATTTAAATTGTCAATTTTCTCTATATAACATATGCAAAATAACAACGTTGTAAAAGAGTTTTTCCCCTTTGATTTTTAAGACCTGGGAGTCTTATATCTGAACTCAGGGCATCATTACCTTTCATAAAATATATAGTTTATAGTACCTTACCGGGCATAAAATTTACCATACTTTACAATGGAGATGATTAAAACGCTATGTGAAATGACTCAATTGTACAACGGATACCTTAATAAAGGGCGAGGGGATCCGAATGATTGCAGTGGGAGACTATAACTATCAACCATATGTTGTCATGTGGGATGAGAAAAGCCCAGCCGAGGGGTCTGGTTTCTGTGTTGACATCCATCGTCGTATTTATGTAAATATGTGTTTTCATGTGTCTCTTTGCGTTAGCATGAGCTGAGAGTCACGTTGTAGGCTTTAGATGTTAGTTATGTAATGGTTACTCCCCTTCTTGTCTTTCCAAAACAAGACTTAAACATTTCAGTGTTTTTCGCCATTTTTGGTCTTGGAAATTTTTGTTGCAAAATTGCACGGGACAGGCACGTGTTCATAAGGAAGAAAAAGATATAATATGTACAGTGATATCAATTTTCAGATGCTCTTTCATGTGAGATTAGATTCAAGTAAGAATTGTGTGTACCCTCTCCCCTCCCCAGGATTATGAGAGAGGTCTAGCACGGGGTTACAGATTTTGTGATATTTCCGGGATTAATTGCACGGACACCACACTTTTATGTCTTTGATCAGGTAGATAATGTGTCTGATCGACTGTGTACTTCAGACAATGACAGACATAGATACGAAACTACTGAATAAGTACAGCACTGAATAGATTGAATGAAAGAAAGATTTCAATTCAGTCACAGCGTCGTTACCTTTCAATATGAATATGGACACGTAAGTTTACGACGTATGTATGAAGTGACATTTTCAAAGAAACCCTAGGTCAGCCTTCATCAAAAGTCAAACAATGAAATATATTTCCAATTTATTTTCCAATAATTCCCAACTTACCCGAAACGTGCATGTCTGGTCCATGCTGCAAATTTTCAGCTTTTAAATGATGCTAATGAATTTGAAGACGTTTAACGATTGTACCACTTGGTTGAGTGTCACTGCTGGTGGACCAGGAATCTCCCCGATGGCACATGTAGCCAAGTTCGATCAGTTTCAGTTGGTCGTTTCTTCAAACGCATTCCAAAATTTCTGTTTACAAAATTATCTCAAATTCCTGAAACCTGGGTCCTGTAGCATCATATCATCATATCTTGCTACGTGTTTCGGTATATTTTGGACATAATTTCACAGATTTTAGGCAATATTCCATAATTTAGATTTAGGATCACTGACGAGGGTTCAGTACCAAAAACATGCATGTCTGGTCCATGCTGTATAAATTATGCTAATGAATTTGAAGACGTTTAACATTCTGAGCAAAACAAAGGCTGGACATATAGTGTCTTGCCCACCTTGAAGAAACTGCTAGGATTTACCCTTTTCTTTTGTTTCAATATAAAACCTGCCGATTCAATGGCTATGGATTCTTTTTCTGATGGGATTTAAGTTTTCTTGAACAATGCGGAGGTTTTCTTAGTCTGAGTAATCTCCATGATGGTCTGGCCACAGAGCATGTTCGGCCATTCGTGTCAGATACGTATTGCTCAGGGTGTAAGAGCCAATGTATATAAAGTTACAGTTCCTTGTTTCAGTGACGACTTACCTTAGCTTATTCATACAGTTATTGTCCATTCAGTCGTACAGATTTAAATCAATATATTTGCATTGGAACCATGAAGTAAAGACAAGGGTAGACCTTGCAGTCTTGACCTCATGAACCGTGTGTGTCCCACTGTAATAACTCAAACGTCGTCATTTTGGCGAATATCCTTCCTGTTTTTGAGTTGACTTTCTTTTGAAAAGTACATTTTACAAAGGGCAAATCTTTTGACTAATGATAGAGTTTTCAAACTTCAAAGTCTTAAGTATACCTAGAAAAAAATAATCTAGTGACCTAGGCGTCTATTTCGATAGAATTCAATAGTATCTTTTTTATTAACCAAGACAGGAAAACATACACATTATCATATTTCATTTCTGAGTTAAAAGAATCATTGCCCTGCCTGTCAATCCACAAGTCGTGTCCATGGCATAACTTTTTAAAATATTTATGCATTAGAATATTAAAGAGAACCGTTTCTCTGGACCAAAGGGTAAATCATGATATTTTGCAATGACTTTTACGCCTCATTGTAACAGCTCCTTTTAAATTCAGATCTATTTGAATTCATAAGTCGAGTTTAGCTATGCAAATTAAAGATGACAAGAGTTATGACTAATATCAACTACTGAAAACGTGGAATTTTTCGCTTTGGGGGAATTTTCGCCTATTTCATGATTCAAGATACTCACTCGAAAATAACACTGCTGCATTCTTAGAAACGTTTGTATCGCGAATATTTCCGTCAAGCGAATCGTCTTTATATGTTTTAATCGCGAAATTTCCCAGCGTAAAAACCACATTTTCAGTGTCATAATTTTTTAAAACTCTTTTTAAAATTTTGATGACCAGTCAGGACAAGAGATATTTGAGTGTGGTTATCTTCACCTTCGTCTGTCTGTGCACTTTTTCTCGTCACATGTCACATGTGTGTGAGATCCGCTGTGATCACTGCAATTTCGTTACGATGGGAATTTTCTCATTTAAATTGTCGTGATTTTTCTTTCTTTGACCCAGAACTCTGCGTCATCAGCACATTTTAAATGACAGTTTGATGAGTCATTTCAATATAAAAAGGAATTTCTTTATTTATTTTTTTGTCTGTGACCCTTATAATCGTTTGAGAAGCAATTTTATATGTTATTTTTGATGTAAAAGTTTATGAATTGACATTCATCTTGGTATTTATTTTAATATGTGTTTTAATATGTCTCGTTGTGTTAGCGTGAGCTGAGAATCACGTTGTTCGTGTTATATATGAATTTTCATCGTGCTTTAAAATCTTTAGTAAACGATTTTAAACTACAATATTTACATTATTAGTAGATTCCCCATGTTAAACGCCCATTAGGCAATTAGAATTATATTCCAATAACTTGGGTTGCTATTGTGACGTCACGTTCAAGATTTGCATAAAGGGACAATAGTCCATTTTCCGGAAAATATCTATGACCGTTTTAAACCTTGATTTTATATGTACAGACGCCAGACATCACATCATTTGGCAAAATTTTCAATTGTGACGTCACATCTGATCGCACTGTCTTGAAGCACCTTGATGTGTTGTCATGCTTTCTATTTTGACGTCACAATGAAAATATCGCCAAATTTTGTGATGTCTGGTGTCTGTCCGCCTTATGAATCTATTGGAAAATCAGCTATTTACCAACGTTCAAATACATTTGACGCTAGAACAGGCAAAATGTGCGAAGTGCATGAAAATAAAAATGACCGATATTTAGAATAAATGTAAATATAAGTAATGACTGTCTTACTTTTGGTGTTCATGTGTGTATAATTCTGGTTGGACACGTGCAAATTTTCCGAGAATCCCTTCGCGATTCACGGAATTGGCACGTGACCAACCAGAATATACACCCATGAACACCAAAAGTAAGACAGTCATTTCTTAATTGAAAATTCATATATAAAACATACTTCTATGCTGAAATGTAATCATTATGGTTGATCCCCTTCTTGTTTCTCCAAAACCAGTTATTTGCCGTGCTTTGCTTCTGTCCAGTGTCTACTATGTGTGTGTGTTTTTTGCTGTGGGTACTGCAACTAAGTGTTGTTGGAAATCCCCTCCTTGCTTCTAATTTTATAGTGTTTTTCGCCATTACACTGTAATAAATATCGAAAAAGTACACATAATCTAATCAGTCTCAAAGTCTAAAAAGGTAAGACAAAATCATAAGAATCTCCATTGGAACAGTTGCGAACCCCGGAATAAATAACATTCCGAGGTGAGACCAGCTGCAGCCAATTTCACGAAAATTCGTAAGTATTTTCTTAAGTAAACTTACTTACGTATTTCTTAAGAAAATACTTATGACAATTTCACGAACGTGTTCGTAACTCTTTAAAAAAATTCTTAAGATTATTTTCGTAACTTTTTTCGTAAGTAATTTTATGCATAGCAACGGAAGCTTCCTGTGCTTTATGCACATGCGCTGTTCGTGGGCGTGTCTACTTTCGATTCGTGTTTCAGACAGGACGAAGATATGTCGGCTGTTTATGACGTAAGTATTTCTGAATTTACAATATGGAAGATAAAAAACGGAAAACCAACTGGAGCAAAGAGGAGATAGAGGTCCTATCAGAGGAAGCGTCCTCACGGATCAATGTAATCCAGGGGAAGTTTAGCAACTTCCTAACACACAGCGACAAAAAATTATGTTGGCAAGAAATAACGTCAAAGTAATTCTTTATCAGAGTTTACTCATTGTATTCAGCCCTTTGTCAGGGTCAGATTTATTGTTTTATTCAGATTCTAAACAGTTAAGATTTAATTGACTTTTGAGTGGACATTTTTCTTTGGTAAAACTTGTTTTTATGGGGAGGGTGAGGGTGTGTGTGTCACAGGTACCTGTACGTGTACAGGTGCCTGTAGACTGAATAATCCAGTCTCTCCGCTGCCGCTAACGAGACTGAACCCCACTATGGTTGTTACAGAACGAAGTCGGACGAAACTGTTGCCCAACAATTTTTCCAAATTAAAGACCTTTAATATATATATATATTGATTTTCTTGCAGGTCAGACACTTCAGTAAACATTAAACTAACTATCTATACCCACCTCGCGTTTTTTTCTCGCTTCGTTGTTGCATTTTTGCCAATTTTAACTCCCTACCGAACTAAATAGGCAAGGCAAAATGGGCAAAAATGCAATGTTCAACGAAGCGAGAAAAAACGCGAGGTGGGTAGAGATAGTTAGTTTAATGTTTACTTAAATGTTACCTGCAAGAAAATAAATATTAACGGTCTGTACATGGAAAAATCGTTGGTCAACAGTTTCGTCCGACTTCGTTCTGTATCAACCATACTGGGGTTCAGTCTCTTTTAGCGGCAGCGGAGAGACTGGATTATTTAGTCTAAAGTGCCTGCATATATGATTGTTTCCATCCCTCCTCCCTCTTTCTTTCTTGGAATCATGAATAAAATGGCTGTAAAGTTCCCTTTTAGTCACATTGATTGTTGGATTCAAAATGGGGGCCCCCCATGGGGATGGAAAGTTCAAACTATCGTATCTGCTGGCACCTATGTGGTGTATGTCACTGTGAATGGGAGGGAGGGGTTCATATCTTAATCGAGATTCTTTGCTGCATTTATTTAATTCTTAAAATATACTGTTTTTACTACTACGATCCCATAAGTGCGTAAAAGTAAAATCTCAAACAAGATGGGGGAGGGGGCCAAGAATTGGTAACCCCCCCCCCACCACCCTACATGTAGCTGAGAGAAATCGATCAGTGATTGCTCAATGACCTAATTGAATATTAGTAAATTTAAGAGAGATATAACAGAAACAGTACTATACATGTATATGCATAGATGACCATAAAATTTGATTCAGATTAATAATTTGTGAATAAATATATATTGGATAAATTACATGCATGTGTTGGATGCACAGGAATTGAACACACTGTCCATCATTCCTCTTAAGGTTAGATATGTCTTTCTCAATCCTATAATACTTCTTGAAATTCTGTGTAGCTTGTAGGTGAATGTTTGACTCTCAAGGGTGTGTCAGATTCCAGTTGATGGATAGTTACAGTGCTTTTGACCTTAAATCTGAACAAAATGACAAATAGGCCATGTGCCGAAATTCATTATGGCTGACAAAATGACAAAAAATGTCCTAGGCAATATTTAAGCACACTTTTTCATTGTTATGTCACTATGAAATGGCGTCTTTTAACAGTGACGTCATAATGAAAAACAAGGCCAAAAGATGTTGACTCAGACATTTTGTGCTTTCTAACAAGATTTGAAAATGATCTATAAGCCCGAGGCCTTGCAACCATTTCATTTACTTTTCTACTTGTTATGTAGTGCAAGACTTTCATTTCAACCTTTATATATATAAATATTCAATTAATTTTCATTGCTGAATGGTCATTCGAGTCTAAGTTTAACAAAAGCTATCATTATGCATCTATATATCATGCACCACTAATACATGTATATACACTACTATGAAATATATACACTTGATCGATGTACCCTGAGAAAAAACACTGTTATGACTGAGTGATCTCCATAGAGCCCTCAATCATTAGGTTAGCCCCTTTAGCATGTTTAGGACCAAGGTCACATTAGGTTGATCGTCAAAGGTCAAGGTAATTTCTAAGCTAAAAATAGCTTGTTTTACAAAAAGGATTTAAAAATTCATCAGAAATCAGTGTTTTTTTCAAGACGGTCTGAAATTTTGAACAATTATCAAAAAACGTATAATCATTTAAAAATTAAATTTAAATAGAATACAGGTTTACGTCGGGTTATAAGATTTTTTATTGCGTTGATCGATGAGATATTGTGTACCAAAAGGGGAGGGGGTACACACAAGTTCAGGTCACAGGTGAATGTATATATTGTATTATGCAGTTTAATGTATATATAGGCTGTTGTTGAGAATGTCATCATATATCCCACGATTGTTTATTCGATATACCCTTCAAAACAAAGGTCGCCTAAGGTAATTCATAAAGTTCAAGGACATTTGAAAATTCCTGTGTGAATTTTTTTGCTTTGATGAACTTGTGTACCAGAAATATATAATTATTATACATTAATTCATGGGGATAATTTTTTTCAAACTTCACAAACTGTTTTGCATGATGTGCGGTTTCAGACAAAAGTCTTCAAGGTCATATTAGAGTTAGAGGTCAAGGTAATTTATTATCATTCCTGAAAGGTCAAAGACACTAAAAAATTCAATTATTAATTGTGTCCGCGGGGAGCATCTTTCTGTTCTACTGATTTTGTGTAAGTGCCCCCTAGGATTCTTGTGAACAGCACCTGAAAACATAGGTAATCACAGATTACGAAGCTCACCTCGTGGCAGCAAAATTCAATTTAAACATATTTCTAAGTACATGTATATTTGTTTTTAAAGGCAAAATCATTCAAGAGGAGAAAGTAGGTCAAGGTCATTTTATGAAAGTTTGATCAAAGATACATCCAATATGCAAGTTTGGTACATGTAGCACTTATACTTTGCTCAATATTGGCTTTTAAAGACAAAATCACTCAACGGAAAAAGTAGGTCAGCTAGATGCTGCATCTGATGCATGGATTCATCTCAGCATCCCAAAATGAATCACTTTTGCAAGTTTGGTTACTGTAGCATCAGTGCTTTGTCAGATACTAAGCTACCCTAAACTCCTTACCCAAGTCACACTGAGCTGAGCTACCTCAAACTTCTTAACCAAGTCACTCAAGCGGAAAATGTAGGTCAGATGCAGCTTTCAATTCATGTGTTCCCCTCCGCACCCCAAGATGAATCACTTGTGCAAGTTTGGTTACTGTAACATCAGTATTTAGCCAAATACTGAGCTACCCCAAACTTCTTAACCGGACGCAGACACGGATGTGTACGCGCGAGGGTAGAGCATAACCTCACTCAACTTCGTCGAGGTGAGCTTACAATAGGCGTTGTCATGAAAATCTATGTAATCTTGTGCTCGCAACTCCTCTGACACTATAAATAATGGGAGACATAATTCTTTTTGCAATATAATAAGTCTATGGTCTAGTTGATATGTATAGGTTATTTTGAGTAGTCTGCGCACATGTTTTCCCCCACTTTTCAGCCCTGACCCCGTTCCAGGAGTTCCCCCAAAAGTGAGAAAAAACACTGGCATGGTATTCAAATTTTCTTCATGCAAAACATTTAGAAGTAGAGTATTATAGCCCTTAAACCTTAATAAATGGTATATAAGATTCTTACATCTTTAATCAATATAATGAAAACAAACATTTTTTTAGGGTAAACTCTGTGAGTGTAGCACCACGTACCCAAAAAGAGGTCTACAAGAAATGGGCTGACCTAAAGAACAGAGTAAAGCGCAAAGCTGTTGAGGAAGGTAGGGAGGCAAAGAAGACTGGTGGTGGCCCAGCCCATATTGCTACCTTTGAAGCACATGAACAACAGGTATTATTTTTGTTCTGACCTTTATTTATAAAATTGATGTACAAATTACATGAAATAGTCAAGTACAATACAATACAATTTGAGTATGCCTATGAGTTAGGGCAGAGAATGTCCAAGGTCAAGGTCAGTTAAATTTGATAAATCAGTCTTCACAAAAACCCACTGCCCTGATGCCCAAGGCTAGTTGAAATCATGCCGGGCTAGTAGAATTTCACTAATAACCTAAACAAATAGTGGTTGAACAAAGTTTTCGTAAAGACTGTCAAGGTATTAAATAAAAGCATTAATTTATATGTATTAGTATCATGACAAAAATCCCCCTAGTGTATGCTCTTTAATTCAGAGAGTCATAATGATACATGTATGAATTTTTTTTTATTTTTCTTTTTTAAATTTAAATGAATTGGTTTCATTATTAAGTCTAAATAATTAGAAAATTATTTCAAAGCAAGCAATTTCATTTAATTTTTTCCATCATCTATAGGTACTAGGTACTATTGCCAAATCTAGCATTCATGGGATAGAGGGTGGATTTGATACTGCTGATGAAGGTAAGTTTATAAAGTTTGCAAGGAGATAGGAAATAATGAGGTGACTTAATTTGTTTGACCTTTATGTTTGGCCCTGAACTTGAAGAAAAAAATATTTTAGTAATGTAATATCCCATTTTTCAACTGTGGGATGGAGATACATCTAAGCAAGCAGACTTGACTTCAGATCTTGACCATTGTGCCAAATGATACATGTATATAACATGTACATTAATCTTATACAGGAGCTTGACCTAGAGGTTTAAAATTTGTCCTTGACCTTTTAGTTGCAATTTTGAGTCAGACTTTTTTCTACCAAGACTATATGGAATATAGAGTGCACTTGATTAACTGATTTCATTTATTGACTTGTTGATATCTACTTTGATGTTAAACCTTGGTTTCAAGATATGATTTGTAAATTGACTATATTAATGTGGTAAGAATTCTGTAATAAATATCTCATTTTAACATGGCATGGAGTTAGATCAAAACAAGTAGACCTTGAAAGTTTCATAATTGTCATTGTAGTTTCTTCTAAAGAATGTGCTGAAGTAATAAAGAAGTCACAAATTGATGCTAGATGTACTGAGTCTGATAAAGTAGATCCTGTTGTCGAAGGGAAATGCTCAACTAGTACTGATTCTTCCTGTGCCTCTGGAAAAAAGACATGTTAGTTTAAATTGAAATTTTATGAATTTAGTTATGTGCTATAGATTTATCAAAATGAGAATATTAAGTCAATGTATTAGTATTAAAATTATGTAACTCAGAATTTCACTTCATCCAATCTCAGCCAAGTACCATACTTTGGGTAATAGTTTTCTTTCAACATGAGATATCATTAGATAGAATTTGTGGTGTATATATCAATAATGATTTTGTTTGCAGTTTACCTTCTAACTTAACTTAATAAACATCAAAGAAGTACCAATGTAAGCCCTTTGAATATGTAAATTTTATGTGATATTTTTTTTAATGTTTACTGGACTTGTTTTTCATTTCTAAGGTGTCAATATAATAAAGTTCATATTTCAATAGGTCCAAAGAGTATGAAAAGAAGTTCTGAGGACTTCAACAGAGAATTACTGGATATTGAAAGGGAGAAAGGAGAATACAGAGTCAAGAAATTAAGACTACTGCAGGATCTTGTCTGTGAGACCAAGAAAACAAGAGAAGTTATGGAAACCATTGTTTCAGTGCTCAAGCTGTCCAAAGAACCTGAGGATAATCTCCTTCTGTCTGTGTCTCCAATCATCAAAATTCCAGAATTTTAAGGATTTAAATTAGTTTTAAAAGAAGTCAAATACGTTACATTATTTTCATAGTCTCCACATTTTATAGTTAGTTACTTACATATACTGCACAAAAGAAGTTAAGAACATTTATTTAGAGTTTACATTGGATTACCATTGTGATATGAACTTTGTTTTATTTGCATAGTTCTATTGTCATAACTGAGATAAACATTACTTTTTAAGTAAGTTGTCAGTATTTGTACAACTTTGGGCTACAAAAAAGTCAATGGAGCCAAGTGTCTATCTCATACCAATTTCTGTTAAAATGAAAATTTCAGAAAAATAGAATTTTGACCCAATATCTACATGGAATGAATAATTCATAATTACTCAGTAGAAATTGCATGTCTGATCCAAAGTACACAATGATACTGTTTTGAAAATCCGGTTTTCAAACTGAGCTCATCGCTGTAAATGAAAATCTGACATAAGCCTTTCAAATTTTGAAAATGTAAGAAAAACAAAAAGAATTTTTTACATTAAAATGAGTTTTAAACTGCACAATCATTTACACTTAAATGATAATCACAAGTTTAATGAATCAGGAATGTTTATTAAGTAAGGGTAATTAAAAAGAGATAAAAGAGAAAAAGTTAAGATTTTTGGTAAAATAAGCATTTTAGTCAGAACTGGAAATGGGAGAAATTCAAAAAGAAATTTTAGCAAAAATGAAAGCAATGGCCAGACATTCTGTTTGACCGGTTTCTTTTTGTAATATTGTTCCTAGTTTGGCTCCAGTATTTTGATGACAATTTATACTCAACACTATTTTGAACGAGAATGATCCCTTACTTTTTTTGTCCAATATGTGGTAGATAATATCTCTGTGATTATGAGATGGGATGACTTGTTTTGCATTAATTTTCTATTGTTAAAAATATTGTTGTTATGACAATTTTATTTTACACTTGTTGGATATTTATAATATATGGTTGCTAAATTTAGCCCACTTTCTCATAGACTAGGTGCTTTGAATTTAAATGTATTGAATAAATTTCATCTACAAACCTAAAATCTATCGATCAATCTTCTTCGCAACCCTTGAGCATCTGTATTGACTGATGTATTTTGATATACATCATTATTTCCCAAGTTTATTATGTTTGTGTCCTGTGTAAGCAACGGAATATTCTCATTAATGCACATGTTGTGCAATCTAAAAACTGTTCCAATAATGAGTGCACACTTTGCTGGTTTGTATGGCAAGCTCCCTCCTGTCTTGTGAATGCACCTTCAATTGAAAATGTTTAAACTGTACAATTGCTGTGAGCGAGACAATTTGATTTAAGGTATCCGTTGTACAAATAAATATGAAGTGTATTATATAGTTAGAATTTTGGTATATCTTTACCTAGATATACCATAATTCAACATAAAAGTTTAGTTCCAACATCAAAGCTCAACATGCCAACCTCAATCTAAGCCACGGAAACTATCGAGACACTGCCGAAGATTACCGAGATAATTTTAACACTGCTTAAATGGACGAGACGTCAACGAGATCTCCATTTGTACAATGGATACGTTAATATCAAATAACATCAGGTGATTTGAATCAAGCTTGGAAAGGTATTAAGATAAGAGGTGATATGAGAAAAATAATGAAGTCTTGAATGCTTAAGTTTGGTAATTTATTTACCTATACATGTATATTAGGAAGATGTGTCCCTCTTTGTTGATGACTTGCTCAAATTTTCCTGTCAGGAAAGGACTTGTTTGCAAGTTTCTTTATGTCACAATTGTCCATTTTACTTTAATAAAGTGAATTTAAGTGTTGATTCTCACAAAATCAATTTACCTGAATCGAGATTTTAAAACTCCAAAGGCTCTTTCAATGGTGTTTCTTGTCTTAATATGAGCCTGATTGTACTTGATTTCTTTCTCAAGTACTGGATTTGCTAGGGGAGTCATCAACCATTTCTTTAAAGGATATCCAGAATCCCCAAGCAGCCATCCTTCCAATGTGCCCTCCAAGTGCTCTGGAATTTTGCTTTGGCTCAAAACAAATGCATCATGTGTTGCACCAGGCCAACGGCAAACTACGTTGGTAAATCTGTGTTTTGGATATTTTTAAAACATATTAATTCCAGTACATTGAACTTCTGCATTTTTATGCAGTGCATTTGCATTGCATTTCCTATCTGTCCATCTAGCCTGCCATACATGAATTAAATAATACTTCATACATTTGAAAATTACATGAAGTTGAAAATAATAACTATTTAATTTTACATTGACCTTAGAGATTGATGAGAGAAGTTAGATTGTTTTTTTTTAAGTAAAATTGTACTTGATCGCTTCTTAAACGATAGACAAACAAAATTTGACATTAAGATGCCCCCCATTCCTTTATTCCACTGTCTTTCCCTTTGCATTAGCACATGTAAAAGGTATACAAATTATTTTCAACTAGGAGGTACCCCTTTATAACCCAATATTTGTTTATTATCTTCACTTGAAGAAGTTGTGAACAATGTTAATGTTTTCAAATACTGATATTGATCAAATGTTACAGTCAGTGTCACATTATCAAGAATTTGAAATCTCGAAACCTACTGATTTTCAAGGTCAAAGATCAAGGTCACAGATAAGGAAATGGCTAAAATCCTTGTATACAGCCTAGAGTACACAGTTTGGATTAGATCTTGACCAAACTTCATACACTTATTCCCTTTGCCAAGAGGAAGAACCCTATCGATTTTCAAGATCAAAGGTCAAGGTCTCAGATAGTTAAAATCCTTGTAAACAACCTTGAGAGAGCAGATTTTTGTTTGATCTTGATTTCTTGCCTATGATTGAAGGAGAAACCCTATTGATTTTCAAGATCAAGGTCACAGAATGGAAATGGTTTAAGTTCTTGTGACAGTAGTTTAAATCCTTGTATATACAATCTAGAGGGTGCAATTTTCATTGGATCTTTTCAAAACTTGATAAACTTATAATTCCTTTTGGCAAGGGGAAGAGCTCTATTGATTTTCAATGTCACATGTCAAGGTCACTGATTGGAAATTATACAATCTAGAGGACACAGTTTTTTTTTAAATCTTTACCAAACTTCATAAACCTGTTGCTTATGATAGGAGAAAAATACCCGTTGATTTTCAAGATCTAAGGTCAAGGTCATAGATTGTAAATAGTGAAGATCCTTTGGAAAAGGATTTTTTTTTTTTACAAAAGTAATGGTCAATACTAAATCTGGGGATGTAGGTCAAAGTCCACAGTCAAGGTCATAAGATAAAATTGTGATACTAGATCTAGTTCCTGACAAAAATCTTGTCAATTGGAATATACATGCCAGAAATGAGATGCTTAGTACTTCAAATGTAGGTCAGAGTCAAGGTCAAATGATAAAAGTTTTGGTACCATAAAGGTCTTGTCACAAGAAATACACATGTCAAATATGATAAGTCCTGCCTCTTACAGAAAAGAAATATTGGCCATTGTTGGAATCTTTTAAATGAAGGTCAAAGGTTAAGGTCACAGGGGCGACAAATTCTATACAAACAGAAAGGTGACAAGGAATAAGCATGTCATACATGAGAGCAGTATCTAATGAAGTTGTAGCCAATATATATAATTTTAATTTCACCTGAGGTTACTCTCACAGATTGCCTGTACGTTTATGGCGTGGAAGTTTTTCCTACAAACGTAGGCCTCTTCGTCCTCACCAGGTGCCAAAATGGGGATTAAGGTCCCATCAATGGCACCGATTACATTTGGAAACTCTGCTATTCTGTAAAATCCTTCCTTTATATTTCTGAACTCTTCCTGACTAGTGGGAAACTTTATGTTGTTCATGCGTGAGCAAATTGCTTTGCATACCCCATCGATGACTCTACATGCAGATGAAACAGATATGCCATGCAAATCGGCTGTCTCCGACTGGAAATCATCCTTTGCTAGGAATCTCAGTGTCGTCAAAACCTTTATAAACGTGAAATATATCTTAAAATCACCCAATATTTTGAACTTTAATCAATGATAACAACGAAATTACTGTAACCTCGAAATCTGTCCAAAAACCTTGAGACAAGGTCAAGGTTAGAGAGCTTGATACTAAGAAACATTTTTATAAATAATGAACTCTTACACTTCTGATTAAAAAAATGTTCCTTGGTTACATTTGGGTGTGACCTTGAGATGAACATTGTATCTTGAAGCAAGGTTATGTTTGCGTAGGAGATTCTATGTATTGCATATAATTAATAATTGAATGTTAATTTGTGCCATTTTATTGGATGATGAAATGCCAGATGTTGTACCACAACTTGTGTAAAACCGCGTAACTTCTAATTAACAAAACATGAATTTATTCCGAATTCGTAACAAAAAAAATATATATATATATATAAAAGAAAATGATCGTTTGAGTACGTTGCATATGAAAATATTTAACTGGTACGAATTAGTTTCCTAACAACAAGAATGCTTAGATTCAGATAAAAACATTTGATAATTTAAAAATTCAATTCATGTTAGAAAGTCGGAAGGGGGGGGGGCGTTCTGAACGCGGTCATAATGGAAATAAAGGTGGGAGGGGCAAAGTCATGGGAACTTTCAGTCCTCAAAAATTTGTAGAAAATACCTTTCATCTCTACATTTATGATAGAAAAAAATTATGTCTTTTGTAATTTTACTGATGGCGAGTTGAGGGGATGGAAGGGGCGCAGGAGAAAATTTTTACTAAGTCTAAAATGTAAAACATTGCCAATGGTAATGAAAACAATGTGCACCCCCTAGAACCTGCCAATGAATTGTAACCGTTTTGCATACGAATAAGTTTGTAAAAGTTTCTATTTTATTGTTTTCAACGAAAAGGGGGCTCTTCTAATTTAAGGCAATAAACCTTATTGAATTTACCTTCAAGTCCTAAGATTTTGGGGGAAAAAATAAGAAATATTGTGAAATAAGGTCACAGAGTCGAAGAAATATTTTCTTTTAAAATTTTATATTTAACACCAGTAGTAGGACAGAAAATATGTACGCTGAATTCATGAAACGATGACTGTCTACTGTATCTGACGTCATCACCCAGTAAAGTATGACGTCATCAGAAGAGAATCTGCAGTATCACCTGCTATAATAAAGATTTATATCTAAATAGTACCTGAATGTGCGGTGGAATGGGCAATGATCGAGCTGTTGGTCTTTGTACATCATCGGTAACCAAATCTGTGATTATCAAGATTTCTTGCCTTGGAAACCTGTACCTACGAATTAGTTCTTGGTCAGATAGGGTATCAAGAACCTGCGATCGGTCTCTGAAAACTCTTTCTTTCTTAATATTTCGACTCGCAATCAATGATAATAAGTAAACTGACGCCATTTTGTTTTCTATACTATACTTAAGAATTTTCGTAGAAAAACTTACGAAATTCGTAAGTATTCTAATGTAAAGAATGGCGATATCGATCGGTAATTTTCGGTCGGTACTGTAGATAAGTCGTACTCATTTTTCCTTCTATAAACATGTTTTGAGCACTTTTATCTATCGATTTCTTTATGATAACTTTCCCTCTTATTGTTGTTAACTGAAATATCCCATAAACAATCCATGTCATGCATTTTCAAAGCATATTTTTAGGGTTATCTTCACTGATCGGCGAGGGTCATATTCAATGTTGTTTATACAGGGCCGATCGTAAGTCTACATGTAAAAATACCATTATTTCATGACTATACATGTTTAAATTCATAATGTTTATTGATGGACTGACCTCGTACTTGTAATTGTTTATTGTCTTCTAGCAATTAATCTTTATTGATGATATTTTACCGATTTTCACGTTTATTGACAAGAATGACAGCTGCGTGTGTCTTTGTTTCGTTCGGCGAGCGCCGTGCACAGTAAAACGTTCACTGATTGGCTGTTGTTAGTACGGGAACTTGCACGCGCGGGCCTGCTTAAATAGCGAGTTCGCGGGAGTTTTCGGGGCAGCCCAGTCATCCAATTTCGGAATATTCATCTATCCAAAAACGTTTTTCTTCTTTCTTTCCTAAATCATCGAAGTATTGTTGTTTTAGATTGATTCAGTGAAGGTGCTTTGCAATGGATACCAGAGTAAGAATATATTTAGTGCTTGTTTTTATTATTTTGAGTGTTTAGATAAAAGTGAATTTCAAGGACGTTCTGCTAAGTGAAGTGCTTATTCAAGGACTTTCATCCAAATTCTAAAAATGGTGATTTGAGGAATACATACTTCATTTTGTGTTAGATTTAGGTCCTTTTCACTCAGTTTAATTTTAATAAAGAAGAATTATAGCATTTTAGTGTATATTTCAAGGGCTGTCATTTTCATCCAAATTCATCCGACGAGGTCATCCATCCAAATAATGTTTTGATGTTATTTTGAGTATTGAATTTCAATTCCTTGTTCATTAAATTAATAAATATTTGAAACGCTACCAATATTTTATTTCTTGTGAGAGGCTGATAGCCGCAAGCCAAGGCCAGACGAACCCTTGTCGTGATCTGGGGAAGTCATAGCACATCGTCAGGTATTCTTTTAGGATTGTTATACCCCCGGCACGACAGAAATGGTGGCAGCGGTGGGATACTATTGAAATAATTCTGTGTCCAACCAAAGAAATTTGTGATTTTTTATGTGAAATTCTGAGCAATACAGTGTTTGTAAAAATTTGGATGAAAATTTGGATGAGTGATCCAAAATTGTGAAAATCGACACAGTGCATAAATTTCTCAATACATAAAAGTGAAAACAAAGTGTAAATTCTATTTCTGATATAAGAATCAACAAACAAGTGTGTTTTGCGATTTTTCTAAAACTTTATTGCGTAAAACAAATCATTGTCGTTGAAAAATCATATCTGGCCTTGGTGGTTTGTCTCTGCAAGAAAAAGAAAAAGAGAAAAATTAGTTACAAAATTCAAAACTAAGATGGATGACTCAAATGTGGTTACATTTAAAACTTCTGAGCAAATTCATTCAGCAAGTGAAAATGAAGTTGAAAATTTGGATGAAAATGAAGATATGCAACATAGTGAAAATGTAAATTTCAGTTTACATAGACAAATAAGTGACTTAGGTTTAGAAATGCGTGAAAACCTTAGAAGTGTCACTAGTGAAATCAGAGATACCATGTGTGATTTTCGTAGAGATTTGGCTGCAATGCAACATCAAATAGATTCAATGAAAAGAAGGGATGTAACTCCAATTATTCCCAGATCATTAAATCTAAATCGGAATCAAAATGAATCTCCACAAGTAAGGCAAAGTACTCCTAATCATAATGGAAATGGGGATGACATATTCAGAAGTAGGTCTCAAACTCGAAAAATGAAAGCTCAAACATACAATGGCGAAGAAGACCTTGAAGAATATTTGGCTCAATTTGAAATAGTTTCAGAAATAAATGGTTGGGACTATGAGACAAAATCTCTATACTTAGCTAGTAGTTTAACAGGTGGCGCAAGGGCATTATTGAGTGAGTTAGATGATCGTCAAAGACGAGACTATGAAAGTTTGGTGGAAGTGCTAAAAACGAGATTTGGATGTGAGAACCGTGCGGAAGTGTTCAAATCCAAACTCCAAACTAGAGTGAGAGGAAAGGATGAAAAGATCCCCGAGTTAGCTCAAAGTGTAAAGAAACTTACACGCAAAGCATATCCGAGTGCTAGCTCTGATGTAGTAGATGTGTTAGCGGTCGATTATTTCATAGATGCATTGAATGATGCTGATATTAGGTTGCGATTAAGAGAGATAGGTCCAAAGAGTTTGAGTGAAGCAGAAAAGATTGCTGTTCGTTTAGAAGCGCATAGAATCGCAGATAAGAGTAAAGGGAGATTGCATGTAAAATCAGTAGAATTTTCTGAACCGCAAAGTGAAAGAGAAGCGAAAAAGGAGAGTGACCTTGAGAAAATGCAAAAACAAATGTCAGATCTTGTCAAGGAAATCAAAGATATGAGAGGTCAAAATTGTCAAGGTCAAGGTGAAAACTTTAGAGGTCGTGAAGTGAATAGATGGAATAGAGGACCTATGGGTCAGAATAACAATGTGAGAGAAAGGGGAGCAAACATGAATGATAACCGAAATTTTCAGAATAGAAATCAAAGGTTTCATCCAAGATTCAATCAAGGTCAAGGACAAGCGGGTGCTCCAAATAACCGTCAGTTAAACAGAGAGGAGTCGCGTTCAAGGGACGGAGCTCGACAAAATTATCAAAGTCCCCGAATGAATTAGTGAAACTAGAACAAGTGGTAAATGTTAATGAAGGTTTATATTTACAAGCTAAGGTACATGGTGAAAATGTGAAAATGCTTGTAGACTCAGGGTCTAATGTGACAATTTTGAGTATGAAAGTGATTGAAAAATTGAAAAAGACAACAGAAATTTGTATAAACCCCATTGCATTGAAGTTTATAACAGCCACTGGAGAAGTGTGTAGATTTTTAGGAAAGACAACTCTTGCATTCTTAGTGGGAAAACAGAATTTGAAGCAAGATTTCTTAATTGCTGACATAGAAAATGAGGGAATCTTGGGATTAAACTTTATGAAACAAAACAAATGTGAAATTTCTATGTCTGAGGGTCTCATTTGTGTAAATGGTGAGAGGATTTGTTTTGAAAACAAAGACAATTTGAATGAAATTAGTGTTTTCAGAGTGTTTGCAAATGAGAAAATCATTATTCCTCCAGAATCTGAAATTATCATTCCTGGAAAAGCTGAATTTCAGTTGAGTGGAAATAGAAATGGTGTTGTGGTAGGAAAACCACAATTTTTGGAGAAAAGTGGACTTTTAGTCGCAAAATCATTAGTGGATACATCCAAAGACTTTCTACCTGTGCACTTAGCTAATTTTAGCAAAGAAAAGTGTGTTATTCATCCAAGGACACATATTGCAAGTTGTGAGATTTTGGATGAAGTACAAATCCAAACTTTGAATGAAAGTCATGTTTCGGATGAAAATAATAGTGAAGTAGATTCACTTAGAGTGAGATCATGTTCTACCAGAGAACAGGAAAGGAAAACGATCACTGAAAATGTTCCTGAACATTTAAGTGACTTACTCCACAAGGGGGAGACAAATCTTGACAACAATGAAAAGATGAAATTAAGAGAATTTCTTAATAAGTACCAAGACTTATTTTCAAAGTCTGAGTCAGATTTGGGGAGAACAAATTTAGTAGAGCATACAATAGACACTGGAGATTCGAAACCCATAAAAGTTGCTCCATATAGAATTCCACTAGCAAAAAGACTTGCCGCAGAAAAAGAAATTAAAAACATGTCTGAGAGAGGAATTATAGAGCCATCCACAGGACCTTGGAGTAGTCCTATACTTATGGTTACAAAACCAGACGGTTCTATCCGATTCTGTTGTGATTATCGAAAATTGAATAGTGTCACAAAGAAAGACAGTCAACCTTTACCTAGAATTGACGATACTCTCGATGCATTATCAGGATCCAAATGGTTTAGCACTTTAGATTTAAAGTCTGGGTTCTGGCAAGTTGGTGTAGCTGAAAAAGATAGGGAGAAAACTGCATTTTCTATTCATGGTAGTGGTTTATGGCAGTGGAAAGTCATGCCATTTGGCCTGTGCAACTCACCAGCTACTTTTGAAAGGCTTATGGAAAAGGTTTTAGCAAGATTAACATGGCGAAAGTGTCTGTTATTTATTGATGACATCATTGTTTACTCAAAAAGTTTTGATGAACAAATCCAAAACTTGGAGGAAGTATTTCAAAGGTTACAGGAGGCAAAATTGAAACTTAACCCCCATAAGTGTGTTTTACTCCAAAAACAAGTTTCATTTTTAGGACATGTGATCAGTGAGAATGGTGTGTCTACAGATCCTAAGAAAATACAAGATGTTATAGAGTGGCCTACCCCTCGAACAGTGAAAGATGTTCGAAGTTTTCTTGGACTTTGTTCATATTATAGGAAATTTGTCCTAAACTTTTCTACCATAGCAAAACCTTTGACAAAGTTGACGGAGAAAAACCAGAATTTTAGGTGGACAAATGAATGTGAAATAGCTTTCCAAAAGTTGAAACAAGCTTTAGTCAGTGCTCCTATTCTAGCATACCCTCAAAGTGAAGGCAAATTCATTCTAGATACTGATGCTAGTAACTTGGGCATGGGTGCCGTACTATCACAAATTCAGGGCAATCAAGAGAAAGTTATATGCTATTTCAGTAAGACCTTCTCAAAATCAGAGAAACATTATTGTGTGACAAGGAAAGAACTTTTAGCTATTGTAGCTGCCATAAAACAGTTTCATCATTATCTGTATGGGAGAAATTTTCTAGTAAGAAGTGATCACGGAGCACTAAGGTGGCTCTTTAATTTCAAGAAGCCTGAAGGACAAATGGCGAGGTGGCTTGAACAACTAGCTACTTACGATTTTACTATAGAACACAGGGCAGGTAGAATACACAACAATGCTGATGCTTTATCAAGGAGACCGTGTGAGAACGAGTGCAAGTACTGTGAAAAAGTAGAGTTGAAATATGAAAATGTGAGAAGTGAGAATTCTCAGGAAAAACTACCAGAAGTTGGTCATACCAGTAAAAACTTTACTGGCACTTCGAACGTAGATATGAATGAGATAAGTGAGGGTACAATATCAGATGACAATTCTGAATCCAGAGAAGATAGAGAAGTTGATGGGAGAAATTCAAGTGAGAAGGGTGGTGACAGTCCCTTTACAACTGTTCCTTTCTGTGAATTATGTCCCTTGGAAGAGCAGAGATGTGATTGTCAGGTGCGGAATACTATTTCATCTCGAAATAGCCACCAAAATACAACACAAAGCTCGGAAAATGAAACTAGGCCTAGAAATAGTCAAGATAGTAGAAATATGAGAAGTAGTAGTCTTGGAGATGATAGTAGTATGTTAGAAAGTCAAAGTGTACAAGCGCGCAGTACAAATATATCAGTATCTACCCTCAGATCTGGAAAAGAGAGAAATGTCGAGACAGAAATAAATCTCAGTACAATGAACAAAGAATTACTTGCTAGATTACAGAGAAATGATAGTGTACTTGGAAAGTTGATGAAATGGAAAGACCAAAATGTGAAGCCAAGTTGGTCAGATGTAGCTCAATTCTCAGTTGAAATGAAATTTTACTGGAATAGAATTGACTCATTAGTTGTTCAAAATGGTGTTCTATATAGGAAATTTGAGAGTATAGATGGTCAAACACCTGAATTACACATTGTGTTACCTAAAGAATTAAGAAGTCTAGTGTTGAAAGAATTGCACGATAATCCAACAGGTGGTCACTTGGGTATTAAGAAAACCATAGATAAGGTCAAGAAAAGATTTTTCTGGTATGGTTTGTCTAGATTTGTTGAAAAATGGTGTAGCAAATGTGATGTGTGTTCAGCTAGGAAATTACCTGTTAGGAAACCTAATACTCCATGAGGCAGTACCATGTTGGTGCTCCACTTGAAAGAATTGGGATGGATATCATTGGTCCATTACCTAAAACAAAGAAAGGAAATAAGTACATACTTGTCATGTGTGACTATTTCACTAAGTGGATAGATGCGGTACCAATGAAAAATCAAGAAGCGGTTACTGTTGCGAGAAAATTTGTGAAACATTTTGTAACAAAACATGGTGTACCATTACAAGTTCATACCGATCAAGGTTCAAACTTTGAATCTCTAATTTTCAAAGAGATGTGTAAAATCTTAGGTACAGAAAAGACTCGTACTACAACATTTAGACCACAATCAGATGGATTAGTGGAAAGAGCAAATAGAACCATCCAAAACATGTTATCATCTTATGTAAATACAAATCAACGTGATTGGGATGAATTCTTATCTTTGGTTACCATGGCTTACAATAGTTCAATTCATGCTACCACTGGATTTTCACCATCTAAATTGTTGTATGGAAGGGAGATCACTCTTCCCATTGACCTAGTGTTTGGTAAACCTGTAAGAGAAGAATTGAATTATGATACATTTTTCGCAAGTGAGTTGGATGAGAAGTTAGAACAAATACATGAGTTAGCCAGGAAGAGAATTAAGTATGCGAGTGATGTACAAAAGCGACACTATGACCATAAAGTACATGAAAATAGTTACAAAGAACGGGATTTGGTTTGGTACTTTGACCCACTTTACAAACAAGGAAAAAACAAAAAGTTAAGCAAACCATGGAAGGGTCCTTTTGTCGTTACTAAGAAAATAAATGACGTGATCTACAAAATCCAACTTAATCAAAAGGCTAAGCCAAAAATAGTGCACCATGATAGGCTAAAATTGTACATGGGTGATCAAAAGTGTAGTTGGTATCAGTGATTTCGGGACTAGTGACACAACATAGAAATTATAATTAATGTGATCTACTGATGTGACTTAGAATTCTAATGTGTTTTAATCTATTTTTTTTAGGAGAAAGATAAATGGATGTGCACCATGTGCGAATTCAACTCCGATAAGAAATTTCATGTTGAGAGGCACATTTTGGAGAAACACACTCTCTATAAGGTTAAGTGTTTGAGATGCGGTGAAACCTTTGCACGTAGAAATTATAATCATGGACATTGCAGTGTTAGATACGGTGATTTTACTGTGGTTACACCATCAGGAGAAACAGGAAACAGGGCAATGGACGAGTTAAATAAATGGAAAGTAGAAAGACTGCCATCCCTCATTAGTAAAGCTGATAAGGAAAGAAACGTGGAACCCCCTAGGAAAAAGCCAAAGGGAGATGAAAGGAAGGTGATTTCCTCTACTCCAAGACCCTCGATGGACTTAGAGGAAATTACCGACATAGAATTAGAAGAATCTGCCCCTACTCCAGTACCTAAGAAATCTGAGAAGCGAGGGAGGACTAGGATCAGGACAGCTCCGAAGTCCAGGTCGCGATGCTCCTCCTCCTCCTCTTCATCATCATCATCATCGTCTTCCTCATCATCCAAAAAGTCCAGTTCTAGCTCTAGCTCCAGTCAGCCATCCAACAAGACAAGTACAAGTAAACCTACAGAAAAAGAAACAACGACTGCAGTGAATGCTTTAGTGAAAATCTTGGATAATAATAATAATACTACATCTAGTGAACATAACGAGGATATTAATGTGACACCGACGGAAAACACACAGCCAGAGCCATGTTCAAACAAGGAAAACAACAAGGAACTACCAAGTAATACTAACTACGACGCCTCTAGATTTGAAAACATTACTCCTCCAACTTCTCCAAGAAATCCTCTGCCGTACAACATTCACTTAGGATCCATCAGAAATCCAATTATTATTCCTCCCACTGTTACAGATTTAAAAGAAGACCAAGAAAACAAAATTAAACTAGTTATATCTGATTGCACTTTCACAACAACAAGAAGAACCTTAATGCATGATCCAAATAATCTGTTCGCTGAAATACTTACGTTAGATCCAAGAGAGGAATACTTCTTTGATCGGGACCCTCTTCACTTCAGGCACATAATAAATTTCCTTCGTAACAAGTGCACATTGAGAGTCGAAACGCTTCCAAGGCAGAAGGGCCAATTGTATGAGTTATTACACGAGGCACAGTATTACCGTGTGAAAGGGCTGGAAGGAGAGGTACTTAGCCGACTGCATTGGGCTCAGAGTGTCCAGCTTTCCAAGGATGTCTAAAAAAAAAATAAAATGAGTGAAAAGTGAAAATTTAAAGTTCTTCTTGGATATATCTAGATAAGTGTTGTGAAAGTTCTACATTTGGATTATTATCTTAGTGAAATTCATATTTGGATTTATACTGTGAAAATTCTAATGAGTGTATACTAGTGTAATCATAAGTGGGATCATGCTATTAATGTGTACCTGTATCTAAGTGAATCTATTATATATAGTGCAATTTATAAGTGGCTAAGTTGTGAATTTTACTAAACATTGTGAGTTTTCATATTTGGATTTTCATCAGTGCATTTTCTATATTGTATAATAAGTGTTTGAAGTGAAATTCAAAATATTAAGTGGAAGGATTTATCTAAATCATCATCATTATTAGAAAAATTGTGGTGCCTGATAAGTGTGTATTTTCTTTAGATTTATCATGAAGTTTGAATGAGGTGAAATGTGATAAGAAGATTTTATAAAATTTGGGTGAATTATATTTCTATTATTGTCACTTTTCTTTGGATCATTAGCCTGATCACGATGTTTCGGATTCAGAATAGCCTGGTACTTACATGAATGCGTATTAGTGTGCATACTATAAGGATTATTGTAACTGTATACTTACCTGTATATGGTCATATATCCAAGTGTATATTGAGCCTCAGGACTCTGTCTGTGTTGGTTTTTAACCTAAAAAGTTGAACCGAACTATAGAATACATATTTCAGATATAGACTGAATATAATACTATGAACTCACATATATGTAGAGCTGACGTTTGTCTTATATGAATATAAACTTGAGAATGATACGTACATAGAGGTATAGGGAAAATGAACATTCATAATCATATTGGATGAAATGTCATCCACAACTTATATGATCTATGAACACTTAGTGTTGGATGAAACTAATAGTCATCCAAAAATTGACTTTTAACTCTTTGAATATTGATGTTGGAGAAGACATCCAAAATTAACTTTAATATTTTTCCATGATATAAATTCATATATGATATTATATTATTCATCATTCACTCAATTTCATTTTAATGAAACATTTGAATTGATCTATACTGTTTGAATGTGTTCAAATTTTTTCACTGTTAGTTTACTGTAGATTTCCCTAATTTAATGTAAATACCTTCTCATGATAATTTTTTTTTCTAATATTCTTTTGATATATAATTAATTCATACTTACCTTAAGAGGGTAGCTTTATTCCATTTGGGGACCAAATGTCTAAGTTGGGGGCATTGTAAAGAATGGCGATATCGATCGGTAATTTTCGGTCGGTACTGTAGATAAGTCGTACTCATTTTTCCTTCTATAAACATGTTTTGAGCACTTTTATCTATCGATTTCTTTATGATAACTTTCCCTCTTATTGTTGTTAACTGAAATATCCCATAAACAATCCATGTCATGCATTTTCAAAGCATATTTTTAGGGTTATCTTCACTGATCGGCGAGGGTCATATTCAATGTTGTTTATACAGGGCCGATCGTAAGTCTACATGTAAAAATACCATTATTTCATGACTATACATGTTTAAATTCATAATGTTTATTGATGGACTGACCTCGTACTTGTAATTGTTTATTGTCTTCTAGCAATTAATCTTTATTGATGATATTTTACCGATTTTCACGTTTATTGACAAGAATGACAGCTGCGTGTGTCTTTGTTTCGTTCGGCGAGCGCCGTGCACAGTAAAACGTTCACTGATTGGCTGTTGTTAGTACGGGAACTTGCACGCGCGGGCCTGCTTAAATAGCGAGTTCGCGGGAGTTTTCGGGGCAGCCCAGTCATCCAATTTCGGAATATTCATCTATCCAAAAACGTTTTTCTTCTTTCTTTCCTAAATCATCGAAGTATTGTTGTTTTAGATTGATTCAGTGAAGGTGCTTTGCAATGGATACCAGAGTAAGAATATATTTAGTGCTTGTTTTTATTATTTTGAGTGTTTAGATAAAAGTGAATTTCAAGGACGTTCTGCTAAGTGAAGTGCTTATTCAAGGACTTTCATCCAAATTCTAAAAATGGTGATTTGAGGAATACATACTTCATTTTGTGTTAGATTTAGGTCCTTTTCACTCAGTTTAATTTTAATAAAGAAGAATTATAGCATTTTAGTGTATATTTCAAGGGCTGTCATTTTCATCCAAATTCATCCGACGAGGTCATCCATCCAAATAATGTTTTGATGTTATTTTGAGTATTGAATTTCAATTCCTTGTTCATTAAATTAATAAATATTTGAAACGCTACCAATATTTTATTTCTTGTGAGAGGCTGATAGCCGCAAGCCAAGGCCAGACGAACCCTTGTCGTGATCTGGGGAAGTCATAGCACATCGTCAGGTATTCTTTTAGGATTGTTATACCCCCGGCACGACACTAAGAATTTTCTTAATGACTTGCGACAGCCCTAAGTCAGTCGCAAAGTTACGAACAATTTTTATCGTATCTCTGTACTTACGAACTTTGGTGAAATCGAGTTTAGGAATTTTTTTATACTTACGTAAAAAAATCGTTCGTAAGAATTTTCGTGAAATTGGCTGCAGGTGACCGGGGAGTGTTTTTAAAAAAGATTTCACAGAAATATTAGAAACGTTTCAAGTTATGAATAAAGTTTTAGTCTAAAGAAGAGAAGAGAAATTACAAGCAATGGATGAGACATCTCTCCAGTTAGGTCAAGCCACAATCGGTTTCATAAATACATGGCTAAGCCACTGAACCACTAAACCACTGACTAAACCACTGGCTAAACCACTAAACAACTGGCTAAACCACTAAACATCTAGATAACCACTAAACCACTTGCTTAACCACTAAACCATTGGCTAAACCACTTGCTAAATCACTCGCTAAACCACTAAACCACTGGCTAACCCGCTAAACCACTGGCTAAACCACTAAACAACTAGCTAAAAAACTAAACCACAGGCAAAACCACTAAACTTTGGCTAAACAACTGACTAAACCATTCGCTTAACCACTAAATAACTCGCTAAACCGCTAAACTACTCGCTACACCAATGGCTAAACCGCTAAACAAGTAAACCACTGGCTAAACCACTAAAGCACTGGCTAAACCACTGAACAACTGGCTTAACTACTAAACCACTGGCTAAACCATTAAACTACTGGCTAAACCTCTAACCCACTGGCTTAACCTCTAAACCACTGGCTAAACCACTAAACCACTGACTAAACCACTAAACATCTGGCTAAATCACTAAACCACTGGCTAAACCACTTAACCACTTGCCTAACCGCTAAACCCCTTAACCACTGGCTTAACCGCTAAACCACTGGCTAAACCACTAAACTACTGACTAAGCCACTAAACCACTGACTAAACCATTAAACCACTGGCTAAACCACAAAACCACTGGCTAAACCATTAAACCACTGACAAAACCATTGAACCACTGGTTAAGCGTTAAACCACTGGCTAAATCATTAAACCACTGGCTAAACCACTAAACCACTGGCTAAACCACTAAACCACTTGCTAAACCGCTAAACCACTGGCTAAACCACTAAACCACTGGCCAAACCATTAAACCATTGGCTAAACAACTAAACCACTGGCTAAACAATTAAACCACTGTCTAAACCGATAAGCCACTGGCTAAATTACGAAACCACCAAACTGCTGGCTAAACCACTGGCTAAATCATTAAACCATTAGCTTAACCACTAGACCACTGAACCACTAAACCACTGGCTAAACCAGTAAACCACTGGCTAAACCATTAAACCACTGACAAAACCACTAAATCACTGAACCACTGGCTAAACAACTAAACCACTGGCTAAACCGATAAGCCACTGGCTAAACCGATAAGCCACTGGCTAAACCACTGAACCACCAAACCACTGGCTAAACCACTTGCTAAATCATTAAACCACTGGCTAAACCACTAAATCACTGGCTAAACCACTGGCTTAACCGCTAAACCACTGGCTAAACCATTTAACCACTGGCTAAACCACTAAACCACTGGCTAAACCACTAAACCACTGGCTAAACCGATAAGCCGGCTAAACCACTGGCTAAATCATTAAACCACCGGCTAAACCACTGGCTAAACCACTAAACCACTGGCTAAACCACCGGCTAAACCACTGGCTAAACCGCTAAACTGCTGGCTAAACCACTAAACCACTGGCTGAACCGCTAAACCATTGGCTAAACCACTAAACCACTATAAACCATCGGCTAAACCACTAAACCACTGGCTAAACCGCTAAACTGCTGGCTAAACCACTAAACCACCGGCTAAACCACTGGCTATACTACGAAACCACTGGCTTTTGAACTTCATATGCAATTAAGTAATGCTATATAATGCAGGAGATCATACATAAACATGTTTACTCTGCAGTAATCATATGGAAAATAAATATACATACCTTTGGTAATTCTGTGTTTGTGTAGTGTTTGATGGTAGATATAAACTTCTCTGGTAGAACACCTCTTAGTCTGGGATGTATCACTGGGTTGGGTGCACCCCCCCCCCCCTTGATCCTCCAAAACTGGCCTAACTTTGTAGCATTTTTTTCGCTCTTTCAGATGAAAATTTGTCTCATGGAAATTTCCATTGCAAAAGTGGTGTTTTTTTGGGAAAAACATGTTTTTTTTAGTCAAAAATCACTGAAAAATAGGAAAAAAATTATAACTTTTATATGGTTGATGTTTTTAAAAATTGAAAAGTATTTTTGATGCTCTTTCAGATGAAATAAGTTGCATGTTCCAATTCCTATTTTTACTGTGTGTTTTGGGGTAAAAAAGTCGAATTTTTGCCAAAAATCACAGAAATTTGAGAAAATTTTAATTCATTCCTGCTTCTCAGATCCTCAATTTTGCATGTGATTGTTCAATGATGATTTAAATAAAGCCTGTGTTTGTGAAACACGAATGCCCTAGGTGGCATCTTTGTTAGTATAAACACCATTTTCTGTTGAGTACGTGAAAGGTCAAAGTCAAGGTGACGAGGTCAAAAATTTTGCAATCAATGAAATGGTCTTCTCACAAGGAATACACATGTGAAATATGAAAGCCCTATCACTTACCATTCAAAAGTTATGCCCAATGTTAAAGTTTTTGAAAAGTAGGTTAAAGGTCAAGGTCACGAGGTCAAAAGTTTTGGTATCAATGGAAAGGTCTTGTCACAAGGAATACACATGTGAAATATGAAAGCCCTATCACTTACCATTCAAAAGTTATGCCCAATGTTAAAGCTTTTGAAAGTAGGTCAAAGGTCAAGGTCACGAGGTCAAAAATTTTGGTATCAATGGAAAGGTCTTGTCACAAGGAATACACATGTGAAATATGAAAGCCCTATCAATTACCAATCAAAAGTTATGCCCAATGTTAAAGTTTTTGAAAAGTAGGTCAAAGGTCAAGGTCAAGGTCACGAGGTCAAAAGTTTTGGTATCAATGGAAAGGTCTTGTCACAAGGAATACACATGTGAAATATGAAAGCCCTATCACTTCCCATTCAAAAGTTATGCCCAATGTTAAAGTTTTTGAAAAGCAGGTCAAAGGTCAAGGTCAAGGTCACGAGGTCAAAAGTTTTGGTATCAATGGAAAGGTCTTGTCACATGGAGTACACATGTGAAATATGAAAGCCCTATCACTTACCATTCAAAAGTTATGCCCAATGTTAAAGTTTTTAGTTCGGACAAACAGACAAACGGACAAACAGACAAACGGACAAACAGACAGACAGACAGACAAACAGACGGACAGGCCAAAAACTATATGCCCCCGAAGCTGTGATTCCGTGGGCATAATTAGGTACAAGAACACTTTGTTGTTAAAAACAATTGATAAATGACCTGAGTACCCGAAACGTGCATGTCTTGTCCATGCTGCAAATATATCCGTTTATAAATGATGCTATTGAATTTGAAGACGTTTAACATTTGAACTACTTGGTGAGTGTCACTGCTGGTGGACCAGGAGTCCCCGAGGTTACATGTAGCCAAGTTCGATCAATTTCGGTTGATAGTCTGTCTCTTCAACACATTCGAAAATTTCCTGGTACTAAAATTCTTGTAATTTCTACAACGTGGGTCCTGTAGCATCATATCCCACCCATCCTGCAACATCTTTCGGTACATTTTTAGTCTTTATAATTTTCACCCTCTTTGGCCATATTACATTGTTTGGACTGAGGATCACTGACGAGGGTTGAGTACCCGAAACGTGCATGTCTGGTCCATGCTGTAAATTTATCCGTTTATAAATGATGCTATTGAATTTGAAGACGTTTAACACTTCTTAACTAATAATAAGTATAATAATACGACAGTGTTCTAACTCTATACCTTCTTGAAGAAAATTTCAAACCAATTTTCATGCAACAGACACGTAATCCTCCTCAGTAATGCTTCCAACAAAATTGATTTTCATACACCGCCAAAATTCATTTCAATAGCGCCCTCTGTTTTTTTTTAAATTTGAATTTGTGCATTAGAGGACTTGGTAAGTAAAAGGAATTGCAAGTTATTAAAATAGAACCAATATCGGACTACATGGCTCAAAACACGTTTAGAAATTGCATACAAGATTGAGTCATTACTTATTACGCAGAATGTAAGACCCAGTCAAGTAATCGTGCGTTGTCCTGGATACGTGTGTCTTTAGATTTGTTTAAAACAGTTCTTCCTGTTACTCTTAGTCAGTGGAATAATTTCAAGCCACTTGATAAGCGTGTCAATGTCAAGTTATGAAAGATGATTTATCACACGATTCACAAATATTTTATGTTGATGGTACGAACAAGATATGAGGACGAAATGTGGCACGGGGTCGTTCCCATTCTTTCATATTCTGTCACGGTGTAATATGAATATGTTAAAGGTACGGTGTCCCCGAAAATAAATTATTTTTACAAAATTTTATAATGCAAAATCTTTCTTTTCATATGAATTCAAGTTTACATTCTCATTTGTATCAATTCAAATTTTCAGGCAAATCTAACGAATACATTCGCATTTATAGTCGTTTAAAAACGTAATTTTCAATTTGGGGTGCGCAGCTCTAATTCATTCCACTAGCGCCACCTACAATATACGTTTTCAATAAAATTTATTTTCAGGGACACTGTATCTTTAAATTTGCATCATAACAGTATATATAATTCATTTCATGGGTACTGTATGTGTACTTATTTTAGCGCAATCAAATTTTAGCGCCAACAGGTTAAAATAGGACAAATTGACCTATTAGCGTAATCATGAATTAGCACACATGACTTATTTTCAACATTAATCTATAAAAGTACAATAACTTAGTGAAGTCCTGAATTAGAGCAGTCTTTATAGCGCTAACTCTGCTAAAATATGAATCCTGCTGAAATAAGTACAGGTACAGTATTCCATACAATATAAGATCTTTTGAGAGAAAACTACATGTTCATATACTTCACAAGGCATAAAGTAACTAGCGCTTTGATCGTAACTTATTCTCTCTTAGGTCAAAACAAATTTACAGAAAATCTAGAAAATTTGCAAGAAATCAACAAGGTTTTTTCTCTACAAAAGAGAAGAAAACTTAAAAGTAAACATGGAATAAATTCTATCTATGACTGATTCATTCTCCAGGGTGGTCAAGCTACAATCAGTATGCAGTTACTGGTTTTAAATGCACGTTACTAAAGTAATGAAGTCAAAGTTCTTTGTATTGATGACGTACATACGTAGTTTCTAGGTTTGTTGAACTTATGTTGAACCTATTCATTGTTTAAATTCAAAGCAATGAATCAAATGTTTCAAAAAGACGACCCTCCAGTGAGAAGTTGGTGGGGATCCGAAGAAAACACCACATTTATGACTAAATGAGAGACATTTCTCAGTAATAATGTTTCACAGGAAAATTGATGAATGTTCCAATTTTTTTTTTATTTAAACGAACAAATTATCCAACAAATTACCACAGAAAAGATTTATGACGTCGTCAAATAATTTTATTCTGACGTTAGTGTCAAAAGATGAAAAAATAACAATCCAAGGATTGCTTGTGTCGCCTGCGAAGCGGCTTATTTTTAAAAGTGGATAAAGTATGTAGGTCAAGTTGACTTGATTCAAAATTATTTATATCATTAGCAAAGCCATTGAAATATTGGACCTCTAACTTACCAATCAAAAGATATGGTCAATTTCAAATTTTCAGAAAAAGAAGGTGGACTAAGAGTCCCCGAGGGCACATGTAGCGAAGTTCGATCAACTTTGTTTGATCGTCTGTCTCTTCAACGCATTTGAAATTTTCTGTTACAAAATTTCTTGAAATTTCTAAAACGTGGGTCCTGTAGCATCATATCCCACCCATTCTGCTACGTCTTTTGGTACATTTTTGGACATACTAATTTTCATACTTTTTGGCCATATTACATTGTTTAGACTGAGGATCACTGACGAGGGTTTAGTACCCGAAACGTGCATGTCTGGTCCATGCTGTAAATTTATCAGGTTTTAAATGATGCTATTGAATTAAAAGACGTTTAACATTAAATAATCTAGATCAAGGTCACTTGGAAAAAAATTAGTAACAAAAGAAAGGATTCATAATATGAAATGCACTTGTGAAATATGAAAGCCCTATCACTTACCAATCAAAAGATATAGCCAATCTTAATCGTTGTGAAAAGTAGGTGAAATATCTAGGTCAAGGTCACTAGGTCTAAAATCATAGTATGTGTAGAAAGGTCTTGTCACAATGGATACACATGTAAATATCAAAGCCCTCTCCCTAACCAATTAAAAGTTATGGGATGTTACACCCAAAGTGTGACAGACAAAATTTTTGTGAAAAGTAGGCCAAATATCTTGGTCAAGATCACTAGGTAAAAAGATATGGTATGTGTAGAAAGGTCTTGTCACAAAGGAATACACATATCATTATCAAAGCCCTATCATTAACCTATCAAAAGTTATGTGGTGTGACACCCAAATTTAAAAAGTGTGACAGACAGACGGACAACGGACAAAGTGATCCATAAGTATCGCTATGCTTCGCAGGCGACACACACAAAAACTGATGTGAAAGAAACTGATATGACCGCACGTGTTATGGAAGTGACATTCAAATGCACATTTCTCATACTATTTAATCTATCCGGTCACACATATATATTTAGACTTGCAGCAATTTTGTTAAAAAAATTGCACAGAAATAATATATGTCTAAATGATATCAATAATGGCTTTTTTCTAATTAAAGCTTTTTATTTTGCCACGGACTAGTTTGAACCAATCAGGGGTGTGAATCGCGTCACATGCATGCTATCTCAATTTCCTTTTAGTCTTCGAAAGTATCGTTAAATTTTGTGACGGAAAATTTACAAATGTATCTCAAGTCTAGTGCCGAAGCACCGTGAAACTAGGCGAACGATATCAAATAATTATCAAATGAACTATTAGAACAAATATCGCTTCCCGTGTACATCAACTCTTTTTAACGTCGTGTGCTATCTAAGGCTGATTCATATCTTTATACTGGTCAAGCCATAATTCTAATCCTGAGGATGATTCACTTTAAATATGTTTAAAACAGCAACCAGTACTTTTATTCAGTGGAGCAATGTCAAGCTACTGAATAGGTAGTAGAAAAGAAAAAAAGTCGGTAACTTATTCAAAGTTTGTCTGTTCATCTGTCCATCCGGCCATACCTTTGACGCATGAATGATAGTACAGAAAACTGGTTCACAGGTCAATGGGGGTGTGTTTAACATTGAACCAAGGTCAAAACTTCAAGGTCAATGTCACGTCAAAGTAAAATGAAATTCTAAAATATTAGCATGCCAGTTGTTCTCTTTAATTCCTTATTCGAAACACGTGTCTGGTACATAATACATTGGTTGGAAATTTTCTTCAAGAATTAAGGAGAGTTGGAACCCTTCCGCATTCCAAATGCCACAAAATATTACATTGATGGATGTCCGATAATGCCTAGCTTCAAAAGATATGCCTTACTATTGATTCATTATTTCTAGATGGTCAAGCTCCAACCACAAGATGTGCCTTAACATTGATCCATTATTTCCGGAAGGTCAAGCTTACAATTTAAGCCTTGTTTCAGGAATTCTTATTCAATTTATTTTATCACACCTCGCACCAATTTCAGGCAATAACGTCGCAGTATAACGGTCACGTGGTATCCTACTTTTACACTGAAGTAGGTCATGAAATTTTCAAACGCCAATAATTACAAAGAAACCGTTGCAAAATTGTTCTCGACATAATAAATTCGTTATTTCGGCCTCACCCCAATAATTTACAAACCTACTTTGAGCAGGAAGTATGACAGAAACAAATCCTATAACTAATAGAGTAATATTTCACATAATAGTTTCGTTGAGCAATGTGTGTGTCACTGCCTCTAACTACAAGGTTATGGTCACAATAATAAAAAAAATCTTGTCCTATCAATTTCTATGTAAATTTCTCTATGGATTTGAATAAGGCATCAAAGAACAGTTAGCAATGACCCACGTTTGCTATGACTTACAAAACAAGGTAATTTATACAGTGTCAAGCTAGTAGTTAAAAGAAATGTTTTAGAAAACCTGGTCATGGTCATTTTTAAAAAGATCTATATACAAATTTTAATAGCTATTTCATAGAGTTATCTCTCAGAACTCGATTTGATAGATTACACAAAGCTTTTAAAATGTCACATTGAATTTTTTCACCATATATATTGCTTTCATAGCGTGGGAGGATTAAATCAAATTCCTTAGAAAAATAATCATATCAAACAAACAATCAACATTAAAAGTTACATTTGACCTTTTGTGTTATTGGTCGATTTCAAGAAATCGACCTTACTAGATTTGTAGACCGGATGCTGTCAATAGGAGAAAGTTCCTAATTGAGTCCGTCAGATTCAATAATGCATCATTGAATAATCCTTATGAAAGAAACGTTTTCATGACTTCTAGTGAAAAACACGTGACCAGAGACAGGCATTCCCATGACCTCCCACTTTCATGACTAGTGAAAAACACGTGACCAGAGACAGGCATTCCCATGACCTCCCACTTATTTATCCACAACACAAAAATAGGACATGTCGTCATGACCAATTAGTGAGTGTTACAGTGAACCCTATGCCTTCAAAATTCCTATGGACGACATTTCTGGATCCTTGGATCCATTGCAACAAAGAAATACGCGATCACAACGTATCAGGGGTGCCAGTGGCTAAAAAGGTTCTAACCGTTCATCCGACTAAGCTTTTTCTCGTTAAGGATATACCACTTTGTTTGTTTGTTTATTTTCTTACCTAAGACAAATTGATAAATGAAACAAAGAAATTAATGAGCGATAAAAAAGTCGACAAGACTGTACGAGTCACAAAATTTGAACTTTTTAGAAGTTTCCCCTTATTTCCCTCCAAATTCAGTGGCGGATCCAGCACCCCCTTTCGACGAAAAAAAAATTGTGGTGGGATTAAAGAGATGTTGATATCGACCAAGCTTTTTTGGAAAGCTAATACTTGTTATTTATTCGTTTCCTCTACAAAACAATTGTAAAGATACGGTATAAAAGTTAACATATTGAACTTTTTATTAAAGTTTCTAGTTATCAAATTTCTTTCCTGCTTAGAGTGGACCGCTCAAATTTACCGTGTTAGTCTGACCTAAATGTAGGAGCAGGCGCATTATGACGGTAGTCGAGCTCTTTTTTTTGAGTCGGCATCGGACTGTAACCCAGGTAAACACATGTCAAAACCACGGACTTTTTATTTGGTAAAAGTGACTAGAGTCAGCTCTAAACATTACCTTAATGACAATGAACCAGGTAAGGACTGAGCTATGGCTTCAGTGATATATTTCTTACTGTCCGCGCAACTCACTTCAGAAATCGGAAAATTGAAAATTTGTCTACTTTGTCGGTAAATTATGCGACTAGAATTGTTAAAGGGGGATAAATCTCTAACTCTCAACTAACGGTGTTTGATATATGTACATACGACTAAAACTACGTTCACAGTGAGAGAAAATAGTTTTTGATAGGGAGTTTTTTATCTTAATTTTAGAACGATCTATCCCCCGATACAAATTTTTATATGAAAATATGCCGACAAAGTAGAGTAAACTTCAATTTTCCGATTTCTGATGTGAGCTGCGCGGACAGTAGATTTCGAGTAATTCAAATCTGATGACGGAAAATATACAAATATGTTTATAGTCAAAACGAATAAGTGAACCTCCTTTATCAAAATTTCAAGTCATCTCTACTGTAACAGACACGTGTTTCGGTTAGTAAATTCTCATCAGTGCTACTTCAAGTCTCAGTGATTTTCAGACACAGTCGTATTTATTTTAGTGGCGTCCTCTTGTTTATTCTATTTAAGTTTGTGTATCTACTTTCTAAAGAGTGCGCGGCTCTACATTTCCTATAGATCGATTCAGTAACATAGTCAAATAAAAAGAAAGTGTTTCCAAAAAGCTAAAACCGGAACACTATGTACTGTAAATATGGTTATTTTCGCTGGGGGAAAATTTCGCGATAATCAAATCAAAACTTTTCGCTTGGGGGAAATATTCGTTATGGAAAAGTCTTTACCATTGAAAGAATGCTGCGTGGATATTTTCGCGTGGGGGAATTTTTCACGAAATTCCTCGGTTCGCGAAAACGCGAAAACTAACTCCATGCGAAAAATTCCACGTATACAGTAAGTGATTCTCGGTATCCCAGGCTATTTGCGCTTTGGCCAAATACCTTGGATCATATTGTACTACATGTATTTCGTTAATTTCCATTTATATGCAAATGTTGCTGATTGGCTCCCTCACAAACTTTTTATCCAATCGCATAATTGTTTACGAACGTCTTTTGTTAGCGATGATAAATGGTGCATGTTTGACTAAGTAAGATTCTTCTTGATGACAATAATCGAATTGTTAATCAGATGTTTCCGATACGAATATTCGGGTAACCGACAAAAAAATCCCTCTTATGTACGATTCTGTCCTAACTGGTCTGCGCGCAGCCATTACGTCTGTTTTTTTTAACTTCACGAAGAAGAGCTATTTCCTTCTTTAAAAATCCCCGAAATAGCCTGGGGAATCGAGGATGTATTTAAGTAGGAGAATGATATCCTCAGGGACTAAGAGTCCATCAACAGAGATATCAACCTTGTTGTTGAATTCTAAACATGACCTACAAGTGATGCTACAGAAGCGTTGCTTTGCCTCGATACCCCAGTTGACGTAGAATTATGTATGTGAATAATTACAACACACCGATTGTCTTCCTTTGTTTTCTACCTCTCTACTATTTACTTTAGGTTGCTATCTATGTTGAAGTTTCATCACATTTTTGTTCTTTAAGAAATGAATCGCGTTGATGCAAAAGTTTTCTGTCAAATTTTTCGGGTGATACCTGCATCAACAGAAAAAATATAAGATTTATTTCTTATCATTTAATTATCATCTATTTATGGAAAACAGACTGTTTTCTTGGATCTAAAAACAATTGATCACCGCACTATAGTTCGTAAGTCGGAGGGTTTCGCAGTGATACGTCTGCCAAAACAAGTTATGGCAGTCGCCATGATTCAAACAGCGAACGATCGTCTCTCTATATCTTTTGAATAAGGACCAGTTTGAGCAAATTCTACATACACTGTCAATTTTTGAGTAAGTAGAAAAGAAATGGTACCCTTGAAATGATAAGCAAACATTAACAAATTTTTTTTAATGCAGATTACAAACATATGAATAAACATACATATAACTCATACTAATGTGAAAAAGAAAATTAAAGTAACATAAGATAGCATTTAAAAAAAAGAGAAAAATTACAAGTGTTGGTACCTTTTTAGAGTATGTCTAAAAAGCACTGAAGTTTATTTAGATTGAATTTTGGTTTGATTTTTTTATAACTTGACTATAAATAATCAAAGAGCTTTTTAAATTTTGAGTTATATTTTCTTTTCGTTCAGCTTTATTTTCAAGCTATGAAGGATATAGTTGAGTTGTAAAAGTATATTTTCCTATTATCTTCATCATAAAATCCTAAAATAATATGTTTCCATTTAATTTCGAAGTTGAAAATGAAACCATTGTGTCCAAGCAATAATCACACATCATGTTTCTGTCTTTTCCCATTTGCTAAGTAAATAATTGTCATTCAAAATATTGTTAATTAATTTATAATTGAATTCAGCGATATTCTATATTTTTTATTTTTGATGTATATATTTGTCCAAAGTAATTGAGTGTTTTCAAAGGAAAATTCTCTACATAATGCATGTTGGTGATTTGGTTTAACGAATTTCTGTTGTAAAAGGATGTTATAGAAAAATTTTCATTTTTAATGGAGAACAGAGTGATAGCCATTTGAAAATAAGAAAAAATCAGATTTATGTATATTGATATGATCTACATTAGAAAAGTCAAAGTTTCTCTTGTATTTTCCAAATACATCAAGAAGTATTTTATATTCACATAGCCAGTTAGATTTATTTTGTAGGATATTTGAAAATTCATTCAATTTGGAAAGTAAAGTGACTTATCTTTATGTTTAAATAAAATATTGTTCCAAATTGGTTGTGTCAAGAACTTTGTCGAACTTAGTTGATGGATATTTTCCATCTTTTTTATTAAAACAGATAAAGATTTCTTTATAAAATGAAGGAAAGTTTTGTATCAAATTAAAGTCATTTGGTTTTCTTTCAGATAATATAAGTAGATAATGAAGACAGAGGTTTTCTAGAAAATCGTATATTATTCCTTTTTTACTCATAATTCTTGATACCCAAGCAGCTTTCAGGGCATCGAATTTCGTCTCAATGTCAACAAATTTATTCCAATGATTGTATTACGTTTTATTCGCTCCCATTTATTCCATACGAAATTCATAATTAATTTTGTCACATTTTTAATATAATCTTGTTTTGGCAACTGCAATATAGATGCTCTATATATTAATTTAGAAATTGCTTCTTGGTCATGACCGATGCATATCCCTAAACACTTGATGGATTTCTGACATACTTTTACTTCAAAGATTTTATCATATTGACCAAAATTCTTTTACAGTTTTCAATGCTTCTAATAGCGAGGGCGTATTTTTTTAAAGAAACAGTTAGATCATCAGCATGTTGTACACATTTTACCTCGGAATCATATATGTTGATTCCTTCAATATTTTCATCCGTTATTTTTAATTCTGAAAATTGGGTTTTTATACAGTATTTTCATCCATGTTATAAAGTTTTTGCCAAAATTAATTTTTTTCAAGGTTTTGAATAAGAAATTCCACTCTATACTATCAAAGGCTTTCTCGAAATCTAAGAAAAGCAAAATTCCATCATTTTCATAATTTTCACAGTATTCAAAAATGTCTGTAGTTTTTTATGTTGTTCTTATCTCCTTTCTTATAAACAAGAGATATAATTGATGTTCTTTGTGATGGGCACAATTCCTTTGTATCAAAACTAAATTTTAATGAATCATAAAAAAATGTTTCCTATATCATCCCAGATCTTAGATCTTATAGAATTCAGCTGGGATCCCGTCCCATCCGGGCGACTTGTTAGTCTTTTTAAAAAGAGTTTACCTCTATTTGGGATAGATATGTGTTGATTTCTTTATCGTCTACAATCGTGGTTGTATATAAGTTTTCTCTTTTATAATATTTGAAGATTGTCGCTTCTTTTCTAAATTCAAAAAGTATCCCGTATTTTTTTCTCCGTCGGCAATCCACCGAGCCTTTGAACGTATTTGTGCGCCTTTACATTTTATATCATATAAGTCACTGAGCTCTTTTTCTAATTCTTTTTTCTTCTTTAGATTGAATTCTTCTGATGATGATTCCTCAATTTTTTCTATTTTGATTTCAATATTTTTAATCATATTACTCATTTGATTTTGGTTTTGCTTCGAGTATTTTATTGAAAAATTCTTTATTTCGATTTTAAGTTGTTCCCATTTTCTTTTGGGTTGTGGAAAGATTTTTGGTCTAACAAACACATAATCAATTCGACTTTAAGATCTCCATGTATTTTATGCCAAAGATCATGTATATCTAATTTTCTCATAACAATTAAAGTCTCATAGAATTATATTATCATCATTTCCACAATGTCTATTGATAAAATATTTCATTTTTTCAAAAAAATTCTACTTTACATGTTTCTTTGTTCGGGGCATAAACATTAACAATACTAAACATTACATCGTCATATTTTAAGTTGACCAGTAATTTACGACCATCTATAGATCTATGAAATGATGTAATTTCAGAAATTATCTTTAGCTCCATCATACATCTAAGATGTTGTCGTAATAATTATAGATTTCTTCATAATAATACATTGATAATCTAAAGTATTAATAGAATTAAACATAATCATGTCCTTCTAACTCAGTCCGTATCCGCTTTTATGTCAAGTCCGCCGTTATTTACAGGTCAGAGACACAGTTTTTATCCCTGATCCATGTCTGAATCATCGGATGAACATACAGGGCTGGCTCCCGCCGAGAGTGATTTGCGCACTTCCGGTTTTCGACTAGAGTGTTTAAGCGTAGTGCCTTGCAAAATGGCGCCATCAAACTGTCCGGCCGCGCTTAATTTGGATAGTTTTTCTCAACACGCGATTTTTTTTTTCGCCATGCTCTGGTGCTCGGTCGGTATGTCGCTGCAACTTTTCCGAACATAAACAAATTGTATATTCAGCAACGAGTTCATTCGTGTTTGAGGGAATCCCCGGTTCTAAAAATAGTGCTAAAAATAGACTTCCGTGAAAAATTGTGTTGATCGATGTATCAACAAATTTTCTCAGCCGGTCAGAATCTTCGTTTCTTGAAAATGACAATGGAAATTAAATAATTTCTTGATCGTATAGTTCTGCGTCATCAATACGACACGTCTAACGACAATTGCATGAGTCATATTGAGTATAATTACGCACTTAGATATTGTTAATTATTTTACCTATGACCCTTCTTCTCTTGACGAGTTTCATTAGTCATTATGATTATAAAGGTTATTGTATTGATACTATTTTTACGGTACCCAATGGTTAACGTTGTCACTAAAATGCTGGGGTAAATCTCTGCAATGGTTGCATTCAATTCATGTACCTAAAATCCAGTCTTACTTTTTTCATATTCCAGTTTACTCTTATTATGCTCTAGCTCTCTCACTTCCCAAAGAGTTGCTTTTTTCTACCATGCCTCACTCTTCATCTCCGTTTTGATGGAGAGTTTCGCTCCTTTGAAGAGAAGGGGTAGTCATGTTATTAGTTCGACTTCATTTACTGATATATCTTTCTTTTTTCACTTTGAAAGTTGTGACTCTTCATTATGTTCTCATACATCTTGGCTAAGGAATAGTGATAATTCGATGCACGATCGAAGGATTGAATTTGTGTAGATGTCACTTTTCACTTTGTTCCATTCTTCAGCTTCATTTTTGTGTGGGATAGTGATTATCATGCTCTACTCTTTCGCTTGACTTGAAATAAGGGTGATTTTTAGCTGAAAATGTCAAAAATAGAAGAAAAAAATTAATTCGATTTTTTTTTTCAAAATATTTTTAATTTAGTCGTGAAATGAAAGTACACAACTATTCAGGAGAATTTTTAGGTACCTAGGAATTGCCATTTCGGAGAAATCATCATTTTAGCTGAAAATGTCAAAAAGTTACCATATTCTCTTCTTCATCTTATTTAGGTTTTTTTCACAATATCTCTCTCTTTTGAACAATATCGTTCTTAGTTTAGATGTTCTTTCGGATTCTAGGAATATTAGTAGAAATTAAATTGATTCTCTAGAATCATAATTAGCAACACTCTGCCCCCAAAAATGCTTTTACTTAAAATTACCATCCTCATTAGATTAAGATGAATGACATGTATGAGATATTTCTTTTTTTTTCAAAATCCAAATAACAAAAAAGGATTGAAAAGTATTGCTTATAAATACATTCAAAAAATATACAGCAATATTGCCCTAATAAATCTTATGTCGTAGCATTCTCACTATAATTATAAGATCATCCAATGAAATCACAGGTTATATAGTGGATCGTTTGTACTTATAATCACCGTAGCAAAAATATTATTTTCCTGGCTCCTGGCCACTTAAAACATCGGTGTCTTAATCAGTCTGATACAGCTGTATACTGGTATGTTAAAATTAAATTCTTATCGTTTTAGTCAGAAAAATTAAAGCTCCATCATTTTTCACTCAATTCATAAATACGAGCCTCTACCAAAAATTGCAGCAAGATTTATATAAAATTTAGAAACTGATAGAAAAGCTAAACAGTGAACTTTTTAATGCTCCCGTCATTTAATCCAGCGTTAAAAAATTCGTTTCCAGATGGTAACACATCAATCTGTTCACCTATCAAAATCAAAGGATAGATACTTACGAGAGCTGATTGATATGTTGTGAGCCTCGGTTTTCTGGGATACAGAAGATATTCCTCCAAAAAGTACAAACAATCAAGGGAACATACTATGCTCACTTCTGACACAATAACAGGAAAATATCAAACTTAAGCGTCGCGGAAAGCTCACTAGTTTACTAAAGGTGTGTTCTATCAGGACAATGCTCCAGTTCACAAGTCTGTCAATGCCATGGCTGTCATTCATGATTGTGGCTTTAATTTGATTAAGAATCCGTCTTATCCACCTGATCTTACTCTATCAGACTTTCTTCTATACCCAAAACTGAAAACAGCTATTTCTGGAACCAACTTTCAGTCCGGTGATGACGTCATTCTGGCAGTGGATGGCTTTCTGACCAGTCAAGATAACGAATTCTTTAAAAGTGGCATTGAGACCCTTAAACACCGGTGGAAAAAAGTGTATTGATACTGAAGGGGATTATGTGCAAAAATAATGCAAAATATCTGATGAATTTCAAATTATTGAATACGAGGCTCACAACATATCAATCAGCCCTCATACGTCTCAAAAGAGGGAAGAACCTATATATATATATATTGGGTTCAATAATTCAAAGAAAGAGGGGATCTCCAACAAGAATTGATTGCAGTACCCAGAACTTAACACCCAACTGGAATTCGGTCTTTTCGAAATATAGAGTTACTTCCCATTTGTGCAGGTATCTGACGTCAACGCATTGAGACGTCATCAAATTCTACGGAAACCAGCACGAAATTCAGGGTAACAGGGTTACATATATAACGGTTTCAAAGGAATTTAATGACGTCACAATGTTTTACGTCAGATACCTGCACAAATCGAGCGCAGGACTGTAGAATCGAAAAGACGGAATTCAATCCAATAAATTGGAATGCAAATACACTATTTTGCTAGACTCACTGATTTACACCAGTTTTCTTAAATTTCGTTTCTGTGGTACATACTGTAACCAATGAATTAAGGTCATACACAAAATAAGACTGCAAAATCATATTCTAATGTAATGTCGCTATAACGTCGTATTTCATTGGCTGTTAGCTCCTTAGTTAAGGCTGCAAAACGAGAACATACTAGGCTTTGACGTTCTCATATTCACAAAAATATAGATTGCATTAGAATGGGAATAAGATACAATAAGATAAGATAAGATACCGACGTTATGCTTGCGGACTGTTAATGCTGACTTTACGGTACAAACATCCGTTTATCTGTCTCCGCTAGTTAACGCGTCGCCAGAAAAAAAAAACTCAGTTGGTCACCGTAAAATCAACATTCGTCATACTGGGGATCTACTACTTATCTCTCCGTATAATTTTTCTTTACAATCGGAATGAAAAATAAATAAAAAATCTATTCTTCCTTTGAACTTTTAATTGAACAATATTGAACAACTCAACAACGTCATAACAAATTTATTCAATTTCTTGAGGAAATGTAGAACAAATACACGAAATATCATCATCATCTATTTTGTTCATTTCAACTGTAAAATTGTAACTTTGATGCAAACCATTCACCTTATTCAGTTCATAAGTATTTACAAAAAAGCTTCCAAGATTGTAAAGTAATAAACATTTTCATTGAAAATGTACAATAGAACATTTTCTTTCTAGTCCCTAGGTATGGCCCGTCTTCCTGTTGCCATGCTTTTGCGTAATGGTGGTATCTGGAAGCAAATATCGCTGGTATTGGTGATATAATGCGGATTTTTCCAGTAGAACTTAGTTGAACCTCCATCTCGGTTACTGATATTTTCGTTCCTGATTGTCTTCTCTCCCCAGTTCACCAGGTGATATTTCTTCAATACGTTGGTAGGCATAGACATGTTTGAAATAACTGAAATTACATATGAAATTGTTCAATAAAAGTTAGCAATTGTGAAGGCGGCAGACAGCAGTGACAATTTCATTCTAATTTTTTACTTGACCTACTTTAAACTTACTATACAATTTTATTTTTACAAACAAGTGTCTTTTTTAGTCATGTGCCCACCTTTAATGATTCAGAATTGAAAGTTTGAAAAAGACACAAGTATACTATTCGAATGTAACGAACTGGATATTATTTTCTCCACCTCATGCAATTTGTATTACATTCAATGTTAAACGTCTTTAAATTCAATAGCATCATTTAAAACCTGATAAATTTACAGCATGGACCAGACATGCACGTTTCGGGTACTAAACCCTCGTCAGTGATCCTCAGTCTAAAATATGTAATACGGCCAAAAAGTATGAAAAATATGTCCAAAAATGTACCAAAAGACGTAGCAGAATGGGTGGGATATGATGCTACAGGACCCAAGTTTTAGAAATTTCAAGAAATTTTGTAACAGAAAATTTCAAATGCGTTGAAGAGACACACGATCAACCGAAGTTGATCGAACTTGGCTACATGTGCCCTCGGGGACTCTTGGTCCACCAGCAGTGACACTCACCAAGTAGTTCAAATGTTAAACGTCTTTAAATTCAATAGCATCATTTAAAACCTGATAAATTTACAGCATGGACCAGACATGCACGTTTCGGGTTTCTAAACCCTCGTCAGTGATCCTCAGTCTAAAATATGTAATACGGCCAAAAAGTATGAAAAATATGTCCAAAAATGTACCAAAAGACGTAGCAGAATGGGTGGGATATGATGCTACAGGACCCACGTTTTAGAAATTTCAAGAAATTTTGTAACAGAAAATTTCAAATGCGTTGAAGAGACACACGATCAACCGAAGTTGATCGAACTTGGCTACATGTGCCCTCGGGGACTCTTGGTCCACCAGCAGTGACACTCACCAAGTAGTTCAAATGTTAAACGTCTTTAAATTCAATAGCATCATTTAAAACCTGATAAATTTACAGCATGGACCAGACATGCACGTTTCGGGTACTAAACCCTCGTCAGTGATCCTCAGTCTAAAATATGTAATACGGCCAAAAAGTATGAAAAATATGTCCAAAAATGTACCAAAAGACGTAGCAGAATGGGTGGGATATGATGCTACAGGACCCACGTTTTAGAAATTTCAAGAAATTTTGTAACAGAAAATTTCAAATGCGTTGAAGAGACACACGATCAACCGAAGTTGATCGAACTTGGCTACATGTGCCCTCGGGGACTCTTGGTCCAGCAGCAGTGACACTCACCAAGTAGTTCAAATGTTAAACGTCTTTAAATTCAATAGCATCATTTAAAACCTGATAAATTTACAGCATGGACCAGACATGCACGTTTCGGGTACGAAACCCTCGTCAGTGATCCTCAGTCTAAAATATGTAATACGGCCAAAAAGTATGAAAAATATGTCCAAAAATGTACCAAAAGACGTAGCAGAATGGGTGGGATATGATGCTACAGGACCCACGTTTTAGAAATTTCAAGAAATTTTGTAACAGAAAATTTCAAATGCGTTGAAGAGACACACGATCAACCGAAGTTGATCGAACTTGGCTACATGTGCCCTCGGGGACTCTTGGTCCACCAGCAGTGACACTCACCAAGTAGTTCAAATGTTAAACGTCTTTAAATTCAATAGCATCATTTAAAACCTGATAAATTTACAGCATGGACCAGACATGCACGTTTCGGGTACTAAACCCTCGTCAGTGATCCTCAGTCTAAAATATGTAATACGGCCAAAAAGTATGAAAAATATGTCCAAAAATGTACCAAAAGACGTAGCAGAATGGGTGGGATATGATGCTACAGGACGTCATATTTCATGCCATTCTTATGTTTCATTTAAGTTATTCAAATAATTTCTTGCTCTTGTGCAAACCGTTCAATGGTTATAAACTATATTTGATCACGCCTCTGCATAGATCCTACACAAATTAAGAACAGATCATTCTTCATAATAGAATATAATAATATTCAGAATAGTTTGGCCTCTCTTAATCATTTTGGAACCATTGATACAAAATGTCATATCTCTGAAACATGCATGTTTCTTTGGCAGACATTTTAGGTTATGTTGAGACCTTTGCTCTTCATAATTTCATATTGTTTGATTTCCCTCTTTATCGACCTCGAACATCACTGATAATATATATCTTGTTAAAATGCGCATATGGTGCACTAGAATTTAATAATGTAACATATATTTCAATACTGATGCATGTGTTGTACGAGGTGTTTGACAATGTCTGGGAAGCAAATTCCACACATGTGGAGTAAGGACGCTGCGTATTTCTTATATGATGTTTGATGTTTATTTATATTCATTATACTCTACTTATTTCTCATTTTCAAAGATTTGATTCGAATGAATTTAATTATACAGTCAAATGGAGTTACGTTATACTTGTTTATAATGTACAGATTCCTATAACGAATGAAAATTAGTTTGCAGAGGTTTGCTTAGTGACTTCGGATACAACAAGTAATATATGTAACGAATTAAGTTCGTTATAAAAGTGTATTACTGTACTTCGTCAAATAATAATGCCTCCGAGCAAAAACGTTACTGCTGTTAGTTTCCAGCGTTATCCTTTTAAAAATGAATGAATGTTCTTAATGAGATTTTGCTTCTCATTTCTTTTTAAACAACTTACCATCAATTATTTAAGTGCACTTTTTTCTTTCTTGGCCTTAAGTGTATCATTATATATTTTTATACTATTTGCATATACTTTGTATATAAGCTGTATCTAATTTTGACGAATAAACAATTCAAAAATAAATGAGATGCATACAATGAAATATACTCACAGTTCTCCTTCCTTTCCTTTCTTTGAAGTCAACAAAACGAGCTTCTCAATTTGATTAAATTCTTCTACGAGCTTTCTTTCATAAGCAAGTCTTTTTATGACACAGTTTTATAAGTAACTTTCAATATATATATGTTCAGGCATTGTATTTTCATACTGTTAATTTGTAGGCGTGTCATATACCTAATGGTGTGATAAGATATTAGTTGTTCTAGTTTGTTCACATAGTCTCTACTTGCTTCCAATAGATTTTCGAATGTAGAATACGTTAACCTTTTCCTAGAATATGAGGTGGGATGTATAATTGGGTCATTTCGTGTAAAATGGATACGAAATGATTGAACTCCTCAACTACCGTAAACATGAAAAGAATGTATTTTTCCCTAAGTAACAGCTAAGACTGTTCGGATGACCATGAGCTCGTTTTAGCCAGCAAGGACTTTTTTCCGTATGCACAAGGAGTCCATTTTTAAAAAGACAAATGAATACAGTCTCAGTCATATTTCAACATCAAATATTAACTTTCGAATCGCTAATTTTCCAGTAAATTCAGTGAAGGGAGAGACACCAGACATCACAAAATTTAACGGTATTTTCATTGTGACGTCAAAATAGAAAACAACGCATAAAGTCAGTTCGATAAAACATGACGTCACAACTGAAAAAATTGCCAAAAGATGTGATGTCTGGTGTCTGTTCATATAAAATCAAGGTTTAAAACGATCATAAATATTTTCTGGAAAAAAGACTCTTGCGACAAGTTATTAACATTTCATTGTATTTCTTAAAATGCTGCCTTCCTCTGATAATGATGTGTACCTACGATTTTGAAACTAGCGTGATAATTTTTGATAATCATATATTCATTTTTAATCTGTTGTCGTTATATGTAAATTAAATTGAAGCAAAATAGGATTTTGCACATCATGTCTCACATGTAGCCAAGTCTGTCTCTTCAACGCATTCGAAAATTTCTGTTATAAAAAAATCTTGAAAGTTCTAAAACGTTTGTCCTGTAGCATCGTAACTCACCCATCCTCCTACATTTTCCAGTACATTTTTGGACATAATAACTTTCACACTCTTTGGCCATATTACATTGTTTAGATTGAGGATCAATGACGAGGGTTAAGTACCCGAAACGTGCATGTCTGGTCCATGCTGCAAATTTAACTGTTCTTAAATGATACTATTGAATTTGAAGACGTTTAACATTGCATCAAACTGATACATGTTTTCCTCAAATTTGAGTATTTTCTTCAAATATTTGAGCTTTTCCTCTATTTGTCTTGTATAAAAGAACCTCAACTGTGAGGTTTTCCTCAAAGTTGAAATTTTCCAAAGTTGAGAGACTCTTTGAATATTACCTTGTATGAAAGAAATATTTGAGATTATCCTCAACTTGAGGAAAATATTTTTCTGAAATATTTGAGGAAGCTCTATACCTTCCTGATATAATTAAGGATGTGTAGAATCTCTTCAAAATATAAAAAATTAGTCTAATATTTTATGACAGATTTCAGTAAAAATTCAAATTCCATTTTTTATTTATCAAACATGAACTTTGAAAAATTGTTTCTCCCGGTATTAAATGTGAACACTAAGATTTAAGATTGAAGGAAGAATTGAGGAAAGTTGGCAAATATATCATCGCTCTCAGCTCTCCTCAATTTGAGGAAAATCTCAAATATTCCTTTCATACAAGGTTCATTTTGAGGATTCCCTCAACTTTAAGAAGGAAAGAAAAGTTTTGTACTCTTTAAACTTTTTAAAAAGGTAATCAAAGGTTCGTTCTGAATAGAATAGAACGTGGGTCCTGTAGCATCATATCCTACCTATCCTTCTACATTTTCCGGTACATTTTTGGTCATAATAATTTTCACAGTCATTGTTTTTAGATCGAGGATCACTGACGAAGGTTAAGTACCCGACACGTGCATTTCTGGTCCATACTGCAAATTGATCTGCTCTTAAATGATGCTATTGAATTTGAAGACGTTTAACATTTGAACTACTTGGTCAGTGTCACTGCTGGTGGACCAGGATTCCCATGTAGCCAAGTTCGATCAACTTCGGTTAATCGTCTGTCTCTTCAACGCATTCGAAGATTTCTGTTATAAAAAAATCTTGAAATTTCTACAACGTGGGTCCTGTAGCACCATATCCCACCCATCCTCCTACATTTTCCAGTACATTTTTGACTTGATAACTTTCACACTCTTTGGCCATATTACATTGCTTAGATTGAGGGTCACTGATGAGGGTTAAGTACCCGAAACGTACATGTCTGTTCATGCTGCAAATTGATCTATTCTTAAATGATGCTATTGAATTTGAAGACGTTTAACATTATGAAGGAGTCTATAGATAAGTACATGTAAAAGGAAATGTACCAAATATGTTTGACTTTGCGCTTTGGTTACTAAGGTGACGATAATAAATTTCCTCAAGTCTTTCCTCAAATACTTTCCTCAGCCGAGGAACCCCTCAAATGATTTGAGGAATTTTCATACAACTTGAAGATGAGCTGAGGAAATCCTCAAGTAAATTTGAGGCTGAGGGAAATCAGAATTGGAGATGTGTGATACAAGTGAGGCCATATTTCTTAATATTTTGTTTCAGATCATATCAGAAATGTGCACTGTATACGTACAATATTAACATTTTTCACATTTTAGATAAATTGGGGTAGATCTTCCATCTAGATAAAGAATAATTTTAGTTTCACAATTGAAACTATAATATATGAGTATAAACTATACCCGACCCCCTTTAATGTTTATTTTGTTCCTCTTCCCCTTTATGTTTGATTTCTAAGCATGAAATAAATAAATAAATGAAAAAAAAAATCGATATTCAAATACATTTATTCTTCAGTATCCAAGCACCTCACCCTAGGCATGAAGATGTGTGGGATTCGGCCTTTGGTCTCATCCCAACAATTTTTTACACTTACTTTGAGAAGGAAGTATGATAGGAACAATCCCTATCACAAATAATGGCAAAATCAGTAAAGGTGATTTTATTGGTCAGAATATTTAAATGAAAAAAATATAAATGAACGTTCGATTCTTTATTACATTTTCTTTTCAATTTAATGAGTTATTCTTTATTGAGGATAGGTATAACAAATCCAAATAAGTATTGTTTCCTTTACTTACAATCATATGAAAATAACTGCCGATCCTGTGAATATTGACAATAACACTACAGAATACGTGAGAAAAAAATTAATGGACATAAGAATTGTAACAAATGAGTGTTGCATATTTCATTCATCTTAATTCCTTCCTTTTTTTGACAATAAAGGTAATTCTATCATTCAAAAATTTCTGTAATCAAAATTTCTTGAAATTTCTAAAACATGGGTCCGATAGCATCATATCCCACCCATCATGTTACGTTTTTCGGTATATTTTGGACATAATAACTTTCACACTCTTTGGCCATATAATATTGCTAAGATTGAGGACGGTTAAGTACCCGAAACGTGCTACTGAATTTGAAGACGTTTAACATTTGTACCACTTCCTGAGTGTCACTGCTTGTGGACCAGGAGTCCCCGAGGGCACATGTTGCCAAGCTCGATCAACTTCGGTTGATCGTTTCTGTCAACGCATTCGAAAATCTCTGTTATCAATTTTTTTTGGAAATTTTTAAACGTTGGTCCTGTAGCATCATATCCCTTCCATCCTGTTACGTCTTTCGGTACATTTTTGGACATAATAACTTTCACACTCTTTGGCCATATTACATTGTTGAGGATCACTGACGAAGGTTAAGTACCCGAAACGTGCATGTTTGGTCCATGCTGCAAATTTGAACGTCTTGATTTGGAAGAGTTTGTACTACTGAATTGCACATTACTCTTCCAAACAAACATACCATAAAATTAAAACTAGGGAGTCACGTGACGGGCAAACAGATGAGACGTTCATTTTTTCGCTCCGTTGTTTTGACAAAAAACTCTTGATTTATACGACGAAAATCGTGTTTTGTACATACAAATGTGTTGGATATATATTGGAGGATGCTGATCTACGAGATTAGAGGATTCCGACTTGTAACTTTGTGTATATAGATGTTTTCTGGATTGTTTACATATTTACAGTAGTGATTTAAATCTCACCTGGTCGATTAATCACCTGTAATACAGGTAGCGCTGATCGTGTGAGTGACCATTGATTACTCTATTGTGGCATCGTTATTACTTTATGTGCAATTATGGAAGGAATGAGAAAACCAGTTTATTTGAAAAACAGAGACATACAAATAGATCAGAATAACAAGATCAATGATTTTGAAATGTATGAGGCAATCAAAGAGAAAGTGGGAGATGATATTCATTGTATTCAAAGAGAAAGAGATCTGTGGAGAATATATCTCAAATCTGAAAATAGCCGGTCAAAACTCATAATTGAAGGTTTTGAATTAAGGAGCATAACTGTTCAAGTATATGATTCAAATCCTTATTCAACAGGTGCTTTATCTCCTGGAGATTCAGTTCTAAAAGTAACTATAAGCGGACTTCCGTTGTCGGTCGATGACAGTGCCGTAATGGAAATGCTGAACAAATATGAAGTTACAGTCAAAAGTGACCTAAAATATGAAAAAATCAGACATCCTATAACGCATCGAATGACAAGCGTCTTAAATGGCAACCGATTTTTGTACATAGAAAAACTTAGAGATAATAAATCGTTGCCAAGGAATGTCAATTGTGCCGGGCTGAAATGTAAAATCTTCTACAAGGGCCAAAATACTCAAAAGACAAAAATGCAATGTTACAATTGCTGGGATGAAGGGCACAAGTCAAGTGACTGTAAAAATGAGCAAAAATGCAGGGTTTGTTTGAAGACGGGCCATAATCCTGGATCACCAGAATGTGAATTTTACACGACCGCAAAAAATGTCGTTGTCTTCAAAGGAAAAGACAATCCAATCTCCAATTTTTATCCATGTGAGATCAGAGTATTTGGAGAAAACCATCAGTCGGCAGAGCATGCCTTTCAGCTGACCAAGGCAATACGAGCCGGGAATTTGGAGGCTGCGGATAAAGTCAGAACATCGAAAACCGCCCTAGATGCTAAACGGGTGGGGAATACTATCCGTACTCCTGACAAATGGGAAACCGAGCAATATGAGGTCATGGAAAATATCATATCTTCGAAGGCGGAACAAGTTGATGAATTTCGCACAAAGCTCGAATCTTGTGGCGCAAATTCTACTTTTGCGGAAGCTACCGTTGATTCGCTCTGGGGTACCGGTCTTGATGTTAACGCAACAATGCACACAGACCCATCGAAATGGCCGGGCAAAAATGAGCTTGGAAAAATTGTGAAAAAAGTTTCCGTTAAATATGCGAGAAAAGTCAGAAGTGCGTCTGTACCTCGCAAGAAATCCAAACATGATGAATCACAGAAGAGTATGGAAGAATTCATACGCGATCTCAGACGTGGAAGAACGAAGAGGAACATAGCTTCAGATTCCGGGGAATCTGATCTGTCAACACATGAATAATAAAACAGATGTGCTTCCTCTAACCAATGTCTTCTGAACTTCTGAAATGTTATTCCATAAACGCTAGAGGTCTAAATACTTATAAAAAGAGAACTGTTTTATTTGATTGGCTAAAAGATGCTGATTTTGATGTTATATTTTTGCAAGAAACACATTTTGTGAGAGAACAAGAAAATTTGTATAATTCAAGATGGTTTGGACAAAAATTTCATTGTTTTTCCGACTCTGTTCACAGTAGGGTGTTTCGGTATTGTTTAGAAAAAATCTAGAAATTGAAGTTATAAATAGCCATCGATCAATTGATGGGAGGAAAATATTGTTAAATGTTAAATTCTTAGATCAAATATTTACTCTTATTAATGTTTATGCACCGAACAATGAAAACGCAAGGGTAGATTTTTTCAAAAGATTAAAGACATGGATAAGAGAATATGCACATAACATAGATGGTATTATTCTGTGTGGAGATTTCAATTGTCAGCTAGACAATACGAGAAATAATGACAAAAGTGTTAGCACTTTAAGAAATGTCATGAAAGAATTGAGTATTTGTGATTGTTGGAAAATAAATGGTAAAGCTGTTGAAAAAGGTTTAACTTGGTGTGATGGGGAAGACATTCCAAAAAGTAGAATAGATTTTGTGTTTTTATCTGATGCATTTTGTTTTCCATTGAAAGATGTATTTTTGAGAAAACCACCTAAAGTAGATTGTAAAAGAATGAGTGACCATATAGGTATTCGACTTGATATCAGTATTATTCAAAACAATAGAGGTAGTGGATATTGGAAGTTAAATGTATCTCTACTGTCGGATAAAAATTTTTGCAAAGAATTAGAACGATTCTTGGTTGAAGTGAAAGAAGAATACAAAGAACTTGATGATGTGTGTTTAAAATGGGAGTATATTAAAAGTAGAATTAAGACTTTTTCAATTAACTTTTCCAAAAATAGAGCAAATGAACGAAAGAAAAGAATAAATTTTATTGAATCAAAACTTAAGGAAATTGAATTACAACAACACACAGAAATTAATATGATTTACAAGAGAGAACTTGAAAAAGAAGTTGACGACTTTTATCAGAATAAGTGTGAAGGAGCATATGTAAGGTCAAGAGCGAATTGGCTCGAAAAAGGTGAAAAAAGCACAAATTATTTCCTAGGTTTAGAACAAAAACAACATAATAAAAATACAGTAGACAAGATAATGAACGAAAATGGAGAATTTTTTCAAGATAATGAGAACATCATGAGTTGTATCTTTTCATTCTACAAATCTCTATACAGTAGTAAGAAAATTTCTGATGTTGATATCGAAAGATATTTGGAAAATGTCAATTGTAAATCGTTAACAGATGATGAAAAGGCAGAATGTGATTTTTTACCAAAATTAGAGGAATGTGGAAATGCTGTATACCACATGAAAAATAACAAATCCCCGGGGCCAGATGGTCTTCCGGCGGAATTTTACAAAATATTTTGGGGAGATGTCAAAGATATTTTCTATGACTCTCTTATTAAAAGTATTGATTTGGGTATCCTGCCCTTTTCTCAAAGAAATTCTATTATATCACTTATACATAAAAAAGGAGACAGCCATAATTTGAAAAATTTTAGGCCAATTAGTCTAACAAATGTTGATTATAAAATCTATGCTCATGTCTTAGCGCATCGTTTGCAAAAGGTTGCTGATAGAGTTATCGGACGTGAGCAGAGCGCCTACATAAAAGGTAGATATATAGGTGAGAATGCAAGAATAATAATTGATATATTTGAATATTGTACTGTAAATGAAAAGGATGAGATTTTACTTTTTTAGATTACGAGAAAGCGTTTGATTCTGTGGAATATAATTTTATGTTCAAAGTTCTAGAAAAATTTAATTTTGGAAACACATTTATTCAAATGATTAAAACTATGTACGAAAATCCTATTTTCAAAATAAAGAATAATGGTTGGTTATCCAATTCATGTCAAATGGAACGGGGCATTAGACAAGGTTGTCCGGCTTCCGCCCTACTTTTTGTTTTTGTTGTAGAAATCTTGGCAATTAAAATTAGAAATGATAATGACATCCATGGTTTTTCAATCGATGGATCAAATCCTGTTAAAATTATACAACATGCTGATGACTGTACAAATGCTTTGAATGATGAGAAATCTCTTGAGAAAACTCTTAAGTTAATTGATGAATTTAGCAACGTGTCTGGTCTAAAACTGAATTTAGATAAAACTGAATGTATATTAACAGGTTCATTGGTTGATAAATATTCAAATGTAGATGATATATACGGTATCAAAATTTCAACATGTGTTAAAGTACTTGGCGTATACATAGGTCACGATAAAGAATTATGTTATCAAAACAATTGGACAAGCAAACAAGAAAAGTTAGAAAGATTACTTAGTGTTTGGAAAAGACGAAATTTAACAATTTTTGGAAGATGTACTATCATTAATTCATTAGCTCTATCAAAACTAATCTATAACGCATCCATTCTACCAAATCCGAAAGCAGATTTTTTAAAAGAAATATCAAAGCTTATTTTCAATTTTTTATGGTCAAAAAGAGACAGAATTAAGAGAAATACTTTGATTGGAAAAATTGAAAAAGGTGGAATTGGAATTATAGATATTGAATGCAAATTTAATGCAAGCAAAGCTGCATGGATATCTAAAATTGTTAATGGAAAGAGTATCATTTATAATTTTCTTACACAAATATTTATGAAATGTAATTTGACGATAAGAGATGTCTTAAAATGTACGCATATTAACAATACGCACAATGAGTTTTATGACATGTTTACATTACCTAAATTTTATATTGAAGCCTTTAATGTATTTATCAGATGTAAAAAAGTTAAGAATCTTAGAAGTTGTACATGTGATGAATATATGCAAGAAATAATTTGGAATAATAGAAACTTCATGTTTAAACAAAAACCACTCTCATTTAAGTACTGGATGAAGAGTGGAATCAAGTATGTAAAAGATCTTTATGATGAGAATGGAAATCTGCGTGATATAACCTATTTTTCAAATATTATAAAGAAGAAGAATAACATCATATGTGAGTACATGGTAATGAAAAAGGTGTTCAAAACTTATACAAATTTTTTTGATTGTTCAATAGCAAAATTTATAAATATTAATGAGAATTATTTTTTCCTTTTTAAGAACAACAAACTTGTATCAATAGAAGATTTAAAATCTAGTTTCTTTTATGATATCCTGTTGAATAACAAGTTTGATGAACCTCTTTACGAAACAAAATGGTCAAAGTTGTTTAATATACAACGAAAGGGTATTTGGAAAAATATATATATAGCTAAGATAAAGGGTATCTATGAAAGAAATATTTCAGAGTTCAATTATAAGCTTTTACATGGTATCCTAAATAATAATTTAAGTGTGAGTAAATGGAATAATGATGTTTCTGCTTTATGTGAAATTTGTGCTTGTGTTGATGATACAAGGCATCTATTATTTGATTGTAGTATAACTAAAGATTTGTGGAATATAGTAAGTCAGTATCTTAAGTTTGAAGTAACATGGAAAAGAATTGTACTTGGATTTTATGAAGAAATGAATGATAAGACAAAAAAATTTAATAATATGTTATCCTTTATTAGCTTTAGAATATATAAATATAAGATGAAATGTAGAATACTAAAAAAAACTTTTTGTAAAGATGATCTTTTTAGAAGCTTGAAAAGTGAATTATGTACACAAAATAAGATTCTTGTAAAATGCGGTATTCTGAAAGACAATTTCTATTTGAATTTGAGTGAAAAACTTGTGTAATTCTGGACGTAATACTGTATTATATGATATGATGCAATTTTAATAAAAAAAAAAAAAAAAAAAACAAAAAAAAAAAACATACCATAAAATTCAAACAAGATTGTATTACAAAACAGAAATGAACGATGAAAAACGAAAGGAAAGAAGCTTTCACAAATTAAAGATAAAGAGGACGCAAGATCGAAACCCTTTAAACAAAAACATCGAACAAAGAAAATAAATAACAAAACTATTATGAAGGAAATAGTTTATAATACTAGACTAGATCTCTATGATGTGTTAAGCCACAAGGCTGAATTTCGTAATGTCGATTTTCTTGCAGTGTATAAGTATATTGAATTAAAGGTTATCTCCCTTTCATACACTCTTTGGCTATCTCCAATAGAAACTTGAAATTGTGCCCACGCTTTCCATGACTGACAGACGAGCTTCCTGGATTAAATCTATTCACTAGAGTCCAAGGAATACGCATAACCCGATACCAATTCCCACAAAAAAAAAACAATCGTGAGAACGCATGGTTCAACATTATTTTGTTCAAACTGAACTTGCGTGTTCACTATATTTTTACTATAGTCTCTTAGCAGTTAAACGGTAATGATAACTGGAAAAACAACTCAGCTCTAGTATAAAACGCCTCAATGAGACATTGTAACAAAGTTTTGGATAATTATAAGGATCTGTCTGTCGTGCTTGAATTTAACCATCAAAGTTTTTTTTTCTTCGTAATGAAGCAGGAATCTGTTCCTTGTCTTTTTGGTACTACATCAATATGGATATCCGTTGGTATCTAACATTTTTATTCGTTTACATAAATATCGATGGATTCTCTGCTCTCTCATCAATTTTGTCTCATTCTCAAAAGTCACTTTACTTGTTTACTTCAGAGCGTTTGGTCGTCATACAAACTGACCATCTTTGCCATTTCCTTAGGTACAAAGCCTCAGAAGATATAAGAAAACCCTCGTAATACCGTCATACTTCTCTGAGAAAGAAAGCCCCAAAATTACCTCCTATTTTATCTCATTCAGACATAAACTTCTTCTTGAATCATATAATGTTTGGAGGATTGACTATATACAGGTAAGCTATCAAATACAATGTTCATGTATTTTTTCTCTTCTCCGTTTTCACAGGAAGTTGAATTCAACAAAGATTTCATTCCAGGAAGAACGAGACTCTTGGTTCAGTATGTCAGTATGTCAAATCCCACCTTTAGACAAGTACTTCCTGTTCCAGATTGAGAGATCCAATAGTTTCTTTGATGCCTGACTGGTGATTCATTTCACAAAGTAGCGTCCGCTCGGGTTTACTTGTAATAAACCAATGAATGAGCAATTCTTTCACAAAGTGGAAATTAGAAGTTACATGTCGAGAGAAAGAGGATAGGTAATGCAACTTTGACTAAAATTAAACAGAAATTATCTATCCATATTTGTCATTCGAGAGAAGATAAGAAGTTGGGTTTTTTTTTGCTGTTCTAAATGTGCCCCAGTTCTTGCTAATATTTTTCTATACTCACATGAAGCCGAGTTTGTTCAGTCTTTGCTTTCTCATTGAAAGAAACACCTAGCACTCCTATTCAATTCTACAGACAGATAGATCGATGACGCTAAATTTTGCAAATTACTTTAACATAATTTATCCGTATGAAGTAGAGATAAAAGAAAGCACTAAAATCATTAACTCTGCTCATATTTAGATCTCATGTTATGCTTTGACGAAAATGGTCACGACAAACGTGATGTCTTCAATTTCAAAGTTACATTACAAATTCCCCTTTCCTTGGTAGTAACATTCCTTCGTCCCCTGCCTATGGTGTATTCATATCGCAATTGATACGCTATTCCAAAGCAAGCTCAAACTATAACGATATCGTTCTGAGGACAAGGTGAATAACAGAAAACTACTGAACCGATGGTTCATTTGTGAGCGACTAACTTCATCACCGAAAAAAAAATTGGACGATACAATGGAAATATAAAGCGTTATAACATTTCGTTATACTGAATGTTGGAAGATATTTTAGGTTAGAACTATACAAAACACCTAATTTAACAATTTACGGTGTCGGGAGTTGCTAGCAAACAGGAGGTGGTTACTCTTTCCGGGCACCTGATATCATCTCCATTGGGGATTCAATTTGCTTCTTTGCAGAGTATTTGCAATGATTGTATTATTTCAATCTCCATAGAAGTTTTTGTAGAATCGAACATTATTGCAGGTGGCGCTGTGAAAATTAATTTGACTCTTTTCTGGTGAGTCTGAAATTTGTACAAGTTTAAAATATCTGAACAAATAGAATGTTTATGTCGATTCTTACAGTATTTTAGTGTTCGCTGTGTTTTGTGTCTATCATAAAATTTGATTTCCTTTATCAAACCCAAGTTGTCCTTACATATTTGCATCATTAGCTTATGAAAATAAATGTATTCCCACTAGTTAATTGACAATGCTATTTCAGTATACAGTCGAAATTATTCGTTGAAAACTGATAGAAAATCATTTTTGGTAATTTTCTTCTAGGTTGGCATACCGTGGCCAATGACCCCCCCCCCCTTTGTTTTTTTGGGTAAAACATTTTTGGGTAAAACTAGCACAAAAATTGGGACAGGCTTTGGACATCCTTTCTTGGTCCAACTTGGATACTAAACTTGCATTTAGATATGTAACATGATTCATGTAATATATGAGTATGTTTATCTTTGCAAATTAGCACGGCGCGTTTTAACAGCACTACCAGTACAATGCATTCTACAATGCATTCAGCACGTGCACTGTACTCTGCACATGTTCCGTACAGCCGTTGAGTATTTAATTAATTGTTCGTGCATGTCATTTCGTACTAAAATTGCAAGAACTCATCATTCACTTAAAATTTCAAATAAAGACTTTAAAAATATTTCTTAATTAAAAAAAAAAAAAGATTCAAATAAATATTTTAAAAAATTGTTTTCAAAAGAATCTGTACGATTTAATTGTTAAAAATAATTTGAACGAATGAAAACAATATTTGAACTGCCCATACTTTATTAGTTTTCCTTTTGAATTTATTGGATTTTTCTTTTTAATAGCAGATAGGTATAAACAAAATAATTGTTGTTTCCTTTACCAATTATCACATTTAAATATCTGTTGATTCATATATAATTAAGTATTTGCAATATAACACTTCAAAATACTTGCTTGCGTCAGAAAAAATCAATAGTATAGTTTATCAATCGAAAGCAATACAGCTTATAGATTTCGATACAATTTGCTAACATGCCATATTACACAATGTAGTCACAAAAGAGAGATAGTCTAATGGTTGATATTATATCAATTAACTAATAAAGAATCAATCTAAGTGATATTCTTAGCATACTTAATATATTTTCCTTAAGCACATAGTTCTTTAACATTTGGAGTAGATAACAATTGTATAAGTTTATAGATAGAGGGCCTTACAAAATAATATCTTTATCATGAACTTTTGTCTTAAATGAGTATAATGGGGACATTTCAAAATAGTATGAAATTCTTCTTCAATGTCTCCTTTACATATAGGACAATATCTTCTATTTAAAGGGACTTTCTTATAACGACCAGTTTCTGCGCTAAGACAATGAGAAGATACCCGAAGTTTAGAAATTACTGTCCTGTTCACTATATCCAGAGCACCCTGTTTTGGCGATTTATTTTGTCGTCTGAAGAATTTTGCTATAAATTATTGACCTCCTTTAGTCGTAACTGGAAATTAACTTCAACTTACCCTATCAGCTGCCTTCAAACCGCAATATGAAAATATAAAATGTCTACGGGAAATTCTCATTTTAATTTCAAGCCGCCACCATCTTGTTCTCCGTGTCAACAATAGTAAACAGTGACGTCAAAGCCTCAGACGTCACACATTTTCAGCGATTTTACTATAGAAAATCCCCGTAGACTTTTTATTTTCCGTCATATTTCTTACCTAACTGACACACAGCCAAAACAATGGTATTTTCTGTTACGACTTACCTAACTGACACACAGCCAAAACAATGGTATTTTCTGTTACGACTACAGGAGTACAAAAAAATTGATATCTTTTTTGAAGAAAACATTATCATATTTTAGAGAAAACCGGGAAAACAGGGTGCTCTGGAATTAGTGAACAGGACAGTAGTCTTTTGTATTAAGATGGAAAACGTTTCAACAAATTATTTTGCAATGTGAAATTGTCAACTAAATTTCCATAAATGAAACATTTTGGTGAGGCATCAATATCAGACAAAATAGACTGCTTATACATATCAAATAAACGTTGCTTTGCCACACCTAAAATATATTCTGGCTTCTCTATATGTTGATTAATCCATAAATCCATTAAACCTATGCTACATAGTAAATTTTTCACCTCAGAAACCCAATTTTTACAATTACTTCTAGATTCGCACTCATTATTCATGTATTTGTAACAATTCTTCAAAATACAATTATTTGTCTTCAACAATTTTAACCAATATTTTAGAATACGAATTTTTCGGATGCATATGAAAGGAAATCTCCCAATTTCACAGTAAATAACATAATTGGGAGGTGATGTCTTGACATATTTTTGCAAAAATCAATTGTCTTGACATATTTTTGCGAAAATCAATTTGTATTTTTTGAATGTCAGGGACAGCATGTAAACCACACCTCACAACCATAACATGTTATGCTACTTATATAAGAATCGAAGAGAGATAATAAAATAACAATTGCAAGTTGCATATTTAAACATTTTCTTTTAAAGGCAAAAACAGCTTTCTTATATTGTATGGATAGTTGCTTCTGAGTGACATAAAATTTTCCATGTAATTCAATAAGAGACCTAGGTAACAAAAAGTATCTACTACTTCTATTTCAATTCTTATTTTACCTACATTCCTAAATATCATTATTTTTGTTTTAATCGCATTAACCTCTAGCGACCATGTATCTGTGTACACATCAAGAGAATTTTATAAAGCCTGCAGGTCTGGAGCCGATTGTGCCAGTAATACCATATCATCGGAATATATCAGTAAAAAGAGAGATAACTCTTGTAACTCAATGTAAGGCATATTGTTACTTATGACTTCTAATTCAAAATCATTAACATATAAAGAGTACAAAAGAGGTGAAATTATCTCCCCTTGCAAAACTCCATTTTTGTTCAGCCAAAAATCTGAAATTCTACCATTCAGTTATACATTAGATTTTATATTCTGATACAATGACTTGAAAACTTTTAGAGGCTTTCCTCTAATTCCTAGGCTTTAAATATTTTGCCACATTTTAAGGCGGTCTACAGAATCAAATGCACGTTTTAAAATCCACATAACAACAGTATTACCTTTTCTTGTTTGCTAAATATTTGTTCACTTATGTACTTAATGCGCAAGAGATTTTCACAAATAAATGTGTATTATTTCATTCGTCAGTTTTCAAAATATAAATCAAATTGTACAGCTGAATCACACATTTAACATCCCAGCATATATTCAATTGAAATAACGTAGTCTTATCAAATAGACATGAATGGAGAGAGAACAACAGAAAAACGGAGTGAATGAACTTTAACAAATTAATAGCAATTCTCTGTAACCATTTAAACAATTTCGGCACGCATGGTCTCCGATTTTCATGAAATTTCACACATAAGTAGGGAACAATGAAAAAAGGAAAATTTGACAAAAAAATTAATTCTAGGTCATCTGGTTACCATGGCAACGCCCTTTAAATTTGAAAAATTGGCAAAATTGAGCTAATTTGAAGCTCTATAATTTGGTCTATATGTGACATCAATGGAAGATTTTTTATGTATCCTAAAGATTTGGACATAAAATTTTTAATAAGCTCACTAGTAGTGTCTGATATTGTAAAAAAGGCTGGTTACCATGACAACATAATTAGCTAATTCTGATATATTGATTTCAAAATGCTGTTTGTATTTTCCAATTTTTCTTCTCTCTTTATGGGTATATGATAAGGAAATAATATCTATTTTATAAAATGAGCAAATTCAAGATAAACAACTTGTTGCTTTGTACATAAGATACCTTGGCAACGGTAACTATGGTCTTTAATATTACTTATTTTGCAACTTCAGAGTCATTTAAAAAAAAATTTGCATCATGATGAACAGATAAAAATTGTTGGGAAATATCCAACACAAAGAGCTCTTTCAAAAACCGTGAAAAAGCTATGGGGAACATTTGTTACCATGGCAACCACCTTTTATCATTTTCATAAAACAGTAATTATTAATCCCAGGAAATTCAAATTTAATAACAATAAAGATCAAGTAAGCTTCTATCAAAATATAATAAAAAAGTTTCAAATAATTAATGGTTGCTATAGTAATTTGGCCATACATTATGAAAATAAGCATTTTTTGTTGTTTTTTTTCGAAGCCTTTTCCTCAAAAAACGAAACAAGCTTATACAACCTTTTTTTACATATACGATAAATCAAAGTCTAAAGTTTGTTTTAGATTAAAAAAAATTTCAGATTAACTTATTTTTTGATGCCCGTATTCAAGGACCCAAAGTGGGCCTATGTGCAATTTGTCACAATCGTTCCCATAGTAACGGGCTATTTCCTGAATATTTAAAAAAAAATTTCTTTCGTGTAATGAAAGATCTACTAGAATACATTAATTAATTTTCATCACACTGAATTCAAATTTAATGATCTAGTAAAAAAAGGACTCGAAATATTGTCCACATTTGCTTTCATTTTTGCGATTTGAGGTCATGTTGCCATAGCAACGAACAGAAACTTTGTCCCAATGTAAATGCTTATGTTTTATTTGCATAAAAAAACTTAAAAATGTAAGTGATTTATCGTTGAATTTTGAAAAAAAAATGCCAAAAATACTATTTTGATAGGGTACCTGTGTTGTTGCTATGGAAACATATAGATAAGACCATAAACCCAACACTATCATTACTTAACTTGACAGAGCAATGATAAGGTACTGATAATTCATTAGTTTTTGTTTTAGATTGTGCTGCATAAATTATGTATGTGACTTCAAAAACGCCCAAAAATGCATTTTTTCAATATTCAAAGTCCGTTTCCATGGCAACCGGATGTGATATTAAGAAATATTTTAACAAATTTTTACTTTTGGGTAAGACCCAACCTTATGTACAAATTTTATTAAAATCTGAGACATGCCGTGCTATGCGTCCTGCATAAAAGTGCAATTGCTTACAAAGAATAGCTATTAAAGATAAAGGGAAAAAAAAAAACAGATTTAGACTTTTTCAACCAAACAACTTTTATTGGAGCATAGATGAAGATGAATGATAAGAATATTCTCTCATTCTGAAAACAGGTCCATAAAAAAGATATATGATAAAAGTCTGCCGCTTTAACACTTTAGTCACCAGGCACTGCTGGATTCCGTAGGGTTGATTTTTTCCGCAATGCAGGTATATGGAATTGAAGGTTATTTCCCTTTCTGATATACTGCGGTTGTTTCCAACAGATGTCGCTGACCACTGACTGAGAACGGCTCTGTGCATACGAACCTGACGAACATACACGTAAGCCTATTTTCTTTAGGTGAGGTGAATGGCGAATGACTTCCTCCAGACTTTGCATGTCAGGAAAGATCTTCTCACGTGTCGTTATATTTCCCATCCTTCGTCTTTACAAGTTGCCTTTAGAAAGAAATATATAGAGGTTAAACGAACACGATTGCAGTTATATTTCGATACGGCCATAGTAATTAGATATTTTGTTTATGTCCGGAATTTCGTCTGGAAGGTATTCACCCGTCAGGCGTGAATACACACAAACACATGCAGAATATGACTGAGTTTGGAAAGGAAACAAAACAGGAGAAAATCTTTCTTTAAGTGAGATAACTTTACTTTTATAGCTAGTATCTCCTGATACTAGTGTAGCATAGGCTGAGGTATTTATTGATGTACAGTAGACGGAGATGAATTTTGATTTCAGTTGAACGTCAGGTCATTTTCTTTTACTATATAAAGTGCATGTTTGTGTGTGCATTTCTTTTCTCTGTTGTTCTTTCAAAATATACGCTAAACAAAATATTTCTTTTCTATAGCCTTATTTTAATTCTTACTTGCGGAATTTTTGTTTTTTAACAGTGAGCAAAAACGTAGTGTCATAATACACGTCAAACGTTGCCTTTCTTATATTTGAATATGCAAAGAACAGCTTTCTCTAATAGGCAATTACCTCATTGCGAGCATAGTTCTGTCTTATTTCTAGTAAACCGACGCAAATTTGTCATACATTCAATTAGTACGATCGGGCTGACACTTATAAGCTTGTTCAAATCTGCCTTTAAGCATCTTGTCTGTACTCTCCGATTGTCTTTAACTTCACAAAAGCTTTCATCATTTTTTATCAATCAATCAATCAATCAATCAATCAATCAATCAATCAATCAATCAATCAATCAATCAATCAATCAATCAATCAATCAATCAATCAATCAATCAATCAACCAATCAACCAATCAAAGTTTTGACTTGAACGTCAGGATATTTTCATGAGTGGAAAATGCACGTTCGTGTGTTTGTAAGGATGTGTGAGGGTGTTTGTGAGTGAGGGTATATTTGTGGGTTTGTTTTTCTGTCATTTCTATGAAACGAATGTAAAACAAAATATTTCATTACTACATGTATAGCCTTATTCTAATTTTACTTGACGGAATTTTGTTTATACAGCGAGCAAAAAATGTAACGTCATAATGCACGTCAAACGTTGCCTTTCTTATATTTGAATACTTCTTAAAGAGTAACTTTCTCAAATAGGCAATGACCTCATAGCCAGCATAGTTTTGTCTTATTTCTAGTGAAACGACCAAAATGTTAATAGTCCGATCGGGGTGACACTTGTTAGTTTGTTCAAAAGTGTCTATAATCATCTTGTCTGTGCTCTTCAATAGTCTTTTACTTCACAAAAGCTTTAAGCATTTTTAATCTTTAAATAAATCACTCAATCGAACAAAGTTTGCATCCGCGTTTAATGTATTTATCGCGCATGCTTGAAATACAATTGCTTTGAACTTCAAATATTTCCTACCTCGTAACTTACGAATTTCTTGAAGTTTAGAATGAACTTACAATACGACAAATTCTTACGAATGCGTCAGTAAAAATTCCATTCTTTCTTACGAATCATCATAACAAAATCTTGAGAATAAAACTTTCTTCCAACTTACGAATATGTGACTTTAAAGTCAATCACAGAACCAGAAATGAAGACAAATAATCATACTTTCTAGACATACAAAATCATGAAAAAAATTCAAAACTAAACTATTCTGCGAAGGAACAATGGAGATGAGACCATGTACCCAGGAAGAGTAAGTATCTCCTGTTTGCTAGCAACACCCTAGCTTCAATATGTCTCACACACCTAACCGTGTGTAAAAGGGTGTCTAACACACAAAAGTAACCGGATAGGAACAACGTGTGGTACGGGCGTTGTTCCTATTCAGTTATTTGTGTGTGTGAAAGGGTGTCTAACTAACAAAATTAACCGTTTAGGAACAACGTATGGGACGGGCGAAATATTGAAGCTAGCAACCCAAATGGAGAATAAGCCAAAACTAGTGATTCGTTCTTACCATGCTAACCCAAATATCTCTTTCAACAATGTTGAAATCGAGTTGCTAAAGTGTTCTTTGTTTTCAATGTGCGAGTATCATCGAATTCAAAATATTTTTGCAGTGACAACTTCAGTCGATCACAAATGAGTTGCTTCTCGAGTTGTAAAAAGTAATCGAACAGTGAACGTTTTTTTTTTCAAATTAAGCGTGATTGTTATTGAAGACGTTTAACACTCTGTATGCTTCCGATTCTGTCATATTTCGTACAGCCACAATACAAAATCGGGAGACTGTAGAAATCTGGTCTTTCGGTACGTTTTCACACTTTTTTGGCATATAACACTGTTTAGATTTGAGGATTACTGACGAGGGTGAAGTACCCGAAACTTGCATGTCTTGTCCATGATGCCAATTTATCTGTTCTTAAATGATGCCATTCAATTTGAAGATGTTTAACATTTAATACTGAGATTGTACATACAAAAATATAAAGTTAAGATGAAAAATATCTTAACTCATACATATCACTCTTCTTACCTGCTTCCTCTATGATGCTCTGTCGTGATATCGAAGAATATTGTTCGCTTACTCTAGGTTTTTCACTTTTAACCTTGAGGTTATTATCCACCTCGGAAAATTTGATCACGTGTGTAGCCTCAGCACAAACTTTTCATTTTCTATCATTTTTTCCAACGAATTGAATTCGACTGTATACTGAAATAGCTTAGTCAATTAAGTTGTGGGAATATATTTATTTTCATAAGCTACTGATGCAAATATGTTAGGGCAACTTTGGTTGGATAAAAGAAATCAAATTTTATTATAGATACAAAAATGTACAAGAAAAATGAAATATATAAATATTTCTTTAATTAAATTAAAATTCAATAATACACAGATTAGAAATTATAATATGTGTTTCGAGAAAGAAGGTCGGAATCCGAGAAACCAAGACAGATTATTACATTGTTTAGACTAAGGATCACTGACGAGGGTTTAGTACCCGAAACGTGCATGTCTGGTCCATGCTGTTAATTTATCAGGTTTTAAATGATGCTATTGAATTTAAAGACGTTTAACATTTGAAATACTTGGTGAGTGTCACTGCTGGTGGACCAAGACTCCCGAGGGCACATGTAGCCAAGTTCGATCAACTTCGGTTGATCGTCTGTCTATTCAACGCATTTGAAATTTTCTGTTACAAAATTTCTTGAAATTTCTAAAACGTGGGTCCTGTAGCATCATATCCCACCCATTCTGCTACGTCTTTTGATACATATTTGGACATAATAATTTTCATACTTTTTGGCCATATTACATAGTTTGGACTAAGGATCACTGACGAGGGTTTAGTACCCGAAACGTGCATGTCTTGTCCATGCTGTTAATTTATCAGGTTTTAAATGATGCTATTGAATTTAAAGACGTTTAACATTTGAACTACTTGGTGAGTGTCACTGCTGGTGGACCAAGAGTCCCCGAGGGCACATGTAGCCAAGTTCGATCAACTTCGGTTGATCGTCTGTCTATTCAACGCATTTGAAATTTTCTGTTACATAATTTCTTGAAATTTCTAAAACGTGGGTCCTGTAGCATCATATCCCACCCATTCTGCTACGTCTTTTGATACATATTTGGACATAATAATTTTCATACTTTTTGGCCATATTACATAGTTTGGACTAAGGATCACTGACGAGGGTTTAGTACCCGAAACGTGCATGTCTTGTCCATGCTGTTAATTTATCAGGTTTTAAATGATGCTATTGAATTTAAAGACGTTTAACATTTGAACTACTTGGTGAGTGTTACTGCTGGTGGACCAAGAGTCCCCGAGGGCACATGTAGCCAAGTTCGATCAACTTCGGTTGATCGTCTGTCTATTCAACGCATTTGAAATTTTCTGTTACAAAATTTCTTGAAATTTCTAAAACGTGGGTCCTGTAGTATCATATCCCACCCATTCTGCTACGTCTTTTGATACATATTTGGACATAATAATTTTCATACTTTTTGGCCATATTACATAGTTTAGACTAAGGATCACTGACGAGGGTTTAGTACCCGAAACGTGCATGTCCTGTCCATGCTGTTAATTTATCAGGTTTTAAATGATGCTATTGAATTTAAAGACGTTTAACATTTGAACTACTTGGTGAGTGTCACTGCTGGTGGACCAAGAATCCCCGAGGGCACATGTAGCCAAGTTCGATCAACTTCGGTTGATCGTCTGTCTATTCAACGCATTTGAAATTTTCTGTTACAAAATTTCTTGAAATTTCTAAAACGTGGGTCCTGTAGCATCATATCCCACCCATTCTGCTACGTCTTTTGATACATATTTGGACATAATAATTTTCATACTTTTTGGCCATATTACATAGTTTAGACTAAGGATCACTGACGAGGGTTTAGTACCCGAAACGTGCATGTCCGGTCCATGCTGTTAATTTATCAGGTTTTAAATGATGCTATTGAATTTAAAGACGTTTAACATTTGAACTACTTGGTGAGTGTCACTGCTGGTGGACCAAGAGTCCCCGAGGGCACATGTAGCCAAGTTCGATCAACTTCGGTTGATCGTCTGTCTATTCAACGCATTTGAAATTTTCTGTTACAAAATTTCTTGAAATTTCTAAAACGTGGGTCCTGTAGCATCATATCCCACCCATTCTGCTACGTCTTTTGATACATATTTGGACATAATAATTTTCATACTTTTTGGCCATATTACATAGTTTGGACTAAGGATCACTGACGAGGGTTTAGTACCCGAAACGTGCATGTCTTGTCCATGCTGTTAATTTATCAGGTTTTAAATGATGCTATTGAATTTAAAGACGTTTAACATTTGAACTACTTGGTGAGTGTTACTGCTGGTGGACCAAGAGTCCCCGAGGGCACATGTAGCCAAGTTCGATCAACTTCGGTTGATCGTCTGTCTATTCAACGCATTTGAAATTTTCTGTTACAAAATTTCTTGAAATTTCTAAAACGTGGGTCCTGTAGTATCATATCCCACCCATTCTGCTACGTCTTTTGATACATATTTGGACATAATAATTTTCATACTTTTTGGCCATATTACATAGTTTAGACTAAGGATCACTGATGAGGGTTTAGTACCCGAAACGTGCATGTCCGGTCCATGCTGTTAATTTATCAGGTTTTAAATGATGCTATTGAATTTAAAGACGTTTAACATTTGAACTACTTGGTGAGTGTCACTGCTGGTGGACCAAGAAGTCCCCGAGGGCACATGTAGCCAAGTTCGATCAACTTCGGTTGATCGTCTGTCTATTCAACGCATTTGAAATTTTCTGTTACAAAATTTCTTGAAATTTCTAAAACGTGGGTCCTGTAGCATCATATCCCACCCATTCTGCTACGTCTTTTGATACATATTTGGACATAATAATTTTCATACTTTTTGGCCATATTACATAGTTTAGACTAAGGATCACTGACGAGGGTTTAGTACCCGAAACGTGCATGTCTTGTCCATGCTGTTAATTTATCAGGTTTTAAATGATGCTATTGAATTTAAAGACGTTTAACATTTGAACTACTTGGTGAGTGTTACTGCTGGTGGACCAAGAGTCCCCGAGGGCACATGTAGCCAAGTTCGATCAACTTCGGTTGATCGTCTGTCTATTCAACGCATTTGAAATTTTCTGTTACAAAATTTCTTGAAATTTCTAAAACGTGGGTCCTGTAGCATCATATCCCACCCATTCTGCTACGTCTTTTGATACATATTTGGACATAATAATTTTCATACTTTTTGGCCATATTACATAGTTTGGACTAAGGATCACTGACGAGGGTTTAGTACCCGAAACGTGCATGTCTGGTCCATGCTGTTAATTTATCAGGTTTTAAATAATGCTATTGAATTTAAAGACGTTTAACATTGCCGTGAACCGACTGTCCCTCAAGTAAATTTCGCCTCCCTCCCCCCGGTTTGCATGTGTGCATTCACAATCACATGAAGTATGGGGGCATGATATATGTGATGTAGGTACCATACAACACACACTATCACCAATGATGAAGTCATAGAACTGAACGAAATCTATGAAAAGCCATCCTCAGAAACCCATGTTCAATTGCGTTTACACTTACTTCGCAATCGAGCCTGGGTTTTCGAGGATGATGAAAAGCATGAAAAGGAAAATGTGGCAGGAACAGGAGGCGATATATTTTGCGACACACAGGAACCGATAGGCAATGGCTCTGAAAGAAAAAAACTAAGGCAGAATAATTCAAGTAAATAATTGGAGAGAAAAGACGATTATCAAATTATATTGTGAACTATAGGCGATATCATTAGGAGTATGGTAACAAAAAACAATCCATGTAATATAGGTGACGAGCGGTGGGCTAATTCAAATTTATGACAGAATATGCAATTGATCTATAAATGTAAAGGGTGTTTCGAAATCAAATAATAATTTGCTTCAAACGTAAAATATTGCCGTCATTAATCGGAAGCAATTGTCTATATGTCTCGTTGGTTTATGTGTAGTCTTTTGAGTTTGGTTTCTTCAAGTTGTCTTTGGTGTTATGTGCCCCTTTTGTGTCTCTGGTTGTTCTTGTCTAGTTGTTATGTGCCTCTTTTGTGTCTCTGGTTGTTTTTGTCTAGTTGTCCTGTGCCCCATATGTGTCTGGTTGTTCTTGTCTTTGGTGTTATGTGCCTCTTTTGTGTCTCTGGTTGTTTTTGTCTAGTTGTCCTGTGCCCCATATGTGTCTGGTTGTTCTTGTCTTTGGTGTTATGTGCCTCTTTTGTGTCTCTGGTTGTTTTTGTCTAGTTGTCCTGTGCCCCATATGTGTCTGGTTGTTCTTGTCTTTGGTGTTATGTGCCTCTTTTGTGTCTCTGGTTGTTTTTGTCTAGTTGTCCTGTGCCCCATATGTGTCTGGTTGTTCTTGTCTTTGGTGTTATGTGCCTCTTTTTTGTCTGGTTGCTTTTGTCTAGGTGTCCTGTGCCCCATATGTGTCTTGTTGTTCTTGTCTTTGGTGTTATGTGCCTCTTTTGTGTCTCTGGTTGTTTTTGTCTAGTTGTCCTGTGCCCCATATGTGTCTGGTTGTTCTTGTCTTTGGTGTTATGTGCCTCTTTTGTGTCTCTGGTTGTTCTTGTCTATGTGTTCTGTGCTCCTTTTGTGTCTCTGGTTGTTCTTGTCTAGGTGTTCTGTGCCCCTTTTGTGTCTCTGGTTGTTCATGTCTAGGTGTTCTGTGCCCCTTTTGTGTCTCTGGTTGTTCTTGTCTAGGTGTTATGTGCCTCTTTTGTCTCTCTGGTTGTTCTTGTCTAGGTGTTGTGTGCCCCTTATGTGTCTGGTTGTTCTTGTCTAGTTGTCCTGTGCCCCATATGTGTCTGGTTGTTCTTGTCTTTGGTGTTATGTGCCTCTTTTGTGTCTCTGGTTGTTCTTGTCTAGGTGTTCTGTGCCCCTTTTGTGTCTCTGGTTGTTCTTGTCTAGGTGTTCTGTGCCCCTTTTGTGTCTCTGGTTGTTCTTGTCTAGTTGTCCTGTGCCCCATATGTGTCTGGTTGTTCTTGTCTATGTGTTCTGTGCCCCTTTTGTGTCTCTGGTTGTTTTTGTCTAGTTGTCCTGTGCCCCATATGTGTCTGGTTGTTCTTGTCTATGTGTTCTGTGCCCCTTTTGTGTCTCTGGTTGTTTTTGTCTAGTTGTCCTGTGACCCATATGTGTCTGGTTGTTCTTGTCTATGTGTTCTGTGCCCCTTTTGTGTCTCTGGTTGTTCTTGTCTAGGTGTTCTGTGCCCCTTTTGTGTCTCTGGTTGTTCTTGTCTAGGTGTTCTGTGCCCCTTTTGTGTCTCTGGTTGTTCTTGTCTAGGTGTTATGTGCCTCTTTTATGTCTCTGGTTGTTCTTGTCTAGTTGTTATGTGCCCCTTTTGTGTCTCTGGTTGTTCTTGTCTAGGTGTTCTGTGCCTCTTTTGTGTCTCTGGTTGTTCTTGTCTAGGTGTTCTGTGCCCCTTTTGTGTCTCTGGTTGTTCTTGTCTAGGTGTTATGTGCCTCTTTTATGTCTCTGGTTGTTCTTGTCTAGTTGTTATGTGCCCCTTTTGTGTCTCTGGTTGTTCTTGTCTAGGTGTTCTGTGCCTCTTTTGTGTCTCTGGTTGTTCTTGTATAGATGTTCTGTGCCCCTTTTGTGTCTCTGGTTGTTCTTGTCTAGGTGTTATGTGCCTCTTTTGTGTCTCTGGTTGTTCTTGTCTAGGTGTTCTGTGCCCCTTTTGTCTCTCTGGTTGTTCTTGTCTAGGTGTTCTGTGCCCCTTTTGTGTCTCTGGTTGTTCTTGTCTAGGTGTTCTGTGCCCCTTTTGTGTCTCTGGTTGTTCTTGTCTAGGTGTTCTGTGCCCCTTTTGTGTCTCTGGTTGTTCTTGTCTAGGTGTTCTGTGCCTCTTTTGTGTCTCTGGTTGTTCTTGTCTAGGTGTTCTGTGCCTCTTTTGTGTCTCTGGTTGTTCTTGTCTAGTTGTTATGTGCCTCTTTTATGTCTCTGGTTGTTCTTGTCTAGTTGTTATGTGCCTCTTTTGTGTCTCTGGTTGTTCTTGTCTAGGTGTTCTGTGCCTCTTTTGTGTCTCTGGTTGTTCTTGTCTAGGTGTTCTGTGCCTCTTTTGTGTCTCTGGTTGTTCTTGTCTAGGTGTTCTGTGCCTCTTTTTTGTCTCTGGTTGTTCTTGTCTAGGTGTTCTGTGCCTCTTTTGTGTCTCTGGTTGTTCTTGTCTAGGTGTTGTGTGCCCCTTATGTGTCTGGTTGTTCTTGTCTAGGTGTTCTGTGCCCCATATGTGTCTGGTTGTTCTTGTCTAGGTGTTCTGTGCCCCTTTTGTGTCTCTGGTTGTTCTTGTCTAGGTGTTATGTGCCTCTTTTATGTCTCTGGTTGTTCTTGTCTATGTGTTCTGTGCCCCTTTTGTATCTCTGGTTGTTCTTGTCTAGGTGTTCTATGCCCCTTTTGTGTCTCTGGTTGTTCTTGTCTAGGTGCTATGTGCCCCTTTTGTGTCTCTGGTTGTTCTTGTCTAGGTGTTCTGTGCCCCTTTTGTGTCTCTGGTTATTCTTGTCTAGATGTTCTGTGCCCCTTTTGTCTCTCTGGTTGTTCTTGTCTAGGTGTTCTGTGCCCCTTTTGTGTCTCTGGTTGTTCTTGTCTAGGTGTTGTGTGCCCCTTATGTGTCTTGTTGTTCTTGTCTAGTTGTCCTGTGCCCCATATGTGTCTGGTTGTTCTTGTCTTTGGTGTTATGTGCCTCTTTTGTGTCTCTGGTTGTTCTTGTCTAGGTGTTCTGTGCTCCTTTTGTGTCTCTGGTTGTTCTTGTCTAGGTGTTCTGTGCCCCTTTTGTGTCTCTGGTTGTTCTTGTCTTGGTGTTCTGTGCCCTTTTGTGTGTCTGGCTGTTCTTGTCTAGGTGTTCTGTTCCCCTTTTGTGTCTCTGGTTGTTCTTGTCTAGGTGTTCTGTGCCCTTTTGTGTCTCTGTTTGTTCTTGTCTGCCAGTGTTTTCGTACAGGGTGTTTCGGTGTTTTGCTGTTGATTGTGCAACAGAGTCATGTTGGAGATCCCCTCCTTTCTCTCACGACAAACCTGAACATTCATGGGTAGTAATATTAATTCCCCCTCGTCCGATATTGATACACATTTATTTGATTAAAACATTCAGATTTTTAACATTCCAATTTTCAATAGCCACAAATCTTGAAAGGAAAGTAGATGTTTTTAGCAATTTACCTAAATTTTAGACAAATTAATTTTTGCTTTATAATTTGTACATTAACAGGATTGGTTAAAAACAAATAAATATAAAAATATCGTCTATGCATATAATTGATATCGAATGGTTCGATAATATAAAAATATTAAAAGCCAATGAGAAGAATAAAAGCATGAAAACGTCAACTTTGCGATACAATTGTCCGTTGCACGTGAAAAGGTGTACAATTTTTGTTGACATCCGTATTGCAGCATTTTGGCATCCTTGCTAAGATAGAATAAATCTGTGATTTAATAAGAAAAATAAATACTGGTAAGGTTTGGCCACGGTAAGGTTTTAAATTGCGTTGTGGCACCAATGGATTGCATTCGGATCCCCTCGCCCTTTATTTGTAACGACATAAAAAGACTTGGATGCCAATGGTTGAAGGTTTTACATCAAATCGACGTAAAAGTGAAAAGGTACTTTTTCAACATTCAAAATTCTCCAACTCGAGTGAGCAATGTTGAGAGTAACATATTTTTCAGTTACTATTCAGTGTTGGAACTTGTATTTCATGATAGATTATAACAAAACTAATAGATCAAAGGGGAACTATTTTTAAAATGGCGCCGTCTGACGTCCGAGTCTTTTTTCGAAGGAAAAGGTCGAGGCTAATCCGAATGCATGGATTGATCCGCAATAGCATGAATATGTAAGGGTAGCCTACATGACTATTTATTTATTTATTGATAAGGTTCTTCCCGCATATATTCAATTGTTAAAGAAATAAAGGTATCATCGCAAATGAATTTTCTATATCAACAAAAATAATTTTAAAATCAAGTCCATACTGACTTCAACCCTTATTCTTCATCGATAGGTTGTTTAACGTCTTCAAAATCAATAGCATCAATTAAGAACAGCTAAATTTGCAGCATGGACCAGACATTCACGTTACGGGTATTTATCCTCAATCTAAACAAATTATGTTGTAATGTGGCCAAAAAGTGTGAAAGCGTTTATGTCCAAAAATGAACCGAAAGACGTACGATTGGTGGGATATGATGCTACAGGACCCACGTTTTAGAAATTTGAAAGACATTTTGATAACAGAAATTTTCGAATGCGTTTAAGAAACGATCAACCGAAGTTGGCCGAACTTGGCTACATATGCCCTCGGGGACATCATCTTCAGATTTCATCTCCTCCCAATAGGGAACATTTTGTGGAAGGTTTGGTTATCCAACGATGTCGTCTATGCTTTTCACAATGATTTTAAGTCCACAGTGGCCTTGACATTTGACTCTTGTCCTTAAAAATCAATAGTGTTCATTTTTTCCTCTCGGGGAACATTTCTTGAAGGTTTGATGCTTTTATGATGATTGCTTTGACTTCCATGCTGTTCACAAGGAATTTTGTCCACAGTGACCTTGACCTTAGACCATGAAAATCAATAGGATTCATCCTCTTCCTATGAGGAACATTTTTGGAAGGTTTGATGTTGCTATGCCTTCTGTGCTGTTCTCAAGAATCCAAACACCCATACAAACACAAGGAAGCACAGCAGCAGTGCTAAATTGTATACTACTGTCCTGTTCACTAAATCCAGAGCATCCTGTTTGGGCGATTTATTCAGTCGTCTGAAGGATTTTGCCATAAATTATTGTTTCCGACAATTGACCTCCTTTAGTCGTAACTGGAAATTAACTTCAACTTACCCTATCAGCTGCCTTCAAACCGCAATATGAAAAAATAAAATGTCTACGGGAAATTCCCATGTTTATTTCAAGCCGCCGCCATATTGTTCTCCGTGTCAACAATAGTAAACAGTGACGTCAAAGCCTCCGACGTCACACATTTTCAGCGATTTTACTATAGAAAATCCCCGTAGACTTTTTATTTTCCGTCCTATTTCTAACTTAGCTGACGCACAGACAAAACAATGGCATTTTCTGTTACGACTAAAGGAGTACTATAAAATTGATATCTTTTTGGAAGATGACATTATCATATTTTAGAGAAAACCGGGAAAACAGGGTGCTCTGGAATTAGTGAACAGGACAGTAGTATCCCGTCCGTAACAAATGTTAAACGTCTTCAAATTCATTAGCATCATTTAAAAGCAGATTAATTAACAGCGTGGACCAGACATGCACGTTTCGGGTATTTAACCCTCGTCAGTGATCCTCAAAACAAACAATGAAATATTGCCAAAGTGTTTGATAATTATGTCCAAAACATACCGAAAGACGTAGCAAGATAGCTGGGATTTGATGCTACAGGACCCATGTTTCAGAAATTTTCGAATGCGTTTGAAAAAACGACCAACCGAAATTGATCGAACTTGGCTACATGTGCCCTCGGTGACTCCTGGTCCACCAGCAGTACGTGACACTCACCAAGTGGTACAAATGTTTGTCTTCAAATTCATTAGCATCATTTAAAAGTTGCATTGGGATAATAAAGTAAACCACCGAGGTATCTTACAACAATGTCCAAGAACTGAACAAAATCAGCAAAAACACAAAGGATATACCCATGTTACACTGGCATAAGTATATGAAGTCTAAGAAGTGGCAGATATTCTATAAACAGACATCATGACAAGTTTCGGAGACGATACATAACTACACACAGAAAAGGGGATGTTCTCCAGCATGACCACCCTGCACCCACCCAGCGAAACAAACCCACAAGAAAGTAAATGACATCAGACAAAAACTACAAACCACAAAAAATACACGACAATAATCACTAGAACATCATAGAATACAATCGAAACAGACGTACAAAAACATCAAACATTAATGACAACACATACAAGGAAGGAGACCAATGTGCACAGGAACGGAAAATGGATATGACAACTAAAAGAAGACACCAGGGCAGAATTATTCAAATCTACAGGGGGTGGGGGGGGGGGGGTGTGAATCAAACTCTCATATGCATGTACTTGGACTTGAAATTAGGTAAACCAGATATTTGCTTTCGACGGGACTTCATGACGGGTCTTCTTCAAACCTCGACCAACTGTCCTCTCTGAATGTTGATTTGACTTCTCAGGTGATTCTATGTAAATTGAGCTTCTTCCAGCCGGCAGAGAATAGACTGTTTTGTGAATGCCCTATGTTTTCGAAATCCATCTACATATTAATCTCTGTGTTACTAGGGCCCCTGAGTTTTGCTGTCTTCTTTGTTTACTCATCTTGTAAACAGTAAACAGGAAGTAGGTATTCACATATCTCAGAGTGATAGAGATGACGTGCCTCGATCACCTGTCCTCTTTGAATATCCGTCTCATCGGGATTCCTTGCATGAGCTATCTCCAATCGGCTTAGCACGGACCGTTTTTCGTATGTTCTTTGTTTTTTATATCCATTTACAATTTCATTTGTGTGTTGCTTTCGCAACTTTCTGTCTTGTTTGTGTGGTCACCTTACCATGAGGAGGAATATTGTTCGACAGTATATTCTCGCAGTGGTATCAACCAGATGTGGATTTTAAAGAATTCGAAGGAACTTAGAACATCTGAAATCCACTCATTTTAGTAGAGTCCATTCGATCAAAGCCTTTGATTTTTCGACACTTTACACTACAATTCCACATTCTAAATTGAAAGAAAGACTCGCAAAAATTATAAGTAATGCGTTTACAAGTAAGAACGGTAATCGCAAATACAAATTTATTGTTGTTAACTATGACAAAACCTACTTGTAAAAGAAAAGTCCGATTCTAAAAATAAGTACACTGAAACTGATATTATTCAGATGTTAAACTTCTTGATCGACAACATTTTTGTGGTGTTTGGAGGAAAGGTCTTCTAGCAAATTGTCGGAATTCCAATGGGGACAAATTGTGCCCCTATCCTTGCCGACATTTTCCTTTACTCGTACGAATGTTAAACGTCTTTAAATTCAATAGCATCATTTAAAATCTGATAAATTTACAGCGTGGACCAGGCATGCACGTTTCGGGTAATAAACCCTCGTTGGTGATCATCAGTCTAAACAATGTAATATGGCCAAAAGTATGAAAATTATTATGTCCAAATATGTATCAAAAGACGTAGCAGAATGGGTGGGATATGATGCTACAGGACCAACGTTTTAGAAATTTCAAGAAATTTTGTAACAAAAAATTTCAAATGCGTTGAACAGACAAACGATCAACCGAAGTTGATCGAACTTGGCTACATGTGCCCTCGGGGACTCTTGGTCCACCAGCATTGACACTCACCAAATAGTTTAAATGTTAAACGTCTTTAAATTCAATAGCATCATTTAAAACCTGATAAATTTACTGCATGGATCAGACATGCACGTTTCGGGTACTAAACCCTCGTCAGTGATCCTCAGTCTAAACAAAGTAATATGGCAGCTGAATTCATTCAATCTCTGATCTCTGAAGGGAAAAGATTCTTAGCTTCTGACTTCAACTTCACTTACAGATACATAGACGATGTGTTTTCCATCAATAATCCAAAATTCGCGGATTACCTGAGCAGCATCTATCCTTCAGAGCTTGAAGTCAAAGAAACTACAGAGACAAATAATTCAGTATCCTATTTGGACGTAATGTTGTCCTACGACACTGATGGTCCCATGAATACCTCACTTTATGACAAACGTGACGACTTCAATTTCAGCATTACAAACTTTCCTTTTCTGAGTAGCAACATCCCTTCATCGCCTGCTTATGGCGTGTTCATATCTCAGTTGATACGCTATGCCAGATCAAGTACCAAATATACGGATTTTATTCAGAGAGCTAGGCGTCTTTCAGATAAGCTTCTCAGTCAGGGATATGTTTGTGACCGACTAACATCGTCACTGAGGAAGTTCTACGGTCGATATGGGGAACTCGTCATACACTATGATGTCCCACTCTCCAGAATGGTGGATGATATTCTGTCATAGACCATTTGCACCATCCAACCAAAGATTGTACTCTATGTCTTCCAAAATGGAAGTAACCGGATGTGACAGTTCTACCGAATTGAAGCGGCGGGTGTTGCATACAAGCAGGAGATGCTTACTCTTCCTGGGCACCTGGTCTTACTCCCATATCGGGAGTTCGTTTCTTTTCATATGGTGGAGGTTTTTGTTTGTTTGCTTTGGTTCCTGTTTTATCCTGATTTTGTATGCCTTCGGTTTCTGATTTTCTGAATTATCGATTTTGTGCTGTATACAGGGATATGGTCATTATCCATATTTGTCACAAACACTATGCGTTCTTCGAACAAGTTGGAGGGTTGTCTACGAAAGCCTATTGAGCTCAAGTGGTAGCTGAGAAATTTCGCGTTATATCGCGAAACGTACGCGTTACAACGCGAAACTTTCGCGTTATAACGCGAAACTTTCGCGTTATTACGCGAAACTTACGCGTTATTACGCGAAACTTTCGCGTTATTACGCGAAACTTTCGCGTTATTACGCGAAACTTACGCGTTATTACGCGAAACTTTCGCGTTATAACGCGAAACTAACGCGTTATAACGCGAAACTTTCGCGTTATTACGCGAAACTAACGCGTTATTACGCGAAACTTTCGCGTTATTACGCGAAACTTTCGCGTTATAACGCGAAAATTTGTATGTATGCAGTATGTAAAAGATTTCAAATCGGAGCCCCGGTAGGAGATTCAGGATACCCCCAGCACAGAGTAGTTTCATAGCAATAACAATATATAAGATTATTATGAAATACATGTATATATTTACGACGAAATTTCAATCAGAAAACAAGAGTAAATTTTTCAAGAAAATGTCAAGATTTCTTTTTAAAAACTTGCCATTTCCAGGAACTACATGTTATGAATGATCGATATAGGCTATACACGAAGTCCCTTATTTTCGGGAAGTACGTAAAATCCCTTATTATACTTATTCACTGTAACATATACACATAATATCACGAAATCCCTTGATTTCAGGAATATTGATATACATGTATATGTTAATGGGGAATAAATGTAATAAGAGATTTTACGTGATTCCTGAAATTAAGGGATTTCATGTAATGCCTGTATCGATCAGTCATTACATGGAATTCCTGAAGTTGGCCAGGTGTTTTATGTATTTCCTGACTTTTTCATGAATTTTTACACTGTCATGTCTTTCCTAACCGTTTTTTTTTTGTGTGTCTTCTTTTGACATTTGAAATCATAGCTTTTTCTGTCGTTTGATGCTGAATATCCTCTCTGACAAGTAAAAAAGGAATGTTTATGTCAAATAAATAGAAATATTCAAGCTAGACGTTAAGTAATTTCCATCAAATTATTGCTCAAATTTTGGGTTCAATTTATTATTTTTATGCAGAATTAACATAAAAGCAAAGTATCAATCAAGAACTTATCTAACATGATTGATGATTGAAGTACTTTTAAACATAAACCGAAAGTAGAAGAAACATCAGTATATTTTTAAGACCATTTAGTTTTCTCGATAATGCTTAAAAATGCCTTAAATGTGTTGATTTCCAACTACCTTTCATGTGATACATATGTATCTGAATCTGATATAATGTATATAAAAGTGATGAACGAACGCCCTGCCAGACATATCAGTATGAAATGTAATACGTCAATCATAGCTGTCTCCCAGTAAACCCCTTCCTTTTGTATTTAAATACTAAGATTTTTAATTGCGACAAGATTCTGGTGGGACGAATCGAACATCATTGCAATTTGGTACGAAAGCTTATATTGAGTTACATGGTCCAAGCAAGATTCACCTCGACGTAGAAGAGGGAGGGGTGGGGGCTTATGCGGCATTGGTGTCCGCACTCAAGAAAACGGGACCTATATTTCACGCTAGTGCAACCAGGTTAAGTGAAACAGGACAGGTCCTTTATCTGCTTTTAAAAGTCCTAATCAACCAAACTTGTTTAGGTGATGCATCTACTCTAGTGAGGATGCATACTGTAATGCACGGTGGGTATGCTTCATTTGACCTATATTGCATGCCTGAAAAACCAGCTTAAGTAAAACTGGACAGGTCAATTTCCAGTCTATTATAAGTCCTAGATCATCCACATTTGTGTGAATGATGAATCTGAGGATCCTTCCTGCAATGCATGGTAGGGAAGCTGAAGTTGACCTATATTTACACTTGATTGACCATGTTAAGTAAAACAGGACAGATCCATCTTATCATTGGTCTTAGATCAACCAAATTTGTATGGGTGATGTATCCGAGGAAGCTTACTGCAATTCTGGTGTGGATGATCTGAATCATACTTCATACTTGAGTGACCAGATCAGGTAACTTCAAAATACATTCACTATGTTTACCATACTTTTAAACTGCACTCAGTCTGACACTAACTTTTGCCCTATATTTCATTTAGAATCGAGAAACATTCGCGATATAACGCGTAAAGTTCGCGTTATAACGCGAAAGTTTCGCGATATAACGCGTAAAGTTCGCGATATAACGCGTAAGTTTCGCGTTATAACGCGAAAGTTTCGCGATATAACGCGTAAGTTTCGCGATATAACGCGTAAGTTTCGCGTTATAACGCGTAAGTTTCGCGTTATAACGCGTAAGTTTCGCGTTATAACGCGTAAGTTTCGCGTTATAACGCGAAAATTTCGCGATATAACGCGTAAAGTTCGCGATATAACGCGTAAGTTTCGCGTTATAACGCGAAAGTTTCGCGATATAACGCGTAAGTTTCGCGATATAACGCGTAAGTTTCGCGTTATAACGCGTAAGTTTCGCGTTATAACGCGTAAGTTTCGCGTTATAACGCGTAAGTTTCGCGTTATAACGCGAAAATTTCGCGATATAACGCGTAAAGTTCGCGATATAACGCGTAAGTTTCGCGTTATAACGCGAAAGTTTCGCGATATAACGCGTAAGTTTCGCGATATAACGCGTAAGTTTCGCGTTATAACGCGTAAGTTTCGCGTTATAACGCGTAAGTTTCGCGTTATAACGCGTAAGTTTCGCGTTATAACGCGAAAATTTCGCGATATAACGCGTAAGTTTCGCGATATAACGTGTAAGTTTCGCGTTATAACGCGAAAATTTCGCGATATAACGCGTAAGTTTCGCGATATAACGCGTAAGTTTCGCGTTATAACGCGTAAATTTCGCGTTTTAACGCGTAAGTTTCGCGTTATAACGCGTAAGTTTCGCGATATAACGCGAAAGTTTCGCGTTATAACGCGAAAAAATAATTTTCTCAGCTACCATTTGAGCTCAATAGGCTTTCGTAGTTGTCCATGCGTAATCCGTATAAGTAAACCATTTGCTGCAAATGTGACAGATGGCCGTCCTAAGTCGGCACCGATTGCCCATTGGTCTCGTTGGTTTATGTGTGACAGATGGCCGTCCTAAGTCGGCACCGATTGCCCATTGGTCTCGTTTGTTTATGTGTGTTGTTTTGATGTCGTGTTGGTGTTCTTTGTCCCTTTTGTTCTTATTTACCAGTTTGTTTGTTTTTTCTCGCAAAGCGATGTTTTTTTTTTTGAGTTTTGTTGTAGATGGTGCAACCGAGTCATGTTGGAGATCATGTCCATTCTTTAAGGACACACATGAACATTCCTACACAATTATTTTATTCAATACCCATATTCCTTCTATTTTTCGTTAAGCCATATTTTGTGAAATTAAAAATAAATGACGAATCTTAAAATGACAGACGTGCTATCCAGGAATTTCAGACAAACTGACTTGAGTCATAAATATGATTTGTATCAAAATACATGTTTGTACATTAACGTTATTGGTAAGTAAAGTTATTAATACAAGAAATGATAAATAACCAATGAACATCGAGCATAAAAGTTAGTTCTAATTATTTAATTATCTCATAATATGAATAGCCAATGATAACAATAAAAACAAGAGAACGCTAACGAAATGAAATGACGCGCACGTTTTAATAGACCTCCCGTGGTTCAAAGTGTTGACATCATTATTAATATAAAAAATAAATCTGTTGGGGGGAAATGGTAAAAAAATAAATACAGGCATACAGACCTGTCATCTTTTACGATTTCGATGTAATTTTTTTTAACGATTTTTGAACTAATATTACAATCTACGTTTTGCTTCTCAGTTTTACGCCGTAAACATTCTTCCAAGCAGTGTCGTTTTTCAGTTCTGTAAGCAAACAATTAAACTGGTGTATTTAAATTTTTTTTCAGTTCAGCGTTTAAATAATTCTCTTTTATCGTATAAGCAACTGTATTACTATCTGAAAGATCTAAGATGTGTAAGAATGTCGTTGAGTTGAAAATATTGTGTTTTTTCTCAAAATTACAATAATCGTTTATATATTACGCTTTTCTCCCCTTAATTACACTTTTTGGGCAAAATATTACACTTTTACATTTACTACGAAACAGAAAGGCAGGTCCGGGCATGGTACGACCAAAACCTGTTTTCTCCACCGTTCGTTTCTCTGCAGTCTTAAGGTGTATAAAGTTACCCAACATGACGTTGCAGCGATTACAGTGGAACACAGGCGAAAAAAGGCACCAACAGACGCATCTTCCAAAGTCGATTCGCTTCTCTACTCTTCTCACCTTGACCTACTACTTTTAAAATTCGCGGGTCCGCATCGCCACCTAGCGGAAGATCGATAAGAACGATTGACCAATGGTATTAGCTTAACTTAGCCGGTATGGTTTTAAAATAAACAATACGGCGATAACAGATAGTCAGCTTGTTATGGCTCAGTCAATGATACTTGGTCGCTGATTGGATCCATGACAAACAAATGGAGGCAATCACGATTAAGACCACGAAATGTTAAAGTAGTAGGTCAAGGTGAGAAGAGTAGGGAAGTGAACCAATCACCGTGACAACAAAAACAGTAGTATCACTTCATTTGAACATGAAAGACAGCACTATATACATGTATATGAATAACCTCAACAGATTCACAGTGTAAAATCGAATTCAATTAGAGATGGTGCCACTCAAATGAATTAATGCGGCGCCGCACAAATTTAAATTGGTTAAAATTAATACTGTTACATAAAAATGTTGTCATAGTACACGTATTGTCATGATATCGAATCACGTATAATACAACTTTCAAACCATAGTCTGACTGCTGGTGACAAAGTACTGTTCTGTCGGTAAAATTCACATCTGGATGCAAAATGTGTAAATAAGATCTCGATGTGAAATGTGAAAATCACATCTAGATGGGAAATGGGGAAATCACATCTCGGTGTGAAATGTGAAAATCACACCTTGATGTGAAATGTGAAAATCACATCTTGATGTGAAATGGGAAAATCACATCTAGATGTGAAATGGGAAAATCACATCTCGGTGTGAAATGTGAAAATCATATATCGATGTGAACTGTGAAAATCGCATCTCGATGTGAAATATGAAAATCACATCTGAATATGAAAATCATCTTGATGTGAAATGTACAAAACACATCGCGGTGTAAAATGTGAAAATCACATCAAGATGTGAAATGTGAAAATCATGTTTGTTTGCTTTGGTTCCTGTTTTATCCTGATTTTGTATGCCTTCGGTTTCTGATTTTCTGAATTATCAATTTTGTGCTGTATACATTTTGTCATATTTGTCATTGTGACTATCATCTCATAGATACAACAACAAACAACAAACAAACAACACCCGTCTCACCAACAAACAGTCAGAGACGAAGATAATAATCCAACAACGCAAAAACTTTTCAAGTGAAACAAGATGTACATATAGGGGAGGGGGGTATCAATGTATATCAAGTATGGGTGTTCAGATCCTGACGTCTATGAGACTTATGGCAATTTTGATATTTTTTTAACCTCATATCAAAATGTTTTAGGGAATTTTCAAATATTAACGTCTTCAAAAGACCTTTAATGTAAAGAGCCGTAATCTGCCCAAATCTTACCTGCGATACCAGCTCAACCAGTATATTAAAAATGTGTCCTGTACGTGAAATTATTTCATTTCAAGTATCTTTAATCAAATATAGTAGTTTTATTGCCATACTTATGAGAAACAACCTATATTTTTACGTAGAAGTGATCGAGGATGGGGGTCTTTTCTATGATATAAATAAGGCGAGTAAAATGAAGAAAATTTTCGAATAATCGGTTGCTTTTGTTGATCAAAATATCAAAATGAACTACAATGAGAAAATTCAATAAGAAATATCGTGCTAAAACATGATTTTCTCCAAATATTATATTCCGGATTTATCAGACCGTAAACATGTGGCCAGAGATATAAAATCGAACACTCACTCTCACTTATATTGTACAATTATTAACGCCACCGTTATAAAAATAGTTTGAATTAGCTTTTTTTCACTATATGAAATTATATTTCTTTTAAATTTACCATAATTAAATTTTCTTAATGCTTTGTGAATGTTTGCAGTTTTTCTAAGATTGACTGGTACCTCAGTCGTCAACACTCATTGTTAACTTTTATTGCGTGGGGTTGTTGAATTATCAATGCCCAAAATTAAAATAAAGGAGTTTGTTAGTGAAAAAGTAAACAACGACGAATATTTTTGTTGAAAATTAATTAATTCGAAACTATTAATAAAGAAGTTAATTAAATGCCGAAAGCGATCAAATGCCATTTACTAATTCACTGTTAATTTCAAATCTTTCCTTCACTCCTACCCGCTCAATTTCATTTTCGTAAATTGACTGTTGTTCCCCCTCTGGATCACAATTTTTATTATGAAAATACATCTTAGGTAGAAGTGGTGTTGTGTTTCAAAGGGGGAACGATATTTTATGGAAACTTTTCCGATTTTCATTGATTTCTATACAAAATAAGCACATTTATACTCAAATATCTCTCTATTTGAGCAATTTTATGAAAATTTTTCTTCAGATTTTGAAGGGGTTTTATCTTTTAAAGTAATTCACCAACTTGATTAAAGAAATGAAGTACTTTAAAATTTCATCATTTTTGGGCAGATTTTATGCGTTATCGTTACAGGTCCTTCAATAGCATCATTTAAGAACAGATAAATTTGCAGCATGGACCAGACATGCACGTTTTGGGTACTTAACCCTCGTCAGTGATCCTCAATATAAACAATGCAATATGACCAAAGAATGTGAAAGTATTATGTCTAAAAATGTACCGAGAGACGTAGCAGGATGGGTCGGATATGATGCTACAGGACTCACGTTTTAGATGTTTCAAGAAAATTTGATAACAGAAAATGTTGAATGCGTTAAGCCCCTGTCACACTGTCGCGATTTTGAGCTACGAGTTGTGGCGAGTTACAACTCGCCACAACTCGTCATTTGTCGCATGTAACTCATGCAGATGTCTTCACGTGTCGAAGAAATGTCGCTTCATGTCGCCAGAACTCGGCGTGAGGCGGCGAGAATTCTAAACGGTTTAAAATTGTCGTGCGAGTTTTCATGTCGTGCACATGTCGAGGAGATGTCGAATAAAGGTCGAACAGATGTTGCATAAACTCGTGCAGGCATCGTGTGCATGTCTCCACTTCTCGTCGCTTCTCGCCATGAGTCAAACTCGTGCGAGAAGGGCCGAGTTTATATACGAGTTGAAACGACATGAGTACGATATCTGCACGACATCATGCGAGTTGTACCGACCTCTTCTCGACATCTGCACGACTTTGTACGAGTTCTGCTCGACACTTTCTCGACCATAATCGACTCATGAATATAACAATCTTGAAGATACACCCTGCACACCTCTTGGACACTCAGATTCGTTACTTTTACTAATAGATCCTTCCTGCAATTGTTGAAGATATTTTTTCAACAAATTTTGCATTGTCCAGAAGAAGATAATTAAGAAATGAAGATGTATCGTGTTATTTACTCGGAGCTTGTACAGACCAATTCATTCAAAATGTTCAGCAGTCTTGAGGAAGAAAACGTGAGTCGATACAATCCAATTTTACAATAGGAAGACATCTTGTCGACGGTCGAAATGCTACAATAATGACAATACCAATGCCTGTCAAGGGCTTTCAGATCGGGTGAGCTAAAAAAGACTTAAACACAAATTCATACCAAATTCATAATGTGTTGACATAACTCGTACACTTCTCGTACTCAGCTCGTCATTACTCGTACTTATCTCATGCTAAACTCGTAGGCATGTCTCTACATCTCGTATAAACTCGTACGAAACTCGTACTTAACTCGTATCTTCTCGTACTAAAGTCTTCGTTTGTCGAGAAGATGTCGTGTACAAATCGTAGAGTGTCGCCAAGTGTCGTACTGTTCTCGTGGAGATCTCGAGCAAATGTCGAGCTTATGTCGTAATCACAAAAAATCAACACTAACTCGGGGAAATTTCGGCGAGTTATAACTCGCCAGCACTCGTACAAAACTCGTAGCTCCAATTCGCCACAGTGTGACAGGGGCTTTAAAGAAAAGATCAACCGACGTTTATCGAATTTGGCTACATGTGCCCTCGGGGACTCCTGGTCCACCAGCAGTGACACTCACCAAGTGGTACAAATGTTAACGCCTTCATTTCAATAGCAACATTTAAGAAAAGATATATTTGCATCATGGACCAGACATGCACGGAGGGGCACAATATCCCAAAATTAAAAAAAAAAAAAAAAAAAAGGATTTTTTTTAGCAAAATATTGACTTACCAGAAAATACTTTCTGTACCTCTATCATTAACAAGTATATGTATTTATATTCTATATAGTTTGAGTTAAGTGTCTTCATGTACATTGATAAAGTAATATGTATAAAGGATGGATCAGAATAGCTAAATTATTCAGAAAATCTATAGAGAACTGGCGAGCGGTAGCGAGCCAACGAAAAATTCTGAAAATTGACCGAAAAATTGTAGATTTATGGTACAAAATGTTGCTATTTTAAACAATGTTAATGCATCATAAAATTTTGCGATTGAAAACATGGTTGTGCCCCCCCTTCTCCTACGGCCTTGGAAGGTATTATGTCTGTATGTGCCGAGAGGCGTAGCAGGATGGGTTGGATATGATGCTACAGGACCCACGTTTTAGAAATTTTAAGAAATCTTGATAACAGAAATTTATAGAATGCGTTGAAGAAACGATCAACGTTACACGTATGTAAATTCATAACATCATTTAAGAACATATTTTGAAGCATGGACCGGACATGCACGTTTCGGTACGCAATCCTCAATTCAAACAGTGAAATATGGCAAAAGCCTGTGACAGATATATCCAAATATACAAAAAGTCGTAGCAGGATGGATGGTATATGATGCTAAAGGACCCATTTTTTAGAAATTTTGAGATAATTTTGTAAACAGAAAATTTTGATAGGTTTGAAGAAACGATCAAAGAAAGTTGATTAAATTTGGCTTCATGTGCAATGTAGCCTTTCATTATGTAAATTTACCTTGTGGTCGAAATAAAATTTTGCTTATAATGATCAGGGTTATCAATAGATGTCTTTTCCAAGAAAATACATTGAGATGCCCATGTCATTGGGTATTAAAGTAGTAAAAATTTCATGAATGTAAGATTATTTAATGCAATACATGTTATTAGAAAATATAGTCAAAACAAAGACGATCGTAAATCAAACAATAAAACAGAAACAAAGGTTTTTAATTTATCATCTGGGGAAAATCTTCAGATAATATTTAATCCTTTGTATACAACATTCAGCATTCCCTACAGGTGAATGTTCTAAGGATATTGGGTTTCTTCCCCATTGTTATCACCACTTCTGGTTACCTATTTATACTTACAAATGTGTTCATAAAACGACAAAGACAGCACATAAAATAGTTACGTCATTAGGGAAACATGATAAGGCATATATTCATGTTAACATAGAACAAACTGCATATATAGAGTAAGTTAGGTTGATATTGATCCAGTTTCCCGCCATGTGTCTACCGTTTGTAGTGGCCGTACTGTTGACCACAGCTTTATGGGTGTACTATGGCAGGAAATGGTCATTCACTATCATTGCTACAGCCATGTATTTTCCTGCTGTCTATGCCTTTTTGTTTGTGGACGGAGTATGGTATTTCACGCTTCAAGTCATAGGATATGATAAGGTAAAATTCATGTGTTTGGTGGGTTGGTTGTATTTCGAATACTGTAAATGGGATGGTGTGCATTCCAACATCCCGTTCATAAAGGTTGGCATGCCTATGAGAACAAAGTGCTTTCATTATTTCCCCTCAAAAGGACGTAAAATGTTGTATCAACCAGAGGTTGGATTTCATTTGTAATATCCAGAACAAATATATTTTCCCAAGATTGTATTATGCTTATGTATTACCTTGTACATTTTGACATTTTAGTATACTCTTGTGCTACTTCGTATCCATCTTCCTAAGCTTAAGGCATGAGCACGTGTTGCGTTTTAGAATGCTTATATGCCACATTGTAGGTATTCTCTATAGACTTAAGAATGCTTATATGCCACATTGTAGGCATTCTTCATACACTTAAGAATGCTTATGTGCCACATTGTAGGCATTCTTCATACACTTAAGAATGCTTATATGCCACATTGTAGGCATTCCTCATACACTTAAGAATGCTTATATGCCACATTGTAGGCATTCTCTATAGACTTACGAATGCTTATATGCCACATTGTAGGCATTCTCTATAGACTTAAGAATGCTTATATGCCACATTGTAGGCAATTTCTTCAGACATTAGAAACCTTAATATACTTTAGAAACCTTTATATACCAGGCATTGTATGCATTCTCCTTAGATTTTGAATGCTTATGAGTATATTTATGAATGCGTTTGTGCCACAATGTAGGCATTCATCTTAGATTTTAGAATTCTTATGTACCACATTGTAAACATTCTCCTTGGATTTAAGAATGTTTATGTGTCACATTGAAGACATTCCCCTTAGACTTATAAATGCATATGTGCCGCATTGTAGACAACCTGTTAAGACATAAAAATGATTATGTGCCACATTGTCGGCATTCTCACTACACTTTAGAATGCGTATATGCCACATTGTAGGTATTCCTTTACGATTTAAAAATGCCTATTGCCGCATTGTAGGCAATCTCTTTAGACATAGAGATGCTTATCTGTCACATTGTAGGCATTTTCTTGACTTTGGAATGCTTATGTGCCATATTAAAGGCTATTTATTCAGATACAGGTATTAGAATGCTTAAGTGCCACATTGTAGGCAATCTCTATAGATAATACATTTGCTTATGTGCCAGCCAAATTGTAAGAATTCTCCTTAGATTTTAGAATGTTAATGCGCTATACTGTAAGCATTCACCTTAGACTTTAGAATGCTTATGTGCAACATTGTAAACATTCTCCTTGGATTTAAGAATGCTTATGTGCAACATTGTAGGCATTTTCCTTAGACTTAAAATACTTGTCTGGTGCATGATAAATTGGTTTGAAATTTCCTTCAAGAAGGTACAGAGTTGGAACCCTTCCGCATTATCAAAAATGCTTATGTGCCGCATTGTGGGCAATTTCTTTAGACATAAAGATGCTTAAGTGCCACGTTGTAGGCATTCTCCGTAGACTTTAGGGAGCTACCAATTTATTTTTATGGGGTGGGCAGGAAGACTTTGCAAAAAACAAAAATTCCGGATCGAGATTTTAGTGGAAAAAATTTCCGGCCCGAAGGACCGGCAACATTTTTTTCCGGACCATGAAATTGCCCCCTCCCCCCCCTCCTCTTCTGACTTTTCCACATGCCTGGTAGACACTTTTTTGTGTGTCTTAAACTAAGTACAAATCAAAATGAAACAAACTTCATTCAAAGGCACGGAATTAGCTTGTCTGTGTTGATTATTATTTAAGGTAAAAGATTATAGGTTTCATAATTAAAAAGTGATCTGCTAGCAAGAGATGTCTTAATATACTCTTCCTTGGCATTTGATCTCACTCCCTGCTCGAAATATTTAATATGACCGAAAAATCACGCTGAATGATTTAAACTTTAAGAGTAACTTTCAACATTGGAAAATAAAAAAAGAATGATAATATCCCGGCCCGAAGGGCCGGCAAACAACATTTTCCGGCTCTTGAAATCGCTAAAAAAATCCGGCTGGTAAAATTCCTCCTGCCCCCCCCCTCCCTAAAATCAAATGCTTGCTCCCTTAAAATGCGTATGTGCACCATTGTAGACATTCTTCTTAGACCTTAAAATGCTTCTGTGCGATATTCTTCTTAGATTTTTTCTTGCTTTATGTGCCACATTGTAAGCATTTTCCTTAGATTTCAATATACTAACCTTGTAGACAATTTTCCAACAGTTTCAGCACGCTCATGTCCTTGCATGAACCATTCTCTAATAAAGATTTTGAGCTGATCATTTAAAATTTGCTAACTTAAAGACTCTCCTTACATGTTTTGTTACCTTGTATATAGAAATTCTCCTTGTTTTTAGCATGCCGATGTGTGACACTGCAGACATTATCCTGAGACTTAAGAATACGTATATGCCAAATTGTAGGCAATTTATTTAGACTTAAGATTGCTTATGTGCCACATTGTAGGCAATTTATTTAGACATTAGATTGCTTATGTACCACATTGTAGGCAATTTATTAAGACATGAGATTGCTTATGTGCCACATCGTAGACATTCTCCTTGGATTTTTGAATACTTATGTGCCATATTGTTGGCATTCTTTTTAGACTTAAACTTGCCTATGTGCCACATTGTAGGCTGTTCCTGTTGAAACAATTTCATGTATTTTAGGTGATACGTGCTTCTTATGCTACTTCATACTTATAGGTATTATCATTGATTTGAAAGAAATATTTGAGTTTGTTTCATTTCTTGTTCTAGATTAAAGAGGCAGTCTTTTACTCCGCCATAGCTGTCATTATTGTGTATGTGGTAGTATACGGATGTGTGGCGCTTGACCTGTCCCTTGGTTGGGCCGAAGCCATTCCAGGTATTTGATTGAACTAATCCCTCACAACATATAAAAATACCAAAAATACCGTTTCAAGCGAATCTGGCAAAAATTCCATTGTCCTTTTGTTTTTGATTATGTTAAGACACAGTTTTTGACTTGACAATATTTTGATTAGAATGATATATAATTAAGTTTTCTTAGATCAAGGAAAATATTTGATCATGTACCTTGTTTTACTTTTTAACAGATAGTGAAGTACCTAACCATCCACACAAGGATATAACTGGTTACTTACGTGCTACAGGGGAGGAAATTGGCTGGCGCTGTTACCTTTTGCCGTGCCTCTTGTGGCATTTCTCCCCACCGGTGGCGTTATTAATCAGGTATAGAAAACCCTGTCAGTTGGCTAAGGCCATTCCTATAGCGATGGATTGAAAAAGTAGGTTGATCCAAGTCATAAATCAACCAGGGCTTACAAAGGCCATCCCTATAGCGATGGATTAAAAAGTAGGTTGATCCAAGTCATAAATCAACCAGGACTGACAAAGGTCATCCCTATAGCGATGGATTGAAAAAGTAGGTTGATCCAAGTCATAAATCAACCAGGGCTTACAAAGGCCATCCCTATAGCGGTGGATTGAAAAAGTAGGTTGATCCAAGTCATAAATCAACCAGGACTTACAAAGGCCATCCCTATAGCGGTGGATTGAAAAAGTAGGTTGATCCAAGTCATAAATCAACCAGGGCTGACAAAGGCCATCCCTATAGCGGTGGATTGAAAAAGTAGGTTGATCCAAGTCATAAATCAACCAGGGCTGACTAAGGCCATCCCTTTAGCGGTAGATTGAAAAAGTAGGTTGATCCAAGTCATAAATCAACCAGGGCTGACAAAGGCCATCCCCACAACGGTGGATTGAAAAAGTAGGTTGATCCAAGTCATAAATCAAACAGGGCTGAAAAAGGCCATCCCCACAGCGGTGGATTGAAAAAGTAGGTTGATCCAAGTCATAAATCAAACAGGGCTGACAAAGGCCATCCCTATAGCGGTGGTTTGAAAAAGTAGGTCATAAATCAACCAGGGCTGACTAAGGCCATAGCGGTGAATTGAAAAAGAAATGATATCTGAAAAAAGGGTTCTATCGAAAAATGTAAGTTATTTAATTTCCATTGTTATCATTTAAGAAATGAATCTTATATTTTTTTCTGTTGATGCAGGTATCAACCGAAAAATTGAACAGAAAAGTGCATCAATGCGCGTAGCTATAGTATTATAAAAGTGCTTTAAATAGACTTCCGTGAAAAATTGTGTCGATCGATGTATCATTTAATTTCCATTGTCATTTTCAAGAAACGAAGATTCTGATTGGCTGAAAAATTTTGTTGATACATCGATCAACACAATTTTTCACGGAAGTCTATTTATAGCACTATTTTTAGAACTGGGGGTTCCCTCAAACACAAATGAACTCGTTGCTGAAAATACAATTTGTTGATGTTTGCTTATCATTTCAAGGGTACCATTTCTTTTCTACTTACTCAAAAATTAACAGTGCATGTAGAATTTGCTCAAACTGGTCCTTATTCCAAAGATATAGAGGGACGATCGTTCGCTGTTTGAATCATGGCGGCTGCCATAACTTATTTTGGCAGACGTATCACTGCGAAACCTTCCGACTTACGAAATATAGTGCGGTGATTGATTGTTTTTAGATCCAAGAAAACAGTCTGTTTTCCATAATTAAATGATAAGAAATGAATCTTATATTTTTTCTGTTGATGCAGGTATCACCCGAAAAATTGGACAGAAAACTTTTGCATCAACGCGCTACGCGCATTGATGCAGTTTTCTGTCCAATTTTTCGGGTGATACCTGCATCAACAGAAAAAATATAAGATTCATTTCTTAAATCAACAAAATTTCTCAGCCAATCAGAATCTTCGTTTCTTGAAAATGACAATGGAAAATAGATGATTAAGAAAGGACTATTTTGATTGGCCGAGAAATCATGTTGATACCTGTATCAACACAAAACGGAGGTACGCGCTCAGCAACGTCATCAGCAACGTCATTAGTAACGTCATCAGCAACGTCATCAGTAACGTCGTTAGCAACGTCCTCAGCAACGTCGTTAGCAACACGATTTCAAAGCTGCAAATAAACATTGAAAAGCGACGAAATGAAATGATAAGTAATCAATGTAATATTTTTTTGGTTGATCGAGGTATCAACACAAAAAAATTAGGGTAAACTTCTGAATCTTGCGCTACGCGCACTATGCAGTTTTCCTCAATTTTTGGCGTTGATACCTCGATCATCCGAAAAAACATTATAATGATCCCTTTAGGTTTTCTTGATATCAGGAATAGAACGCTTTCTATCTTATTTTCATTCCGTTGATGATATTTCCGTAGTCATGACCTTATGTTTCAACAACCTCTCGATACATTTCGATGTGTTCATAGATCAACCGAGAATGACTTAATCTAACCAACGTGGTTATTGAAAAAAATGATATATTTCAAGCATAAACTGAGCAAATGCATGTTTACACTGTACATGATCATCGTTTTTAATATCAATAATCGAACACTTTCGAATCATTTTCATTTCGTTTATGTTATTTCCGGAGTAAATGACCTTATGTTTCAGCAAACTCTCATGACATTTCTATGTGTTATAAAACAACGTAGTACATGTAATTCGAAAGAAAGAAAATAATAACAGGATGAACATATTTGATATTATAGATCGAGAAAATGCGCATATACGTGTAAAGCATTTCATATTAGAATCTTTTCAATTTAAATACCGAACAAATTTTCAATTTCATTTTAATGCCAACAATCGAACATTTTCAATTTTATTTTCTATTCGTAGTTCTAATGTCCGGAATCATGACCCCATCTCTCAACCTTTCATCAACCTCTCGAGAATTTCAATGACAAATATGGATAACGACCATATCCCTGTATACAGCACAAAATCGATAATTCAGAAAATCAGAAACCGAAGGCAAAATCAGGATAAAACAGGAACCAAAGCAAACAAACAAAAATCTCCACCACATGAAAAGAAGCGAACCAACGATATGGGAGTGAGACCAGGTGCCCAGGAAGAGTAAGCATCTCATGCTTGCATGCAACACACGCCGCTTTAATTCGGTAGAACTGTCACATCCGGTTACTTCCATTTCGGAAGACAAAGAGTACAATTTTTGGTTGGATGGTTCAAATGGTCTATGACAGAATATCATCCACCATTCTGGAGAGTGGGACATCATAGTGTATGACGAGTTCCCCATATCGACCGTAGAACTTCCTCAGTGACGATGTTAGTCGTTCACAAACATATCCCTGACTGAGAAGCTTATCTGAAAGACGTCTAGCTCTCGGAACAAAATCCGTATATTTGGTACTTGATCTGGCATAGCGTATCAACTGAGATATGAACACGCCATAAGCAGGCGATGAAGGGGTGTTGCTACTCAGAAAAGGAAAGTTTGTAATGCTGAAATTGAAGTCGTCACGTTTGTCATAGAGTGAGGTGTTCAAGTGACCATCAGTGTCGTAGGACAACATTATGTCCAAATACATGTAGGATGCTGAATAATTTGTCTCTGTAGTTTCTTTGACTTCAAGCTCCGAAGGATAGATACTGCTCAGGTAATCCGCGAAGTTTGGATTATAGATGGACAACACATCGTCTATGTATCTGTAAGTGAAGTTGAAGTCAGAAGCTAAGTATCTTTTCCCTTCAGAGACCAAAGATTGAATATACTGTGTTTATACTTCAAGACTTTAATTGTGTTTACACTGTGTTTATACTTATATTATATTTAATAGTGTTTATACTGTGTTTATACTTCAAGTCTTTAATTGTGAAACTTTAAAAAGACAAAAGAACAATGAATTTATATCTTGACAATAACTGATGTGTCTTATATGTTTGATAAATACATATGGATATATTTTGGAGGCTTTTTACGGGGGGGGGGGTAATTTTTGGACTATTCATTCGGTTTCCTCATTATATAATTTATGATCATTTATATGACATTTTATTGCGTGTGTACATGTATCTGTTTATCGATTTTGTTTTTGCCACAGTACAGTAGCATTCTTGGCCAATGTAGATACATGTTAAAGTGCATTTAGCTGCAAATACATGTACCTCATCATATTCAACTATTTACAGAAAGGAAAAGTAAAAGATGTATAAAATAATGTATAGATTTTATATGACTGTCACTTTCTAGTTTTTACCAGTCTGATTAAAACCAGCCCCCTTCTCCTACATCGCCTCAGTCAGTACAGGTTATCGTTCCTCGAGTGAAAAATGTTATAAATCTTAGAATACTGGTACATGTTCTTACAATGAAGTCACAAATACATTAAAACCCTATGAATGCATAATTTAATGACATAGATATTAATTTTCCAGTGGCGTTGCATGGGGCTTATTTCATGTACCCGTCATGATACTACTGACGTCATTACTGAAGCCCCAGCGACCAATCACAACCATCGTTGTACAGTCCTTATCTTGTATAGAAGCAGCGTTTCCATTCGGCTGGCTTGCCATTAAGTGTGGGTGAGTGATTTTGGAAAAGTTAGTGAGATACCAGCACCCTCCCTTTGTTTTAAATTACACATAATAGTATTTTCCGTATTTAAATATCCTTCAACTCGATTTGTCTTTCTCAAACTAGGTTAAACTTTTTTTTTTATATAAATCAGTTATATACTAGTACATTTTTGTATCTGTTTACTATGGTGGCATACTTCTGCCTCCTACATGCGAGATATTTTCTATAGATTATGTCCTCATGTGACTTATTTATGTCAACATGCAAGATAATTATGTTGATATGCAAGATAAATATGTAGACATGCAAGATGATTATGTTGACATGCAAGATGATTATGTTGACATGCAAGATGATTGTGTTGGCAGGCAAGATAATTATGTCGCATGTTGACAAAAGAAGTTGCATGTTGACATAAATAAGTTGCATGTTGACATAAATAAGTTGCATGTAGACATAAATAAGTAGCATGTTAACATAAGTAAGTCGCATGTCGACATATTCTAAAGAAAAATATCTCGCATGTAGGAGGCAGAAATATGCCACCATAGTTTCCACTTGGAATGTATAAAATGTTTACACTTTTTAAATTCGCTTTGACCGAGGTGTGAACAATGCTTTATAAAAACCCCGGATGTCTACTTTAGAAATATTCTGTACTTCTGTATTACCTCCCCCCTTTTTTTCAATGTATTACCCCCCCCCCCCTTTTTTTCAATGTTCACTGCAAAGTATAATAAATAAGTCACTTTGGATGCCTTCTACTTTGACACCATGTAGCCCTGAGATCAACAAATATGCAGGCCATGTAGATAATTCTGATACTAGATCGTTTGACAATGTGTTTAATTAACAGTCTCAAAAGCTGTTTTGTGTAAAGGTACCATATTTGACATAGAAACAAGGTTTCTTCAGAACGCATTTTCTTCAGATTTTCAGCTTGGCCATGCGCAGTCATGCACGCCTTGTGGAATCGGCTAAATCCGGACGTTCTCGGCAGTATATACATGCAAACTCCCGGAAAATATAAAGGAGAACAATGGAAGATTAATGGAGAGGGTCTGGCCGGTTGTTTGGTGTATTTACCTGTTTGTGCACTTGTTATTTATGACTTAAGTTAATTTTCATTTAGTAACAAGGGGCAGTTTGAATTTGTCCAAACTGTTTTTCTCTACGAAATCTTAATTCGGTGTACATTTTTTTGTACCTCCTGCACAAAGTAAGAGTGCCGATGTGGGGATCCTATGTTTCACAACTTATTTTGCTTGTATGAGTACTGCATGCATTTGATCATATATAAGAGATTAAGAAAATCAGAGAGAGAGAGAGAGAGAGAGAGAGAGAGAGAGAGAGAGAGAGAGTTTTGTTATATATGTGATACTCCCATTTTCTCACTTGTGATATTTCGATTTTCTCACTTAAAGTAATTGTATTTTTTATCAAATGACAATAGATGGATCTGGAATAATATTAAAGAGTTGACATTCTGCTGGCATTTGGAGTGATTTGTCGATATCATTGGACACACGAGAGACACAAACAAAACCATGAAATCGATTAGAACAAACCTTTTTTAATTTTTAGAAAAAATCTGGAATCAATTCTATATTAGCCCATTTTAACATTTTAAAATACATGTGCATCTATCTCACAGTTCCCGGGAAATTAAATGTTATTAATATAAAAACGTCTTCGATTCGCGTATGGCAGCTTTTGACTGAATCCGGATACGCTCTTGGTCTCTTAAATGCTGGATCAATTAATTACAATTAGTGATACTTGTGACTTAAACAAATTTTAAAAGTATGAAATACAATGGTTCAGCTCGAATTAATCGTATATCAGTATGTGTACATCAAAGTGTACCCTCCAACTCTACAAATAATCCCGGCTATCGTTTATGTTAACATTTAAATTTCAGAAATATTTCACCAAAACCCCATCTTGCAGTTTCGCCAAGATTGTATGTGTAAAGCGCTATAACTCTTGTTAACTTTATTTTCAGAAATTTTCCCTCAGGCCAAGGTTTTGGTTTTTTTTCTGTTTTGCGTCAGGTTGTGCTCTGAAAACCTACCAGCCAGCAAGGGAAAAAAACAAACAAGTCGAAAAAACAAAATATCGCCTGAGCCAGAATTTCATAGATGACTGTGATAGTTTTACATCCATAACAATTTAACAACTCTTAAACTTAGAATAACTATCAACCATTTCAAGAATAATTTGAATATCCAAACAGCAAGTAAAATATATGCAAATCATATGAATTAGTGCAATATGAGAGAGATTGACCGATATCAAGACTGTCATAATGATTCCTTTTTGTCCCAACCCTACCTGTCTGAACAATTTGCATAGTCAAGCATCTAATTTTCTGAAAATGACATAAGATGGAAATAATACAACTCCCCCTCTCCCTCCCATCCAAAGAGTTCTACCCTGTCCTAAAATACATTTAAAAAATTACTGCTATTCACTGATCTATTCTATGTAACATACAACAGATCAGTGAATAGTAGTAGTTTTTAAAATATATTTTCGATGTGAAATTTGTCAGCCTGCACTACAATCTGGCATTCTGTTGAGAACGCCTCTTGTTTTGTAATGATCAGAGATTCATGACAACACTTTTATATGTTGACTGCAACACAAGAGTGACATATAAGAATAACATTGTCCTGCACACGTCTATTTGTCTAGTCTAGAAGTCATATACTTTCATATAAATTGATTGATATGCATACAATACTTCAATTAAACTTGCAGGGTTTGTCAAGCAATCAAATGAAGATCAAGGTCACTTTCAAGTTTAAGGTCACATATTTAGGGTCAGACATGACGAGGTAACACACTGTACATGCACTTATTTTAGCGCAACCATATATTATATTTGCCAAAACAGACAACAGGAGGCAAAGCGGCATAAAAGCGAACATTCAAATTAGTGCACATGTGATTTTCCAATTATGATTCAATATAGATTTACATCTTTAATTTAGGGTAGTCGTGAATTGGTGCACTCTGCTAAACTTGATATGAATTCCTTTAAAATAAGAACATATACAATACGTACCTGTTCTTGAACAGTTTTAGTTTTAGCCACTCTTTATCTTTATTAATGGAACAACCCCTCCTTTTTAAAGAATACAGATCTGTACATGACAACTTTTTATTTCTCATTGAAAATGATTACGACTAGAAAAATGCACTATACACCTCTTTGACAGTAGATTTTGAACATCTAATATTTCCTTATGATTGAAGTAACATACAAATCTCTTTCATCGTCATTTGTAGAAATGTTTAACCCTTCTGATCAGTGACAGGGGACGAAATGTCCTTTTCTTGATTCATCTCTGGCACTTGTCGCACTTAGTTCAATGTTACTTTGACGCTTTAACAGATGCAGAATGTGCTTAAGATCGATTAAAGCGCTTAGAAGTCATCGTTAGGAAAAAATATATATAACGATGGAACACGGTTTTGGAATTCGGTATTTGGGAAATTAAAAAAAATATTTTGTTTGTTTTTGAAAAAAAGTGGTACAAAAACCTACCAGCACGCGGCCGCAAAACAGTAAAAAAACAAAACTTTGGCCTCAGGTTTGGCGATATTTATGGAATGAGTTTCGATGATAAGAAACATTGATGAGAATTTTTCTTTAATTTAAGAATATGACATAATAAATTAAAAAAAAAAAAAACCAGATTCACTGTGCGACAATGTCTGCATAGGCCCTGTACTCCAATAACACATTTTCCAGAAAATGCTGTACGCACACATACACATCGTGACGTCATATTTGATCGCACTTTTATGCATTGTCATGTTTTCTTTTTTGACGTCACAATGAAAATATCGCCAGATGTGATGTCTTATGTCCGTTAACTTTGATGTCATGCGTCTTTTGGTAAAGTTTGAAAGAAATCGAACCAATCGTTTTGCGTGGGTCGCAATTCAAAATCTCCAACTTTTGTCCCCCTTTCAATGCAGAAAATGGCGATTTTGTCACGAAATTTGTTCGCAGACGTTCAATGAGCCTGCAAATTTATTAATTATCAGCTTTGCATTTCAAAGATAATACATTACATCATTCTTTTTTAGTAAAATTTTGACGTTTTAATATCACCATACTTAATTCAGGAGCGATTTTTATAGAAAATAGGGATAAACATGTACCTGTATGAAGTTCCGAAAATTGTCACATTTACATAGCTCATGAAAAAGCGTATCATTTAATTTCAATAAAAAACTAATGGAAAAAAGATTAATTATATAACTTAGATCTGTGCAAATTACAGGGAAATCGAACCTATTTTTACCGAGTTAGCGCCATTTCGGTTACCCCTACCCCTTCTTTTTTTAACGTCGCGATACGTTACGTCGAGGTTAAGCATGGCGTTGTATGTCTTGTCGGCAAAATTTTTACCAACATGCTTACGCGAAATAAATCAATTTGACAGTTATAACAGTTATCATTATTTCAGAATTTAGTCGTAATTCGTGCATTTGACTCAGTTGATATGCCGATTAAACACGGGAAACAACCGAACAAAAAGTAAAATTAAAAAAAAAAAATGAAAAATAGGATCCATTGGACTGTCCAATGCGCGGGTATAGATGGAGTCGAGTTGTTTAGAACCGACCCCCCCCCCTCCCCCATCCTGGACCTCTCCTTTTGAAATTCGTACAACTTTATTATTTAGAATTTTTTTAAAATAAAAAGTAATCGTCCCAGATTGCCGAGCCGGACAACCACACCGGGTAAACGGATTTTACGAACCGGGCAGGATTTTACGAATCGGGCAAATTCGTTCGTGACGAATAAGGGGTGCCGTCAAAAGTACTAGTATATCTCTTTTCTTACACAGCTTGTATCAATGCGAAGACTAGATTCTTCGAGTACACATATTTCTTTATAATGTGTCTTTTGCGTTTCTTTTTACATTTTGAAATTTTTGCGTAATGACGAGATGAAATATTTTTCCTTCTACATTTTCACACAAACATGAAATATTTCCGAGCAGGGTTCTTTTGCAATTCATATTATACATGGAATTTCAAGACGGGACATCTGTAAATCTGAATCGTAAAAATATATCATGGGCAACGAAGTATTCACGAGTTAAACGGCATTTCTACAGGACAGGGGTATTCGAAAATGGATTTTACGAATGCGGGCAAGTAAGGAAAATGGATTTTACGAGCGCGGGCACTGGATTTTACGAACACGCTTTACAAAACACATAATTTCCCATTTTTACTGTAGTGAAAGGGAAAATAGCATTCTACACATGACTTACACGTATAACTTAATGCATAGGAAAAGAAGAGATCAACAGGAAATCTTTCAAAACAGCAAAGCGAAAATTTGGGTTTGAGAGTCTGATGATCATGATAATCTTTTGAAAAAAAATGACAATATAATTTACTTTAATACTTTATATAGTATAAATATAATATCACATCGCATATAAGGAACGAATACTCTTTTATTTAAGATTGGAATAAGCGATACTATCATACATGTGCTCATTTTGTAACACATTTCCTGAAACCATTTCACACATATATTTTGTTTTTGCTCTCATTCACAACAACTTTGGCTTGATCTTAACATTTGGCTACATGATATCTGCAACATAGATAAAAACTTCGATGTAAAAAGCATATTAATGTTTGGGATAGTAAATGATGATAATGGCAATATCAACATCATAATTAATCTAGTGAAAAAGTACATTTTTAGACAAAAAAACTCTAATCTAAAATGCCATCCCTCTCGAGAAGGTGCAAAAATTGATATGATATCTTATCTTAAAATTGAAAAGTATATAAGAAAAATATGAAAAATGAAATGTTTTCAGAGAAACGGGGAAAACTCTCCATACTATTAGATTAATATAAAAGTATGCAAGACGTGTGAATGGTGTATGAGTGTTGATGTCTGATGTATTGCCTATGTGTTGTTTAACTGTATATAATACAAAAATACCAATGAATAAATAAATGAATAAAGATAATAGATAATTTAAAAAAAAAGGCAGTATTATAGTTTGTCGTGAATTATATCTGTTACATTGATGAAATAAAATGGTCTTCAAACCACCAGAAACAGATCGTAAAAAATGCAAGCGATACAGAAATGCATATATATTTCAAGATGGTCGATGATGAAACTTGACGAGTCTACATTGAATAACGAATTTATCCCGCCGATGGCTTTCTGTTTATTGCCTTTTTTCGGAAGATATTATTTTCTTTTCCCGACAACGCCTTTTCCTATTTTTATTTTCGAGAATATCAAGGACTTATAAACCGTGAGAATATAAAATAGATGTTTTTTTTATGAATATGTACGAAATACCGGGAATAGTTCTTGTGAAGGCCATGTCAGTGGAGAGGTTGGCGTAAGGGGCTTTCGCCCCTTCCACCCTCCCGTCCCCAAATATTTTCAAATCGCTGGTAATATAATAATTTTCCATTCCCACCCCCCCCCCCCCCCCAAAAAAGTTGCCAACTTCGATCTACAATATTTTTTTCGCTCTAAAAATAAAGATTGATTACTACCATATCTCTCATCCCTCCTAGGATTTTTGCCCGAAGGACAATGCCGCCTCTCCCATCCACACTTGAAAAGGCTATAGGAAAAATTCTCATCAGCATTTTAGCTAGAAATTTACTTAGATGTAGACTGCTGAGTAATTGTATGTGAATTACGTTACATATGAGGGCATATGTTGATAATACAACTTTCTGACAATGAAACACGTCGTACGTGTTCAGTATTTTGCTTTATTTGTAACTTTAGTCATTATGGTGGTCAACGAATGCATTAAATATAGATTTTCAGATATTCGTGAAGGAGAGCAGCTATAATAAATAGTAGCGTAAACCTATTCGTGCAAATTAATCACGGAGTTTAAGTTATTGATGTTTTGCAATTATGATAGTTTAATTTAAGGGAGAACAGAGTAACACAGATTCCCCATACCAGATTTTGCTTTTAGTTAATAGTGAAAACATATAAACTACAAAATCTACAGTAACTCAGAGGGAATGGCAAGAAAATAAAGACATACATTAAAAGTACCTCGTAACGTAATTTTCGAATCGAGAAATGCTGCCACCTTTTAAGCAAGATTTCACTTGTTTTATCTCTGATAGAATTTTATAGCAAGAAGACACGAATAGTACTTGAAAAAATAAAAAAAAAATTGCATTTAAAAGCCAAATGGTCTCAAACATTGTCATGCAATGTATTATGATTAAGAGTGTTCACATGTATTTAGCTTTTCAAATTCATTTTTACACTGACATATTTTGACAACCACAGTCCCACTTTAACAGAAGACCCCAAAAATTATTATGTTTAGTTTCCAATTTTTAAAAAATTTTTCATACCTGAAAGTGCCGTAACGTGATTCACAATTTTTTTTTAGGTTTTATTGTCCATGAAATAATTATGTTTAACTTAACACTTCCTTGCCGATCCATTGCTCTGTAGACCTTCAAACAGGATCTGAATCTATGCACGTTTTAACATACTTGAAATAGAACATCTTACAGACAGGGAAAGCAAAGTGATTTTATACATATAGCTGCCTTATATTAGTGTATTTCTTTCTTTCTATCTTCAATATCATCTCTTGTATACATATGTGTGATTCAGTATTACTCTGTGCAATCATTGTCCTCTGTAATCAATAAAGATAGTATTACCCAAAAGTGAATTACGTTACAGAGTGTGAATTACGTTATGGCAGGAATTCTCGTCTGTTTTGGAAACTTCAGCATTATCCGATTACTATTGTTCTCAGTACACATACGTATGAGATACATTCAAATGTTGCAACTACAAACTTTATCAAATAACCTGCAAAATGAAGAATATTGTGATAAAAAAGAATGCCTACTAGCTAATCAAAGAAGTGCCTAACAGTTATGCAGTCTCAAAGTCGAGAGGGCAAGGCTAAATCGTGAGAATTTGTTAAATTGTACATATTTGACATTTTAAATGGTGTTTCTGCCCACAGATTAAGTATTATCACTAGCTAGCATGTGTGAAAGTAAAATAATTATGAAGATAAATCCCATCACCTCAGGAATAGATATTTCTCTGAATTTAGTATCTACTACGTAACGTAATTCACCGTTACATAATTCACGGTCATGTTTTTTATCTGTGTTTATTATCTGCCTCTCCGAACGTAAGGGATCTTAAATTTCATCAAATTGTGATTGTCTTTATATAAAGGCATAAGCACCCGATTACGACACGACCATAGTAATGCACTCTGCGATTCTTATCACAGTAAAAGCAGCGTAACGTAATTCACAAAAATCAGTGAATCTTTCAGAAAATAAGAAATAAAAGGATTGTTTCTGAAAATGAAACGAATGTAAAGCATTCAATGAAAAGCTATTTAAGTTTTCAAATAAAACACAAACACTCAAATACACATTTTTTATATTTGAGTGTTTGTGTTTTTATTTGTTATCATCCCTTCCCTCTGGAAGAAATATTTCAATCTATTAAAGTTTGGTCTATTATAAGTTAGAAAAGTAATGTTATGATATTACATGTATATAATTCTAATTTTAACTCATCCTAGATCTTTAAAGATTTTGTAACGTAATTCACCGTAAAGCTTGTGACAATCGAGTTTAGTATAATTCAGAGTAAAATACTACAAAGCGTATGAAATGATCTAGATTTTTTAAAATACTGATATTACTTTTATTAAAATATGTGCTAAATATTTTGAATTTAATACATTTTCGCGTCACAGATTACCCATTTTATCATACAACTCAGTTTGTGATGTGTATTTTTTGTCAAATACAGAAAAATCCACACATATCGAGTTCAAAGGTACATGTAATCATGAGGCATATGGAGGAATAGCAACTAATGCACGTAAAATGTAAAAGCAAAAAAAATCTCTCAAGGATTCAATGTTTCTTTCTAAAATGTATTGTGACACAGTTTTGCGTATTGGCGCAACTTAACTGATTTTGAATGACTTGTACGACACCAGAACGCCACTTGGAGTAAAAAAAAAAGTTACATTATTGATACACACTTGGTTAAAATGACATTCTGAATCTCGTGTGTGTGTGTGTGGGGGGGGGGGGGGGGGGGGGGGGGGGGGGGGGGGGGGGGGCGGGGGTGTTCAATCTTCAATGTTGAAAATAAAAATTCAATTTCCAATTGAGATCCAACCTGACAGCATAGCTTAAGTTATTATTATCATCAGTTACTGTCGAAATATTCTCGAATTTTGAAATAATCCTCTTCAAGATCCTTCAACAAAACGACCAAGAGGGTTTCGGTCTAGCCAGACACTTCTTCTTTACAAGATTGCATGACTTAGATATTAAATCTGTCAACACGTGACTCTACGAAGGGAAAATTTATAAGATTTTTCTTTTTTACGAATTGCTCCAGAGTCTTATGAAAATGGATATTTTACACCAGGCGATTTCTATAGTACATGTAGTAGGGAGAAAAATCTCAAGTCATGTTAGAATTGAAAATATACCCTTATGTCTGTGATGATGATGATGAAAATGTTGAACCTTTACGATAGACGGACGGTCGGACACGGACGGGGCGTTATGACAATAGCTCACTTGAGCTTCGCTCAGGTGAGCTTAAAGTTAGTAATTTCACATAGTATTTCATATAAAGAATAAGTGTCTTAATTTGTGTTTTGTTACGGGTATGCAACACACAGCAAGTGCATTTATCGTACATGTAATGCGCATGTTCCTTTAGATCTTATGCATTGTGACGTCACGAGTGTTAACATACGAAATGCAGTTACATTCGTTGTGCATATACTTGTATTTTAGAACAATGTTTAGAACTGAACAATGTTGCGTAAGATATAATACTATATAAATTTACAGTATACAAAATTCAACTCTTCAGTGAAAAGGATAAAGATAAAATTTTCTAACAAGCAGCAACTCCTCCCCGAATATAAATTTGACCGTTACTACATGTATTAAAAATACGAAGGTATTCCTTGATGCATAAAAACGGCTACTAAGCTATTATACATGCAACTTACGGAGTGATATTTCAAAATAGGCTTTACATTCAAATAATACTTTTACTGGGTACTGAAATTCGTCCGCGATGGAATGTCAGCGTTCTGTACCAAATTGTATATTTCTATATAGGTATGAAACATAATATACATATTATACATTATATAGTTTGTCTAAGATTCAAAGAGAGTAAATAAAGTTATTTGTTAAGTTTTGATTTATAAATTAAAACGCATAAGAACCATTATGTATCGAATTAATTGAGTTATACATATTGTGTTCGTAAAATCCAATGTTTGACAAGTGCCCGTGTTCGTAAAATCCAATACCCGGGTTCGTAAAATCCTTTTCATTGTACCCCATCACACTTGCTAATTAATTATCTGCATGATCCTGATAAACAGAACAATCCATCAGTTCGAAATATATCTATAATTTTTTTTTGTAGATTGTGAACCGTAGAAATCACGAGGCATCATTTTGATTCAAAAGAAAATCGCATTTTTGTGATAAAAGATTAGCGAAAAAAAAGAAAACTGGTTACAAATCGAAGATGTGCGATAATATCAAGCCATGGATACTTCAACTGATAATAGAAATATGGATAGATCATTAATCTTGGTAGGCATTGCCTCAATTGCTTACTTTGGCCCTTTAATACTATCTCCCCAACAGTTCCAACTTCGCGTATCTCATCGCCTTTGCTACTTTATCTGCCCGATTCGTAAAATCCTTGCCCGATTCGTAAAATCCTGCCCGGTTCGTAAAATCCGTTTACCCGGTGTGACAACTTACCCCCTTTCTACTACGATACATTTTTTCTTCTTGATGAACTTCTTAACAAACGAAGGTATCTTATAAAGCTAAATGTACTCTATTTACACTAATCACGCTCAAATAAAATCGAAGTAATCATGGTCATAATTATCAGATAACATCAGAATTCTTTCGACATTTACGGAATGAAACATGCCGTATGTCAATTGATTCATGTAGATACCGAAAATATCAAAAGAATAAAGAATTGTATAAATCTCAGAAACATATTTAATCTATAAGTAATGCTCATTTTCAGGAAATAACACAGAGAAATGAAATGCATACTGATGAAAATAGATAATGAATTAGAGAGTAACGGTTACCTCCGTGCACCGCGTGGGGAATTCCCCTATGATGACGTCATGATTAAGTCATGCAGATGCTTGTCGTGAAAACAAACGAAGGTAACGTTACGCCAGACAACAAACGTTCGCGAGATCAATTTTGAGCTACGTCCCTTACTCTGAGACTACCATCTTAATCTACTGGAAAATCAGCATTGGAAGAAGAAGAAGAAGACGATACATATACAAGTTTGAAGGTACATGAAAATTTTGCATTAACGATGATGGAAGTCGCGGCATACACATATATTTCCGGATAACATTTCCCCAACCTCGCCGTGAAACCACGCTGAAAGCAGGCTCCCGTTCAAATCCATCAAATAAAATGACTGCCTGTTGATACGAATCATTTTCGACTTATAAACTGCAGAACAGAAATTCATATCCTTCAAAAGAAATGAAAAGTTTCATTCATTCAAAAACATTTGCTGTTTCGAATCACTTGGGTCTTAAATGGGCGATATAGACGTGTGTATTAGGGGGGGAGGGGGGGGGGGGGGTTGTGAGTACGTAATCCGGATATGCACACAATTTACGTGCCGATTGTACTTCCGTCGTTCATGCGTTGTCGTCAGTGCTTAAATGATGTATTTTTTGGTTCGTTGGACCTCTTTGTGCGAACGTTCTCACTCGTCTCCGACTTGTGGTTGTTCTGTGTAGTTTCCGGTGTATCATTCGGATCCCCTCGTCCTTTATTTGTAATGGCATAAAAAGTCTCGGGCGCCAATGGTGGAAGGATTTACAAATCGATGTTAAAGTAAATAGGCACCTTTTCAACATTCAAAATTCGCCGGGATCCCACTTGAGTGAGTAATGTTGTGAATAACATATTTGTCAGTTACGATCCAGTGTTGGAACTTGTATTTCATGATAGATTATGACAAAAACTAATAGACCAACGGGGAATATTTTGAAAATTGCGCCGTCTGACGTCCGAGACTGTTTTCGAAGAAAAATGTCGAGGCTAATCCGAATGCCGGTGTATGTGTGTGTTTCTGCAGTTTTATTTATATTTATTAAATTGCCACCGTAATCTGCATGAATTTAGGCGTAAAGTCATCGTTACCAGAGAAGCAGTTCATTCTCAACGTAGAATGTATAGGGTTCCGAGTGAAAAAAAAAAGAAGCATTACCGCGAGATATAACGTTGGCAGGGAGATACGAAGATTTTTCTCCTATCCATGTGACTTCTCTAGACCAATCATGTTTCTTTATTCTTCGTATCAATTATACGAGGTATAATGATAAGATATGTTACACGACGTGATTTTTCGCTTACAACAAACTGAATGCGATAGTTACGCTTTGTAACCAGAAGCTTGCTTCCAGCATAGTTAAAGAGTTGTGCGCGCGTAACCACACCATTTTCTTTGAACTTTTGGACACCCGCCTTTCATGTGTTGTCATCCATGTTTCCATTCGGATCCCCTCGTCCTTTGTTTTGTGCGTGTGTGTGAGTTTTCCGCTGTTGCTACTGTCTCATGTGGTCTATGATATATTTTCCTTGTCAAACGAAGAAAAACTCCACTGAGATGACGACAACCTCGTGGCTGCTATTACGCAAAATACGCTTTGATTACACAATCTCATTATTTTGCAAAGAAGGGCGTCAACATTCTTTGTGCGAATTAACACGTTTGTAGTTTCATCTCATAACCTATATACAAGAAGCTTGAATCAATACATGAAAGTAATATGTTTTTCCTTCATGATGTATAATATGTCTTGAAATGTCCCGCTACCCATGGTTGCGTACACTTTATATTCTGCCCGACTACCAGACACACCCTTGACATGAGCTCGTAGGACTTCAAAGTGAACGCCTTGATTCGACGAAAAATATTTGTTTTTGTTCTCCAGCCGTTTCCACAGGAGCTCGAAGCCAACAACCCTCAATGACAGCCGCCCCTAACACCTCTTTCTAGTCAAAGGAAAGTACATGTAGATGCGGATATTCTTGAGGCTCGTTAGCATCGAGCTCCTGTGGCCGTTTCATGTGAAGGAGCTGTTAAGATAAGGCGTAAAATCATCCCTGAAAAGTGGAATTTTGAAAATTGAAATTTCAAGAACCTTTTTTGGTAAAATGTATACCTATACGGCGTCCCATCAGAATATGAAGTTATTTTTCATCTGTTTTGCATAATATTGCTAATTTTTAGGTCAAAACTTATCTTTTTCTCATAGAAATCAATAGAAAACGGAAAAGTTTTATTGAACATTGTTCCCCCCGGATATACAGAAAGCCACTTTTACTGGAGATGTGTATCCATGATACAATTTTTTGGGCAAAGTGGGGTTCTGTATCTCCGGGGGGAACACTACCCCAGAGACGAAAAACTAAAAATGGAATGGGGGGTGCATTTTATAAGAATCGATCTTTTTGACCATTAAATATAGCACATTTGACTATTTTTCCTCTTTAATCCATCAAACATTGTGTACTCAATATGATTGAATGAAAGATACAAGAATTAGAAACGAAATAAGCAAGAGTGATGTTCATTTCTCCGTCAATGTGTATTTTGCGCTAAAAGGCTTACATTGTAGCCATTGAATGAAGAATAAGACCGTATTTTAAGTTCCGGATTTCATTATTTACCGATTTAAGGAGGTAGAACGTTCGAAATCTATTTCTGATACACAATGTAGACATATTTGATGTCTTTTAGCTTATATTTATCCATTTTAGATAAAATATTCAAAAATGTATACGTTTTTTGTCGATATTATCGGATTTTATATCCGAGCACCCCTACCTCTTTCGACCTTAATTTTACAACCTTAAAAGTTCCTTAATATAATATGAAACATGTAAAAGGTCTGCAAATACATTATATTTCAATAATGATTCATGTTTTTCTGTGTACGATTCGCCATGCGGAAGAAATAAGTCACGAGATTCAGGGCTAAATACGGCCCTTATCTTAACAGCTCCTTTATCATGTACATGTAATTGGATCCTATATGTATTTCAATATACCGGTATATTTCTGAGAAAATGAAGAGTTGAAGACAGGCATTGATGGTCATGGCATCGAATACTAGCTGGTGAAGATGGATTTTGTTGATTGTGCAAACCAAGAGATGGAATTTTACTTTCATTATAAATGATACTACATACATTACTAGACGAAGTGTTCAAGCCAAAATAAGTTATGATTCTTTCAAAAATACACGGATCAATTCTATATGTCTACCGAAGATCCAAGATAAAACACTGCAATAGATATGTAATTGTACTGTCACAAGATTCAGAAAATGGGTAAGACAGATAACCGGAAGTACGATGTACTATATTAGGGCGCGGCGCCCATGAAGCTGGTTATTTCAGAACTTTATAAGGCGATTCAGCAAGTGAAGATTTGTTTTTATCATAGCAGGAGCTCGATGCCAAGGACCCAAAATTAAATCCTTTATAGGAGGTACGAGGTGGGTAGGGGCGGATTTCATTGACGGTTGTTGGCGTCGAGCACCTGTGGGTTCCTTACTACTTTATATAATTGAAATGAGCACAAGAAAGTTCAAACTGACACCTATTTCCTTCAAAGAGTACTAGAGAAGGAGGTATATAGGGAGCTATTAGAGTAGGTAGTTAGATAAATGGCAAATTTCAACACGTCCTTGGTGTCTCAGTGTTGCGTTGTTGGTTACAACAAAAGCCTTGATTTATCTGTTAATCATGACCATGTAGAGAAACAAAGACAAGGGTAGGCGCGAATTATCACAGCTTCTCTCATATTTCACCATGTATTCATGTCCTCTCTTTAAGCCTAGTTGATCCTTCTCTGTGGCAGCCAATGATGACATTATGCGCAGACCCTTTAAATGGGACTGTCTGGAAATCTTTCGCCTTAAAACAATGACGTTAAATCACAGATCTTAACACATTTGTTTGCACTTCTCCCGATTGTACATGTAAAAATTACATCTTGACATTGGTCGTGAGATAGAAAGATTTTGAGGAAAGGTGTTGTAACTTGCTTCATATAGATTTTTTTTTTGTAAAAAGCTGCCTTGACTTGCAGCAAGAGAGTAGAAAAATTTGCTAAAGTTGAAGTAAAACTTAACTTTAAACGAGAAAGCATTTGTAAAATTCCTTGATAAAAGATAGTCTTTTTCCAAATTTTAAAAGAAATTGTTGTGTAAAAAAAAAAAAATTCACAAGAAACGTTTTTTCGATTAAAATCTAAATATTGTTATTTGCGCGACATCTAAAATTCGCGATTTTGAATCAGCACCTTTTAAGAGTATGTACAGATAGAAAAAAAAAAAAGATTTACTTTCGTTAGTTCCAAATACTATTCTCATCTGAACTTAACCTTTCTCAATACTAAAGTATAGTACATGACATGATAGTACAGTACCATCTTATATATATATAAATAATATATATATAAATATCTAAAACGTTATCTTTGACCATAGTATCCTTCCCATATTATCAAAGTTCACGAAGGAGCTAAAATCCCTGCCATGATTGGGTCATTCCAGCCCATCAAATTCGACATTCGCGAAATCTATAAAATTAGCATGTGAAAAAAAATCAAAGGGGTTATAACCTCCCCACCCCTTTCTTCTAGACCCGTGTTTTTTTTTTTTTTTTTTTTTTTTTGTCATAGGATGAACGATTCTCGAATACGCCGAAGAACTTCATTCCTATATGAAAATGTATTGCATGACCTTTGCAAGCCAAAATCAAAGAATATCCACTTTTTCTGAAGGTTTTATCGGGATTATTATCTATGTCTGAGTTTTGGAGGTGTCATCCATAAGTAAAAATAAAGAATCATAACATGCTGTGGAAATGGAATTCCTCTTATATAATGTGTGTTAGTTATATTGAGTAAAATTTATTTCAATAAATAACTAGGATACATAACGAATTGTTAACAAATAAAGTTTAAATTGAACACAACATTAATGTCGCTTATATATATATATATATACTGACCGCAAGATGGACCAAAGACTCACACGGAACCATCCTATTGATGACGTCATTCTGTGTGGGTCAGAGGTCACGTTCTATTTATGGTCTTCCGTAAAATTGTAAACACTCTGATAAAGTCAAATTTATCGATAAAATCTGATAAAATTTTGATATGTAAAACGGAGTGTGAAAGAAAAAAAAACACAACAATGAGTGATATGTTTGAATAAATAGTTAAAAATCATGCATTAATGAATTAGAGATGATTTTATGACTAGTTTGTTTGCCGCATGCGCCAGAATGACACCCTTATTCCAGGTCAGCCGAAGGTTTGTATTGCACAGGGAACACAACAATCGGCAAGATGGCGTTTGGCTGATGATGACTGAGACATCAGGGTCTGGTTAATGTTTTTTTTTAATATGTATGTGAGGCAAGACTGGCTTAAAATCCCGCAGTGATTATTTCCGAGTATTAAGGGGGGTTTGGGATGCGGTATGGCACATGCCATCTTGCCACCGTATAAGCAAATAATGGGTTAATTATATGCATCACTCCTTATACCACATACCTTAGTCTATGTAAGGTTTTACCGGAAGCCACCATGTTTAATGACTCCATACCCGCTTCCGTTCTCCCTTCACCTTTGCGATGTAAATTCACAAGATATATTTTCAATGAATATTAGATGTCGCACTAACAAATCGCAGCTTTTGCCAGCTCTTCACCCACGGGCACAACCATTTCATTCAACGATTGTTTGAATTCCACTTCCAGAATATGCTAGGCTGATTCGAATCGTTAGCTTATATGAAAAAATTAATAATATAAGAGATTACTGTCCTCTTTTCTTTTCTTAAATTCAAAATTTACAGTGCAGAAATAAATAATGCAATATCACAGACTCAACATTCGTATATATGATATGTAATGCAAAATAAAATTTTTCATCTACTTCCTTCCACCAAAATAAAATTTATATTATCTACTGATATTTGCCCGAACCGAAAATTAAAATAATAAAAACTACGTCACAAAATGCCACGCGTGCCTCACATTGAGTACAGCCGCCCGCATTTCCTCGAAGTGAAATTCAAAATCAAAACACTGTCAAAGCAGTGCTTGCTACTGTCAAATACACCGTGCATAAACACAAAATGTGTGCTCTGGCAAAAAGTGCAAATATTGTGCGATTTCCATAATACAGGTAAAAAGCTCAAAGCCCTCACCAACCAGTAACCAATACGTATTGCACCACCACCAAATATGGCAATCTAATGATTTATTGCTGAAATATAGTGTATATAATATCTAAAGCCAAATGGTATCTACAAAATATACATCTACAAGTTCTGAACAATATTGTACATTATAAACATGTTAAGTCTAAGAATAAACATTGTACGTCTAAGAACAAACAGATCATGGCTACCAGGAATCATGTAAAACAGATCTTATAAACTCTGAAAGAATTCTACATCAAAAGACTGGGTTAATTCAAACAAAGTGAAAGGGAATGTTAATAAAGAAAGACAATACAACGAAGGTCAATTAAATTGAAATACAAACATAAATTCTGCAATTGTGATATGTTTCTATGGAAACATCTAATAAAATGACAAATTTCTACCATTTATGCTACTACTTCAATTAATTTGCAGTGTTCAATTCTTTTTTCTTTTAACCAAAAAGGTGAGATGCAATTCAGGAATATTCAATCCAAAGATCTTTCCTATGTATAAATGTTCTACACAATTATTTATCTAAAATATATATATATTCAATTTAATTATTCAATTTATTGCACTGAATATAATTTTTGATTTTCTTGTTTTCAGGAATTCAATACTACGATTCTACAACATTTGCATACGATAAATTTGCGAAATTGGTAAAATACAAATTGCAAAAGTAATATAATACAGAAATTAATTATAACAATAAAAGACAATAACTAATTAGAAATAACAAATAAAACAAACAATGTCATGGACAATGAACAAAAAAATTTTGCAAAGAGATTCTAGAGTATATCCTTCAAACAAAATCAGAACTAAATTCTAAGTTCCAATTTAACCATGAACTACCGAGGCTACTTATTGAAAACATCATATATATCGTATATAGATATTAAAATATTCTCTTCTAGTTCATTTTCTAAAAATAACTATGATGAAATAGAATACAAAACCCTGGGAATGTATGTGAAGTTGTACCCCGAACTCGCAATTGACTAGAAAACATTTTTTAAATATAATTGTATGTAAAATTTTACACGAAGGGAAATAATATCGGACATAAAATTATGTCACTTGTTACTTTCCTAAAATGTTCCAATTTTTTTTTTTTAGTTTTATCATCCAAAAGTTTTCTTGATATTTAACAATTCTAAATTTTCCATACTTAGCACGGTGACGTCATGGTATTGATATGTTAGTATATAATCAAGGTCAACATTTTCACGTTGTAAAGTCATCAAATAAGTATATCTATAGAAAGTAGCGCAATATACAAATATATCATGTACATTAATTCAACAATAGAAAGACATTTAGTAAATTCAATATAGGCACTTATACATGCATATTCTAATATCACCTAAATTTCAATATAATAACCAGGTCACAACCTTTTTATAGATGCCCTGATTTAAACATACTAAAAATAAGTTAGCAAGTATCAAAAATTCATATCAGCACTATGTACGTGAGCTCCTACATATCATAAGAATACTTCCGGTTTGGAAATGTTCACCATTGAGACAGGCAAGATACGACTGGAAGGCTAAATCAATACCTTTCTATTGTAAAAGCCAAAGTCAAAGTTTAACGTTGCTGTAGGAATTTTTTTGCATAGCTGTAAAACTCAATTCTCTGTTGTGTAAAACGCCGTTGACACGAAATTGAACACACTATGGCTTGTTGCCAAGCAACAGTGATTGTTATGGTTACCAAAAATGTTATCCAATGATGAAAGCATGATAAATATATTGGTGATGACGTAATGAGTTTTTTAACCAATGAAAATTTATGCCATGAAAAGTTCAATGACATTTTGACCAATAGTATGCTTGCCCCGCTGAGCTATTGCACGTTCGGCTTCCGGACGCGTCAGGAATGTGATGATGGCGTCGCCGCTGGGACGCCCGTCTGGGAATACTTGAAGCTGAATACCCTCCGGCGTTACCTGCAATCAAATACAAAAGTATTTAGCACTAAAACACACATACCGAAATATGACAAAAATAATCATGCAAAATTGTATTTACTTGTATTGCTATTTTGTACACTTTATTGGTTTTAAAAGGAAGAAATTTAAATACAATTTTCAAAAAGTCAAATGCCTTTTACAATCAAATTATCAGTTATTATTTTCCACTATATAAATAGTTTATGACAATCATGTTACATTAGAAACCCTGTTATATTAGAAATTATCCCTCAATGTAAATATATCAAATCCAAATAAACCCACAGTAAGATTATAGTGACTGGCAAAGTGAAATTATATATTATGTGCTCTAACGAGGATACTATATATGTATGAATCAGAATATATTAAATTCATTTTCCTGACCGTTTTTTTGTGTTTGTTTGTTTGGGGTTTTTTTTCGTCTGTCAGTACAAATAGTGCTTTCGATAAGCGATAAAAGAAAAGTTCACAGGAGACAAACATCGGGTCTCCACAGATAAATCGGGGAATCATTTGGCGTCGAATCGAAGAATGTTTCAAACCTTAATAGATATATATTAATGAAATAAAAATAACTCTTATCGACTTCAAAATATCATATATGTTGGTTGCTCTTAAATACATGCACAAACACAACTTCTTTTTTCTTTTCGTTTGAGCGAGTGTTCGACGGGTACAAACCGATGCCTTCCAAAGTACCTTTGATTGCGGATACAAGCGAATGATGTAAATATAAAATAATAATCAACTTGAAACTATTTCCTTTTTATTCTCTTCCTGGCCATCTCTTATTCGTAAATAGAAAACAACAATTTACGTCCTCTCATTTTAGATTTCAAATGGCCGCATCTCCGATTTCAGTACTATAGTATCGGTAACGCTAAACCAGAAAGTTAACAGGACAGACGTTCATACAAACTGACTGACAATCTAAATTCTTTTGCGCGATCTATAAAATTTTGAGGTTACTGAATAAAAGTCAAATACATATTGTTCAATTGTTAATAAAAAAAGCAAGAAATTTAGAGCATCCTCGCTAGTGAGTGCAATATGGCATACACACAGAGTGGGATAAATATGCTTTATAAAGGAAAACTCAATACTAAATGCTGTTAGTCAAATAGCCAATCAGGTTATAGTAATGGAAAGTATAATATCTATACATAGAACAAGAGAATCCCTATCAACTACAAGCAGAGGTAAATAAATAAGTGCGCTAAATTCACACTAAACATACAGGACTCCGGAGGTTTTCAATAAAGTCCGAGGTCTCAATTCCTGCTTTTGAAGAGCTTAGAACATTCTCTTATTAACTTGTCATTATTATGATATAGTTACTTTCAGTTTTCCTCATGAATTTCTCTTTTTTTTTCAATTTGATTTTTGTTTTCAGAATTGTTCGACAGATTTCTTTTTTAGATACATTTTTTTAACATGTGATAGAATAAAAATACTTCACGATTTTGAGTGCATTTCTTTTGTAAGATAAGAAAAGTTACAATTTTTCATCTGTCGATGCACAGTGATAAAATAACGATTTTTCTCGACAATTTTTGATTTTTTTTTTTTGTTTTGCAAAAAAAAAAAAATTGAATGAGGCCAAAACATACCTCCGGGAACCCCTGGAAGAAGTTCAGTATGTCTTGTACTGTAACATTAGCAGGTAGGCCTCGCATTAAGAGAACGCAGGGGCCTGTATGTGTGAGTAAAGTCTGAGGAGACATTGGAGGGCTAGGATACCAGTAAACAATCTGTGGTAGATATGTCGGCCGTGGTGCCGCAGGTATCGCCGTCATCGTCGGCGGAAATGCTGCTGTCGCCGGAAACGGTTGTGGCAAGGGGGCAAGAGGCAATGACGCATGCGTCAACGATGACAAGGAAGACGTATGGTTTGGGATGAGGGTCGGAGCTGCTGAAACTAAAACATACGGAATTTATTAATAATATTTTTGCTATTCTTATAATGAAAGTTCTGAGTATCATTTGATTTTGAAATGGACATCAGATCATAAGAGAGTAAAACTCACTCAAATTGCTTGGTGTAATCATTTGTCTCTGCAAAATCGGTGCATGCGCGTGAATGGCAGCCGGTTGAGGAATAGCTGGAGTAGTTGGAAGCCCATTGGTTAGCACTAGATTCATGTCTTCACCGGAACACTGTATGACGTCAATTATACGCTTCTTTTGTGCAAATGTCATTTGACGTTTGCTTCGATTTAAAGTTGTGAGTTGCGCGGACTCTTCGGAATCCATTTGAATAAATGCCTCTCCAGACGGTTCTCCCTGAAATACGACGGGAAAACAATTAAGATTAGAAAAACACACCTCATATGGGTAAATTAAATATTTAAATTTGAATTTAAAATTCTAGGCAACAGACTAAATGAATAACTGTCTTACCTGGGCTGTGTATACCATGTGAACGCCCTGATAAATGATAAACTGAGAGTATTCCCCTAAAAACGTCAGGATGTCCGTGACTTGAGCACCTGCTGGTAAGTTACGCAGGCGTATACAGTCTCTACGGGTCCCGCTGGTGATGAGATTTTGTGGAATGTACGGAAGTTGAGCCTGGGGCGGAAGCTGCGCAATCAATGGCGGTAATGTCGTTTCCGGTGGCTCGGGGTTCCTGGGATCCATACTTCTGTTCAGGACCTACCATGAGTTATGGGGATTGTTATTTCATTGAAACAAACCTTTTTGTGTTTACGCAGTATCTCTAGACTTGTGAAAAATCCCAAAAATATCGAATACGGGTTTATCGTGAGAATGGTTTAATGTTAGTAGGTATAGTCTAAGATATCTTATTATCCATACTTCTAAAGCTAAGCAACCCCTTAATTTCCCTTGTTAGAAAATCGGTATGCAGATAATCGTATATAGTGTAGTTTACAAGAAAATCTTCTCCTTACTTTTACAGAGTTGAAAGATTATATACCTGCTGAACCTCTGCTGTTGTGCTCTTAAAGATTTCGATATAACGAGTTCCCATGATTTCTCTATGCTTTTTCAGGGCCGCAGTAGCTTCCTCTTCCGATGACAACATAACGAAAGCGTCTCCTGTGGACCTGCCATCTGGATAATGTACAAAGAGGATCCCTTCCTCGCCGTCCAGCACGTTAACAGAAGGTTCTCGGGCAAAGAATTCTAGCTGCAAGCGCAAAGACGTAGAATAGCAGACCGGCTTAAGTAGTATGAGAGTGTTATAACCGACATGCACCTTGTTTAAGCTTTGTTTATACACGTTTTTACTGTTCCCCGTTTACCTGGAATTCGCAGATTTTTGTTGGCTCTATTACGATGATTTTCAGGTATTTTACGTTGACATGAATTTTAATTTTGAAGGGGGAAATCTACGAATTCCAAGTTTTTGTTGTAAATTGGTTCATGAAGTCTCAATAAATGTTTGAAATTACAATAGATGCGGGTATTTACGTTTCTTGTGCCTTTTGGAACACTAATTTTTGCTAAGATAATCTTGAAGGCTTCCTCGCCATGTAAATTACAAATATACCAGACGACCCTGAAAAGTGAAAGTTGAAGACAACGCTCTCTCATGCACTGTGTACCACCAGCTACAGTGATAAATCATGAGGATTTCCGGGTAGCAAATCTATGAACCTACTAACATGACAAAATACCAATAGGTGAGGGCCTTCAAGACTTCTCTGTTTTTTCAAATTTGGGAGAAATATTGAGACTTCATTTTAAAGATACATATATGATGGCATGTTTGTAAGATATAATAAATGTTGACCTAATTCCCTGAATTATTGTAAATTACTATAACCATCTTCACTCCTAGGTGAAGGTCATCTGAGTATTTATAGCCTGCAACCTTTTTACTGCCCCGCACCGCCTGAAAACTTGCAATACAATTGGTTTGTTTTACTGACACCAAAGTTCCTTAATCCAATACGGCGACCAAACACGAATTATCTCCCCTCTGCCCTAACCTGGCCCTTAGCGTCCACACGCATTCCCTTATGATAATTTAGGGGATCAAAACTTACCTTGGCCATTAAAATTTAACTTAGCAATTTAGCTAAGTCCGCAAGCTGAAAGAACGATCATGTTTATCAAAGTGACAGCATAATGTATGTCAATTTAAGAAGCCGGGCTTGTCTTTTATATGGCAAGCTGATGTACGCGATGAAAGTTTTATATTCAAGCTCAAAGTCTTGGTAAGATATGGTAAAATACATGCAAATATTTCACTTACCACTTGCTGGGCGGTTGCTGTAAACGGAAGACCACGCATGCGTATGATGACCTCACCACCACGTGACAAGAAAGCTTGAGCTTCTGTATTGCTACCTGAAGATGCAAGATAAAGGCCTTTCAAAGACTGATCCAATGAAATCAAAACCAATTTTCTTCAAACTACAACATTTATCATCCAGTATGAAAATGATTAATAAAAATGTTTTCGCGAGAGCTTATTGTGCTAAAATTTCCACGTACCTCCAGCAACATTGACGAAGTCTTTCCCCGTGGCTTTATATACCTCGATGTACCTTTGACCTATATGGTGTTTATGACGTTTTAGCGCCAAATCTCTGTGTTCTTCCGTGTCAAATCTGACAAGAGCCTCCCCGTTCCTACGCCCCTGTGGACTCAGACACAATGCTACGCCACCTCTACGATACGAAAATAAAGATTTACGACTTATAAACTAGTAGAATATAAAGATACTCGTGAAAATGGAAAATATCAACGCAAAATGATACTATTAAGACAATTATCAATATCACTTCTAGTCTTTGTACTTGTTTATACGTACTTTGCTATATTTAATCCTTTGAAAAAGCGAGCGATGTCTTGATCGGATGATTGCCATGGCAACCCACGTGCTCTAACGACTGTCTCGTCATCAACGACGTCAGTTTTACTACTGCAAAAAGAATAAGAGGAAAAATTGAAATTCAGAATTTGTTAGGAATGAAAAAAATCGTTTTGGATACTTATTTGATATCCTAAACTAGCTTTTTTCAACGAAAAAGGGATCTCCATATAAGCTATAAAATATGCGTCATAACATCTGTCGCTGTGAAATAAAGAGAAGTATCGACCGTATTGTGCATTTTGTTACATATAATACATGTACTGAAATAAACGTTATCCCCTAGTTATGTATAATTTGGCTATATGTTTCATTTTTGTTGGTTTTAGACCTTGATAGCTGCAGTCATTGAGCCTTGCATCGTCTAAAAGGTCAAAGGTCAGTTAATGATTTTATATATAGGACTAGGATAAAGTACAAACCAACAACAACCAAAAATCATGGGCGATGCTGGATCGGAATTAGTTAATTTCATGATTAGTAAGCCTGGGCTTGAAGAGATATGTCCCAAAATACTAACTATACAATAAGCTATGGAAAAAGGTGGCGTTCCTTACCAAATTCCTGGTTCTAGCCTTTCGTTTATGACTTCTGGATCACTAAAAGAATGTCCTGAAAATGAGAATATATTATATATGGTAAAATGACTTTGTATGTATGTATGATAACCTTTTGGATAATTTAATTAAGAGACATTTTCGAGAAAGTCTCGCTAAGAAACACGAGGGAATAAGAGAGGGGGGGGGTGATGAGGTGAAAAGGTAAATCTGTGATGATAAGTTGCTTTGACGCCAAATGATAAATCTGTCGATAGCTATTTTACAACTCAAAGACAAATTACAAGATAATCTGAGAATACGATATAAGCTATGATTAGCATGGCTTACATCAGCACTTTATTTCTTTTTGACAACATTGATTTCCTGTCTTTATCTATGAGGTACGTCTATCACTGGGATCGCAGATATTTTCGATTAGCGATTAGACTTCAGATTTTATAAATGTTCAGAATTGAGCTTAGGGGATCAATACTTTGGCATGATTTTGACATTCAACAAATTATCCAAACTTATGTATTCCTCAGATAAGAAAAGTGCTAGAACCGAAATATTTCACAAGATCGGACTGTCCGCACTTCTTTCATATGTAATCTGATATTTACTTTTATCATTAAAATCAGCGCCATCTTCGCACAGTTGAGCGAGCGATCAGACGAAAGATCGAAATGACCCTAAACGCACCTCCGCAAAGTATTGTAAAATTCAGATCGCCGACGGTACATCGGGATTGTGTACAAATATTTCGTGTGAAGTGGAGTGAGATATTTAAATCTTTGGAACTTCTGTCAATATATTCTCAATAAATCTGGGACTCAATGAGTTATTGTATTCTAAGTGTTATCATTCTATTTTATTTGTATCTTGTTGAAATGCGGACAAGCGAGTGATAGATAAAGCTATATACAGGATTACGATGCATGCTTTAAGCCCTAAATAGAGATGTGTTTCAGTAGACATTTAAAGGTACCTCGACTGTAAATCTTGATGAAATGTTAGATGTGTTTGATTCCTTTGTCAATGATTACCTAAAGACGATACAGTTATTAACACCAAAACAAACAAAGACCCGAGCAACTTGTTGTTCCGCTATACACTGTAACACTATACCGACTTACAACGGTTGTTTTGTTTACTTGACTTCGATAAAAAAAATTAAACAATACAAAATGAAGATGTTAAAAATATAATTAAGTTGAATTTACTTCTATTCCTATGCGCAAGAATATCAAATGAGGCAGAGCTATTATAATAAAATCTTCCGACGGCGATTTCAAATGACAATATTGTATTATTACTCAGAAAAGTACGAAAGATTCCCTAAACAACAGACGTCAAAAATTTTTTTAAATGTAAATAATCATTTAAAAAAAAACCAAAAAAAAACTTAAATCCATTTATATGCCTCCAAACTCTTTCCTAGCCTCCTCAACGCAGTCTGTATATTCCGACCGGAAGCGGAATTTGGAAGCAACACGCTCGATCTTCCTCCAATTCAATCTGTATGATATACATATAAATTATAAATAAAATATTTACCATCGTTGACGAGTCTGTGTAAAACACTGGCCATTTCTTGACACTGCCGGACACCATATTCTACCGAGTGAACTTCTTGTATACCTAAATCTGAACATTTGGTCAAGGCAAATAGCAGACGATACATGAAAATGTTAAAATTCAAATTAGACAATTTTGTTACATTAATTGTGAAACTGCATACAATGATAATCTTATACTTTGAAATCATTTTAATGTTCTTGATTTCATTTTGTCAAAGCAAAAAGACAACATTGGCTAGTTCCGTGCTAACATCTTTTCTCATGTGGAGCACTTCGCACTAGTTATACTTTGCACAGGAAATAAACTTGACTAATAACTCAGAGTACCTTACTCAAATACCTTCAATAGAGAACGTTCTGATGGGCTTTCAAAACTAAGTAAATAACACGAATTTTTCTCTGTTGTATACCTCATTTTAGTAATACAATTTTGCTATTTAAATATGACATACTGTCAACAGGGCTGCGTGCCTTGGCTAGGAAGTTTGATTGAAGATTCACACTGAGAGTTTACACGTGGTTTCAAGTGACAGGTCAGGGGCATATCTCCATACTTCACAGTAAAATAGCTCTTCATTATCAATAGTGAAATTATTACAAAAAGAATAAATTTTGAATAATGTTGTCATTTAAATTCAACAGATTTGGAGACAAATATGGAAAAAAAGTTGATATATCAAGTAAGGTCATGTTCAAAAGAAAAAAAAAACTTGTAGCTCTAATAAATAAACAGGGTAGTTTTGACCTAGATACTTATACAAATGTTTCTTTTTCTTGTTAAGGTCTTAGTATTTAAAATATATTCATTAGGGAAAATGACGAGTTTTCAATTTGAGTCAGAAATTCTCTGAATGAGTATTAAGGCAGAATGTTGTTTTTAGGATTGAGAAGAAAAACATTTTTATGGGGACCTTAACATGGCGTATATGACTTATGTATTCATTCGAAAATATGAATTTAATGCCTTGTTAAGAAAAGGTCGATCTTACATAATACAGATCAAAGTAACAAAACGAAAAAGTTGTCGAAATTGTCGAGGTCGGTCGTTTCAAGAATATCTTCCTCTCAAACACTTTCGGAAAAGAAAGACTGGTTATTATAACAAGGGTATTGGTATATTTCCCCAGGACCGGTATATATAGGATTATGCGATATCTCATTTCGTAAAACTTTTAAGATCACATGACCTAAGACCCAATATATCGGGATCAATAGTACCACAAGTGTCGCCAGAAAATGATTGATAGAGACATATTTCGGGTTCATTGTTTACGGACGAGTCACAGCTACTCGTTACCAAGTATGACTAAGATTTCCCTAATTAGCAAATTTGATGAGGTGATAAAGAAGTTATTAGACAGACACGAAACAAAAATGTCATATTTATGCCGTAAACAAAGATATAGCTGAATAAAATTGTCATATGTGAGTTCAAAGGCCTCTCTTTAAGTATTGTTTAAAAACATTGTTAGTTTCGAATAAGGACGTATAGGATCCAGTGATCTTCGTAATTCCTTTTGTCTGTCAACCACGATGACCTCTTTGTTAAAAAATCGACCCAAAAGATTGAAAGTGATAGGAATTATTCAACAAGGCATTCCAGCTTTGTCAAAAGACGAAATTCAAAATAATAGTTTAAATTACATATATCCAAGGAGAGATGTAAGGGATAAATTCGCTCATTTTCTACATTCCTTCAAACCTAATCATCCGTCTACAATTCGTCCCTTTGATGTCGATTTTACTTTCATTTTGATGCATTGTTTTTAAGTTGCGTTTGTCATCGTGATTTACTTACTTGATCATGGTGATAAATGAAGTTTGAATTGTTAATCGACCGAGTAAGACCCTCGCAAAGTTTCGAATTCAAAACTTGAGTTGAAACAAAACGACTCCAATGCATGAGAGGGGGGGGGGTTAGTTTTTCCCTTGACAAAAATGAAGACAAGTTTTTTTTCTAATTCTCAATTTCGTTGTCACTCAAAGTTAACAACCGTTTCAAGTCATCATTCGAGTCCATTAAAATGAAATATACTCTTTCTTTAAAAGGACGTTTCTTGAAAATCAGCTTTATCTACCTTAAAATTTGACATTTTCCCATTTTGTACAGTATAGATAATACACAGGTCCTTAACGTGTCCCTGTCCCTACCTTCTATATAGCCTCGGGGCCGGAACCAAGTAAAGGTATACCGTGTAAAGGTGACGTTTAACTACTGATATCAATCATTAAGTATACTGTCAACCTGTCTAGGGGCTTTACATGGAATACATCTAAAACAACCTTACTCACAATCTGTATACCGACCATAGGGTCTTTTCTCAGTCATCATAAAAAATGTAAACATGTTTCAGGCAAAAACAGGCTACAAGAAAAACCCCTTTCCCACATTTTTTAAGTATTTTCTTCTCAACTTAGTGTTTAGGAAAATCTTTACAAAATTAACATGAAATAAGATCTTTTACATCGTTAATTTAGTCCACCAACATAAAAATTACACAATTTACACCAAACTTGGCATTGTCCTCCTCGGTGTCTACTTAAACTTGACATGATACAACTGAAGTCACCTTGGTGCATGTGTGTCAGGAGCGGATCAAGGAACGAAATGAAGAGAGAGAGAGAGAGAGGGGGGGGGGGGGGGGGTTACCTGCTAAAACTAGTCATATACTGACTCGCAAATATATATCTATGCATTAATGATTTTAAATATTTATTCATTCTTTTTCTCTTTTTTTTTTGCATTCATTAATTAGCTTTAGTGAATAATGTGTTAACTGATAATTTAAGGCTGGGGCGACACCCCCCCCCTCCCCACCCCGTGGACACATTTTTTTTCGATCCGTGCACCGCTGAGTTTACGGACGGGAGGACAGCATAGAATAGAAAGAATAGACCAAAAACGAGTCTGTTCCCGATATGACAATTATCCGCTCGGTGAATATTTGATGACCCATAATTAATCCAAATAAAAAACATCTAATTCTTCCATAATCGGATTATCCCCCGTGCTAACCAAATAAACACGGTGGTGATACGGGCCCCCAAGATGTCCATGTTTATAAGATAACGTCATAATAATGCCACGGGTGATTTGGTCTTTCTACCCGCCTGGCTAGATCGCCGAGACAGCAGCGTAGCCACAAGGTACATATGTATATATCTAAGACATTATACAGCAGCTTAGCCACAAGGCATATATATATGTATGTATCTTAAGACATTATATCAAAGCAGACGGATTATAATGGGAGATTTTACGAATGATATTATGAATATTAGTGCAAATTAATACTGGAGAAAAAAATCGCAGATGGCACATTATTTCGATATTCCGAAAATAGCCAGGGGTATAGAAATGATGACATAAATCTTGAATTCTTTTCCCACCTTCTTGATTTTTTCCCCTTAATTAATTATGTTTATTAATTATTTTAAGGTACTGCAACCTTTTCACAATGCCACAACAATATGATCTTTGAAGTTACCCAGCAACAACTGAGGTGCAAAATTCATATCCTCAATTCACTGACGCAGACGCCATTGTCCACGCTCTCAATATGGACAGAATTCGACGAAAATAACTTGAAATGAACCTAGAAATTAGAACCTGTCCACCGGGATGGCTGACAGAGCCATTGAAAGGGGTTAGATTAACAACAAAACTATTGGGTGTCTCTAAAAGCTGGTGTAAAGGCAAACTTTCTATCAATTAAGGTGATAAGGGTATATGTTGATGTACCCGACCGCGATCGCGCATCCGGGAACGAAATTTTCACATTTAGACCTTGCTTTTATCAGCTTTATCAATTTCTAACTGCCTTAAGATTCTTTGTACCTATTTTAAAAAGCGAGGGACATTATTGTTACTGTTAGATAGAAAGATCTCCAGGTGCAATGCATCACCGATTTCGACGGTCGGCAATTGTCGTTAATAGTCGGTTGTATCCGACACATTCCGGTCAATATACTTTCATACAAACAAAATTGGGAACGGTAGAAAATTCGCAACGTAACTTTTTAACTAATTCAATTTAAAGAGTGATAATCGGTTAAATAAATGAAATTGTTGATCGCCTCGTTCCCATTCTCAAATCAATAATTCTATTGTTATCGGATTTTACACGATCAGAGTTAATCCGGACTGCATAAACAACAGGGCTTCAGAGCTCATTGCAAAGACTTTAAATGAACATTTCATTCTATAGATATATAATTCAGCTTTTCCTAATCCCCTGTGTTTTTATTTGTGATTAAGTTAAAAATTTCAATAACTTCAAGTGCTGTTGTCTAAATGTACATGAATGTCTCACCATCCGTACAGAAAAAGTGTCTCTCTTTTTTCTGACACAAAAATAAAATTTAGAAAAGCTTCAAAATAATTCTTTAAACTAAAGTTCATGATTGTTAACCATTCACACCTCGACCTCGCGCGGCTTAAAAAATGTAATTTGTTTTTAAATCTATTCCAACTTAATAAGCAAGAGGAGAGTAAAAATGCTTTTGAAATGTTTAGTCGTTACAAGATTTTATCTCTTACTTTTTTTTCGGTGGCATGACTAACTTTTCGAATGAGCACATTTTAAACGAACGTTAGCAATAGCTTTGTTATAGACACACAAAAGAAAATACCGCCATGCATTGTACAGAAATCTTTAACTATGTCAGTGTCGTGTAAGTTGAAACTCCAAATTCACTTAAAGATTGCTGATCTTAAAACATAGGGACATGGTGCAGGTCCTTCTATCTATTGACTTGTTTGGACACAAATGAGTTTTTTTTTCTGTAATGCACCAATATGTTTGTCCAGATTTTATGGATTCATGGTAACTTTGTGATCGACTATAGGATGTTTTTTCTACCTTTTTTTAAGAGTTGAAACTGTCACTGAACTACATTACATACCTTAGGTGTTGTCATGGAAACCAAAAATATAAAGAATCGCCCAAAATAGCATTATATAGAAAGGATACAATCTAACATGGCTTTTATGTTGGTGATATTGTCTGTCTTATAAAACTTCTTGAATTCTTTCCGTAAATCGTAAAACTTATGAAAGTACGTAGGCAATGTTATATTTTTGTTGCTAGCTTCCGGATGTAGACACTGACGTAGATGCGCCTGTCCATCTGTGAGTATACAGAACGTTTTCCCTCCATGTTCAGGGTGAACTCCCTTGGATGATAAAAATCTGTCGAACTGCAACGAGAGAAAAAAAACCCATTGTAAACTCCTAAGGGTGATAGCTGATATAAATCAATCTACGTTTTGAATCGAGAATTTCAGGTTGAAATTACGAATAAATGTCTTTTCAAAGACATGTTTTCCCTATTTCTGATATATTTCAGTCATTTTCTATGAGCTCAAAACGATCTCCTTTACCAAACAATAATATACTAAGACATATTTATCAACAATTTCAGAATCTGTGCTTACATCTATATACTATTTTGCTGCGTGTAGGGGTTTTTATGCGTGTATGCGGTTTTTTTCTTTATCTGGAGCGAAAAAATACTAAACAAACACTATAGGATATATTATATCTTTAAGATAATGGAGATAATGCATATTTCATGTTCACACAATGAAGCGGATAGATCGACATGTGTAGTTCTCATAATACACTTATACGACATTGTGGACCTTATGGTTGATTCTCAGACTTGCGACAAGGTGTGACAAGAGAAGCTTATATCGTAAAAGTTTGGGAACTAGCACGTGGTACGAAATCATCACAGGTTTTTATACAACTAGATAACGCTGTAATGTTTATCATATTTTATATCATCCACGACACGAATGTCCAGTGATAATTTTGTCAATCAGCTGTTGACTTTCGGACACGGCATCAGCTGTTCGGAAAGGCTTCTGTTTTTGGCATTTTATGTTGACAAAGGGAAATAAGAACAAAAGAAAAGCTGTTACAATTTCAATTTGAGTATTAAGTACGTATTGACTTTCCGGGAGATCCCTTCAATCGCTCCGTCATGTACAATGTTTACAAACACATGTTACACACGGTTATATGACAAAATCAATCCTGCTCGTGCAACAGATTGTATGAAACATATAAAACTAGAAATGTACAAGCAAAAAATAACGAAACGAATAACATCAACTGCATGTACGCAAAATTAATGCTTTCATACATTTTTTATCAACCACTCAGTATGACGAATTAGTGTCGCTCTTACCTAAATTTATGCTAATACAATTTGCCGTGGGTAATAATGTCGTGGAATTGATTAACATTAGCATAAGCTTACATATAATAAGGGGCAAAAGAAGTCATCATGAAAAACAAAGACCTTTTTGAAGTAATAAAAACGATGCACGTTTGAAGTCATTGCGCTTTACGGTAGCATTGCTGGCAATATGTTTACCAAACTTATTGAAAGGTGTCCTGAAGTACGAAATGTAAATAGACAAATAAGTAGATGTATACAAAAGTTATTAATGGCCCTCATATAGTCTACGTTAGGAAAACCAATAAATATATTTCAATGTGACAACTTTATTGTTTCCGTCATTTTCTTCGATTGGAAAAGAAGAGAATGTGGATTGGAGAGAGATCTATAATAGTGTTTCTAGTTACCTTTTTCCTGCATTTCGTCTATTAATCAGTGCAAAAATCGTTTGTCATTTCATACTTTTAACTAGTACATGTAAAAAAGATTTTTTTTCAATATCTATATTTACACATTATACACTGAAGAGACTTTTACAAGCGCGGATCTACAGTGGGTAGGGTGTGAGGACACTTTCCTCTGGAATTGGCCAGACTCATGATTTTTTCCATCTTTGCGTATTGTATATATACATTTTTGTCAAAATCACAGATTGAAGCCCTCCCTGATCCTTAAGCAATATTTGTCATATCCCATACCTCGTCTAGGACGTGTTCCATGGGTTGAGAATTCTTGATGGTCTCTTCCTGTAGGCCCGTCTCCTGTTTACAGTCCTCCGTCAGCACCGTCTCTGACAGCTCATTAGGTTGTGGCTTGACGTAATGTTGCTGGACGGCAACAACCTGTACGCAACATAAGGGAAAATGTGACTTCTGGTTGCAAATATCGATAAAAACGACTGAAATTATTTCTATGAGCTAAAAATGCGGGATGTATTGTTGTTTCTGGTGGCAAAACTAGCAAAACCAACAAGATAATTTTTTTTGTAACGAACATGAAAATAGAGATACATGTAAATGAAATTGAGCAATATTTGACACTATACAGTAGAACAGGTTGTTGCCATCTTCTGATCACACTAAACAAAAACATACAGGGTGAGAGAACAGAGTCGGATATCGTTATACTGCTATAAATTCGTGTGAAAGTTTGACGTTATTAACATGGGATTAACGTAAGTGATATAGGGTCTGAATTTTACAAAGACTAAATGGAAATAAGTTGATCTTAATCAAGTGACGGAATTTTCTTCTATTTATGTGAGCAGTTTGACATTTACAGACAAAATATTTTGGTAGCGTACAACGTGTACACATGGGGACACACCTGTGAAATACAGGTAAAAATGGGACAAGGTAGCGCGAAAGTAACAATAACAAACTACTGGTAGTTTAAATCTCTTTACCATTCAGATAGGACTTATAATGATAAATGGAGAGATGAAACAACTTTCTCATAACTTCAGAACTTTATTTCATAAATTAAAAACTTGTAAAACTTGATATAAGCACGACCATATGTTTCAGGTGAGAAATATACATTGCATTACCGCGTGCTCAGGTATGTTACCTGTAAACGTGGAATGACAGTAAAAGTTTGCGCTTACCTTACAATTTGTAATATCAAACAGTAAATACACAAAAAGCACTATTTGTTCTTCGTCAACTCCTAGTTCTTCGCCGTTCTTTCCTGCCGTGGCACAAAATATAACGAGTATATGGGACGACATCATATCGTACAGTGTTTTCTCACACGACAGATCTTTTTCTCCCTATACACCTGTATAATAAACTCCGGAATACAAGTAAAATATTTCACTATCACTCAACCATGTGCGACGATGTGGAGCGTACAGACCCTAGGCGTAATTGGTCCCGTTTCTTCTTATGTTTACGTGGATATGAAGAAAATACCGCCTTGAATGCGTGCGCACGTCTCTATATGACAGTACCTATAGTTGGAAGAACAAAAAAATATCATAGATAACTTGGTTAAAACAAGCTGTTACCCCGTCAAGTCGGACATGACAATAGAGGATCCAATCAATACGCCCGATCGCGCGAATTTGACGATTTAAGACTACCGCATGGATCCTTTAAAGCTACAATTCCCTGTGTACACACATGGTGAACCCTTATAGAAGCGCTCAACCACCTATGTTGTTGATATAATGAATCGTCATCAAGTACTATCAAATTCTTTAAATGTCCAGATCGTTACATTGAGTAATGGTCAAAATAACGACCATCGAATCAGCTGACCGGTCACTTCAAAACGCCGAACGAAAACTTTCTGGTCTCAATCATCAAAAGATCAACTTCTGGGTTGCATCATCGTCTTTGAATAGCTTCCTAGTTTCCTTTAGATTCACACAAATGTCACACGTTTTTCATTTTTTGTTTTTGTTTGCTCAAATGGAGAAAATTAAGGGTTTCTTTTTAATCAATATTCATTTGATGAACTTTAAATGTGAATTACACAAATTATAAAATAAGAAACAAAATTCAAACAGATATCTTGAAACTCTCTGCACAAATTGCCGAAAAGAATCTAACATTTCAACAACATTTCAGATTCTTAACCTCATTCCTTTTTCATATAATTACAAAACAAAAAGCCTGTTCAGAGAGACATACATATACATGTACTAGGTAACCTGAACTGAGCTGAATCCTAAATTAAGAAATAAAAGTGAAATTCATACAAAAATTAAATATTTACCGTCGATACTTCTGCATAAAGATCCTATGTACGTATTACACTCCACAAGATCAAGAAACTTTTTGAATAATTCACCTCAAGTAGACGTCATGACACATATATATATAAATCACATCCCTGCCCCAGGGGCGTCTCGAGGTATCAAAACAAACTTCAAAAGGAGGTGTTAAAAGTGTAAAATCTGTGCATTAAGTCCCAGCGGCTATGTTGTCCGTGCATAATCCAATTTTCCCCTCAGTTCGGCCGTTCCGCATGTTTTGTGAAACTGACAATATTGAAGCTCTGAATATAACTCCTGGCTCTAATGACACCAGCAATTTGTCCCAATGAGGACCAATCATATCTCGTTTTGTCACTGTAATAACTTTAATTCCTACAATCTCTGGTCATTATATGGAGTCGTAACATCTAATTATTCCATTTAATATAACTTCCTTTTGTGACTATTTGATCCATAAACTTTGGCAATATCTAGGATCTTCCAATATGTTTCGTAAAATCAGAATAGTATATGGGTCCGAGTCTCAAAATACCATACTATTCTGCATTTTTTTTTATTTGACTCGACGAATTGCTATTTCTATGTGGAAATATAATTACTTTCTTAAAATAAATGTATATATATGTATCATGTGTGAATTAATATGACATTTGAAATGACAAACGAAGAAAAAATGAACGAATTCAGATGAATGGTCTAATTTCACCCGATGCTATTTACAAAGCAACGATATAACTACAAGTACTATCTAAATTTAATATAAATAGCTCTTATTGCAAGGTTATGGTACAAATTAAGGTTTAAATTGATTTGAAATTTCATATTAATTCTAAAAATGTAAGCCACTTTATCAAAAAAAAAAAAAATATCCGTTATTTTGAGCATGTGCTGATCCAAGAAAATAAACACATTATAAAGGGAAGGGGGATCTGGCATGCATATGCAATTTGCTCAAGAATGCATGCTGATTTTTCCAATTTAATGGATAATTTTCTAGATATTATATACTGGATCCCCTCATTTGTTTGGTTTTTGTTTTTCTAGAAACTAAGCAAACACAAAAGAAAGAAAAATTATATACAAATATAAAACAATGGAAGGCGAGGATCTGAGCGTATTATATCGCTTTATCATAGCTTTATGATATAAGCACTCTGGAATGGAAGACAGTATTATATGTATTACGTTAATATAGATAATACTAGTACATTTGTGTGAAAAATTGAAAAAAAAGATGAAAGTACTTGTACTTGTAAATTCATACATTCATACATATTCATTGTTTTAGCAACTTCTTCCATGCAGTCTTCTGCAAAACTTCTTACTCCTCCCGGGCACCTGGTCCCACCACAGGCTTGCTAGGGGTCTGTCGATGTTTAATTTTGTGCTCTATTGTGGGTGCTGTTGAGATTATCGTCAGGATCTTCTTTATCTCATTCTGACTATCAATAACAAATGTACCAGAAATAGAGATATTCATTATTTTCAAAATAAAAGCTATATATAGTATTTCATAAATAACAAGAAACACCGTCCAAAAATTTGAAAATGTTACTTATGATTTCTCTTGGATTTACATGAAATGCTAAATTTACATCTCTTCTACATTTTGAAATCATGTAATCACCTGGAAATAGTCAATATACCTGTCCAATATTTGTGGTTTCGCACTTGCTTCCTGTAAGGTCACGTGAAATTGCAGAGAAGAAGTCGAAAATGTGTCAGTCAATCAGAGTCCTCGGCGGCTAATTTGTTGACCGATCGGCACAAAAAAGCACAACATTGTTAGAGAACATTGAGTACTTGCTTCCTGTAAGGTTTCGTGAAATTTTGAGCAGCGGTTGCAGAGGAGAAGTCGAAAATATGTCAGACAATCAGAGCCTTCGGCGGTCATATTTGTTGACCGATCGGCACGAAATACAATAACTTGATAGAGGACCTTGAGTACTTGCTTCATGTAAGATTTCGTGAAATTCTGTGCAGCGGTTGCAGAGGAGAAGTCGAAAATGTATCAGCCAATCAGACCTTTCGGCGGCCATATTTTTGATCGATCGGCACGAAATACAAAAACTTGGTAGATTACGTTGAGTGCTTGCTTCATGAAAGCCTCGTCATGGACTTGCAAAATTTGTACACTCGGGTTGAGAAATCGCCATCCCTCCCTCATGTTGGTGTAAGATTATATTAATATTTTGTACACGTACTTACCATTCAAATGTCATCTTTTTCAAAAACAGATATTCTAATGCACTCCGTTTGTAATGCGCATTCTGATTGGGTAAGCGATTAAAAAACTGCAATTTTTGCTATGAAGTCATGCGTTGCTATGGCGACGTCGTTAAAATCAGGCGTTTTCCAGCTTCTTACTGAATAGGATCACTATACTGATGTTTTACAAAAATTGACAGGGTATCGGCTAACGCCTCGCGATAAAACTCAATTTCTGACAGGGGATTCGCCGATACCCTGTCAGTTTTTGTAAAACACATGCATGGTAACCTTTAATTCCCCATTAGGGACGGTATCTGACGTAAATGCATTATGACGTCATGAAATTCCCACGAAGTCCAAGTTGGTCTTGCACAAGAAATGCAAAATTAATGATTTATCAAGCTACCAAAACCATTTAGAAGTTATAATTGCGTCTTATTGTATTACATGTATTCATTATTATCATTATTCTATTATTTTTTTTTTTTACTAATGGGTGGAAAATGGAAAAAAAAACATGCTGTGTGTATCTCAAATTCAGGAAATGAAAAGAAATAACATTCATCATTTATTTCCATTTACGAAAAGTTCATCGACACGTTAGTCTGGAAGCGTTGGAGTAGACTAGTGTAAAATTAAACACAATATTTACATAAATATTGACCATATAAATGATAACCAATTTTATGAAAAAGAAGTTATTATATCATAATTCATTCTCGAAATCATAAATAAAAATCCTTCATTTCATTGCTTTGACCATACGACTTTTAAGTTGGTAGTAAGGGCTTTTAGCAACGTCGCACTTCTGAACTACTAGTATTTAATGGTTTTACATTGCTTTCTGGGGCATCTTTTTTATCAAGTTATTGTTTATACCCTGCGCAAAATTTGGAACCTGCTTTACTTTAATTCTCTTTTCTAAAGAGAAAAAAATACACCAATATATATGTACATCGAGACAATCACCGGATCTGACAAGTTTTCATGGAACTGTTGCGACGGGTGTTGCATGCAAACAGGGGACGCTGACTCTCCCCGGGCACCTGATCTCACTTCGGAATATTGTTTATTCCATGGTTCGCCAATGTTACAATGGACATTCTAATGATTTTGCCTTACCTTCCCGACAACTGGTGGGTACTTCTTCGATGTTTACATGTCTTGTACTTTAAATTTATTACGAAATTTGCATTTTTTGGTGACCATCAGGAGCAATGGTGACCTCATAGATTGTGTCTTGCTATATGGACCAAATCAGTTGGTTTGTGTAGCAAAACAAATTGTTCGCCTGCAATAGACAAGTATTGTGCCCCCTGCACAGTAGCCATTGAGCGAAACTGAAATCATTTAATTTCCATTGTTATCATTAAGAAACGACGATTCTGATTGGCCGAGAAATTTTGTTGATACCTGTATCAACACAAAACGGAAGTACGCGCCTAGCAACGTCATAAGTAACGTCGTTAGCAACACGATTTCAAAGCTGCAAATAAACGTTGAAAAGCGACGAAATGAAATGATAAGTAATCAATGTAATATTTTTTTTTGGTTGATCGAGGTATCAACACCAAAAATTGAGGGAAAACTCATGCATCTTGCGCTACGCGCACGATGCAGTTTTCCCTCAATTTTTGGTGTTGATACCTCGATCAACCAAAAAATATTACAATGATTCCTTAAATAATGCAGTGACAGATATCTAAGATAAAAGTACTATTATACAGCATCAAAGTTAACTCTGTGTCAAAAGTTACATGTGCGCACTAAGGGCTCCTACATGATCGTTCTCTTTACAAATTATCTATCAAGGACTTGAATATTTCACCGCTGCTTCTTGCTTTTTAAAAAATTAAAGTAGCGAAACAAATTGCTCGTATTCCAATGGACACGTATTGTGTCCCCTGCACAGTAGCCGTTGAACGTAGACAGGATCAAACTCTGTGTCAATGGTAACATGTACGCACTAAGGGTTCCTACATGATCACTCTCTTTACAAATTATCTAACAAAGTAATGTTATTAAAGTTATATTGAAATTTCGATATCTAAGCTGATTTTCTTTTCTTGAACTGATACTAGTATGTACAATAAATGCACATTATGTCGATATGATGATAGATAATTTGTTATCCATGGATAACACAACATTCTTAAACATAATCAACATCTTTTCAATGAATTGTAAGTAAAAGAAACTAATGACTCTGCATAGTATGTGGAATTTATGATATGTTACGAAGTGAAAGTCGAACTTCACGACAAGCATGACGGATTCAATTTCTGTACATGTATCACAAACTTTCCTTCTCTGAGTAGCAAATTTGATCATCGCCTGCTCTATCATGTCTATCTGAAATAAAAGATGGACTTTACGCATCTGGATCAACCTAAGGACGATCATTTGGAATATGGATAACATACATGCTTATCCAGATTACGGGCGCACCGCCCTCCCACGTGTAAGTACCAAGGTAGATATCTCAACTTTGATACGCGGAGTTCAACGCTCTACAAAGACGTTACACATGTATGAAAGGGACCCGGATCAAAAGTTTAAAAAAAAATCAAATCAAAATTAAGGTTTTTCATAAGTTAAACATTATTTTGTTTTAATTCCATTTGGTTTTCAATGATAAATACAAAATGTGAACTTCGAATTTAAAAAGGCCACGTAGTCGATTTAAACCGGAATGTTTATATCCGTCACCGTACATAGATTACAACGATTTAATAATATCCTGTATGTTTGTTTACGACACGGTGATTCACAGCGACGTGGAAAAATTACAGGTAAGATTAATGTCAACTACCTTGAAACACATTTCAGTCATACCGTACATATACATTAATCTATTTTTTAAGTATCTATATTTAGTATGTGATTATCATCCTAAATGCTTCTCCCGGTACCCATGTACCCATGTGTATTTTTTTGTTTAGGTTTACATCTAGCTTTCAAAGTCAAGTTGCTTGTCTTACTGAACTTGCTTCTTCTTCCTATAGTGACAATGTCCAATAACACACGTTCATATGTCAGATATCTATAGAAGAATAAAATGTACAAGGGGGGGGGGGGGCAATAACCCTTTTGAGTTTGTCAAACATCTTTAATTTCCCCGTTTCTACGTTTATTTTTTTTAATCATTAACTATAAACCCCTCAGATGGACTGGACTTCCCCTACCTTCACTCCACCCCTGAAAATTCTAGGTCCGCCCATATTTATAAAGATGTTTGTTAGAGAGCAGAAATATAAATTTGGATAGACATATCTACTGTACATACGAGTGTTTGAAGAGGAAGTAAAATGGTACAAGTACACCTGCCTTTGTTTAAATGTTTACGACGATGTGCTGATAAAGGGTTCCTTTTGATATCTATTGTTTGTTTTTGCCGTTGATTGTATTCACAATACTAGTTTTACAGTATTTGAATCAAAATACTGACCAAGTACATTTTTTTTTTAAAAATTAATAACAGTATCCCGACCACAATCTTTACCTGATTCATACATATTATATATAACTGTCCTTGGTTGAATCAAGAAATACATCATTCTTAATTGCAAAAACAAGAAAGAAAACATAGGAAAGGAAAAGAAATCCTTAAGACGACTTTTATGAGTCTTCGCAAGTAAGCAGTAGATGGTGTCAGAAATTGCATACAAATATTGCCTATATTGCATTTCATGACATCGGCATCGAATATCATATATTGCTTTTAATTATATTTTATTGGACCATCGTTATTATAATTTACCTATTTCAGGGATGCTTAGATAATGGATCAATAGAAAAAGAACGTGTTACCACGTGTATCAAACGGAGACAAAAATGCAAGTATTATATTTTTGGTCTTAAATATTCGTTATGCACATCAATTAAAATTTTGCAGTATTGATTAGAACATCAAAGTAACAGATGCAGAGCTCATGTCAGGTACATGTATTTTTAAGTCTTAATATGATGAATAGCTTGACGCAAATTTACCTTAAAAACTTATTTTCTTTAAATATTGCTACGTGTAATTCATACGGAAGAGGGTAAAATATAAAAGGAGTAAGTATATGTGTGATCCACCTGTAGAATGATGACTTGTGTTTTGAGATCATGTTGTAATTATTTGTTATCCAGACTTATATACTAGTAGTGAATTAGCGTGCTTTTCTATGCATTCTGACTTGAACTTAAAGGTCAACACAAAAGTAGGAGGTTCAAAGTTGGAGGTATTGAAATGAAGCATTTCACCTAAAACAGATTTTTGCTTTTAAAAATCTTTCAAAAGTCAACGAATAGGTAAGATATGAAAACAAGCCAAAATGCTTTCGAACATGAACACGTAATCTGCATTTTTGCTTCGAGCTTATCAATTTTCGAGACATAGATGGGTCTCATATAATTTATTCTGTGTTTAAAGTTTTTTAGAGAAGTTCAATTATACGACATAGACCTGAGGTTTTTCCAGAGGAATAAAGGTCTTGGACTTTAGGGGTTTATCACGTGTATTATCGCTTTTAAATCTTTTTTGCTACAAAAGCAAATATACTTTTTTGTCTTCAATAAAGCTCGTTTTAATCAAAAGATCACTTGTATTAATATGCAAGTATATTTTACATGAGCTTGTTGAATTGCCTTTAGCTAAGAATCCATGTCGATACATATCCGTCAAATGAGATAAAGAAGATCCTGACGACAATCTCAAGAAATTTCACCTTTTATATGAATCTATAAGAGTTAGAAATCAGTTGAAGATAACGGTTGCTTCTTTTCTTTAACACAAGTATTCTATAAGTACTGAAGAAATATTTATTTGAAGTTACTGCAAGTGATTAGAAAATTTTCGTAAATGTGAAAGAAAAGGAAAAGACTGACTAAACAGGTGTCAACCCTTCCAAAGGTAAGCGAAATGTACTGCTTTTACCTTTTGATTCATTTTCTTGAATCTCATTTGATTTTCGTTTACCCTTGGCATGTCCGGGATAAATTATATACGGTAGTCTCAGTTGGGGTTGAACCTAGCCACAGAAGCGACCAACAACTATTTGCCATTTGGATGGACATTGTGCGTTGGCAACAGATCAGATCATGTAATCGCGGAATAGAAATGCTTGATATGCCTGCACGAATTTGTGCGTGCTTCAGAAGACTTATGACTATGTCTGACTCTGTTAGAACATAGGTACATAAATGATCAACAGTCACATTTTATCTTATGTTTAGCCTTATATTCAGTGATAGGACCGAAATTGCCACGATACCTCCGCTGCTTCTGTTGGAATGGAAGCGGCCAACACCTACAATATCGGGTGTTGTTGACCAAATCTGCTGCTGCTATCCTTCAGTATTGATAAAAGTAATGTGATAATATATTTCTTTTAAATAATTTTCTTGTTTTCCAGATTGTAGAATATGAAAGCGACGGAAAATGCGAATCCTGACCGTGAGGAAGAGTCGTATAATAAAGCTGTTCATCTTGGCTGTGGTTTTAGGAGTGTTCTCTTACTGGCTAACTAAGTTCATCTTGGTAATCCAAGAAAGCAAATGTTCAGAGGAGGAGTCACACCACCTCATAGAGGAACTGGTAAGTCACACCGACTATGAAAGTATTAATAGCAAAATCTCGTCCCTAGCGTCTTAACTGAAAAAACCAAACCAAATCAAAGATTAGGTACCAAAATCAATATCAAATGGTACTACAAAGCATTTTCACAAACGAAATGCAGTAGCTACATTTTCACAAACCAAAGGTCATAAAATCAAAACCAAAGGTAATAGAAAACCTCGTTCTCGAGCATGGGAGGTTCAAAGGTAACAGGGATCAGGTCCTCACAATCTGCCAAAAGATTTGGCCGTTACCTCCTACACAATACCACATCTTCAGAGATCAAACTCTATTAAGCGCAAGTCAAGTCTCCATGTAGCTGGATTGTACAAAAAGATATTAGCTAGCCACGTAGTAGGTAGCCATCTCATCGAATCAAAAGGCTTGGCTTGCACGACTGATATAAGATTTTGATGGACATAATATCTTCTGCTCACAAGACGCACTTATATACATGTATATATCTTCACATATTCTTAAAATGTAGAATTTATCTTTTTTTCAGTGCAATCATTTCACAAAACTGTAATAATTCCGAAGGGTTCCAACTCTATACCTTCTTGAAGAAAATTCGAATTCAATTTCCATGCAGCAGACACGTGTTTCGAATATTAAATTCTCATCAGTGATGCGTCTTGCGGAGCCACCAAAAATCATTTCAGTAGCTCCCTCGTTAATTTTTTGAATTTAGATTTGTACATTTACATTTCAGAGAGTGCGCGGCTTCAAATTTCCTGTAGGGTCGATTAAGTAGCATATCCAAATAAAATCTATGTTCAAAATAGCATTGGAGGGATGGTGCTAAGATGTTAAACTCCTTTAATTTCGATGATATTTATCGGTGAAACGCCGAAGGGGACTCTTAGTTTCCTCTCGGTCTGTCTGTCCGTCCGTCAGTCCGTCCGTCCGTCAGTCTGTCCGATCATCAGTTTTACGGACTTTTTTCTGCAACGGATGGAGATATTCAGATGAAATTTGATACACAGCTTGGTCTTGGATAGTATAGAGCAAGTTCGACTTACGTCACGCTTGACCTATTTTTCGAGGAGTTATGCCCCTTGATGACTTGGAAAATTCAGTTTTTGTCAGTTTTTCGGAGTTTTTTTCTGCAACAAATAGAGATATTCAGGTGAAATTTGATACATATTTTGGTCTTGAATAGTTACAGAGCAAGTGTGACTTTCATCACGCTTGACCCATTTTTCGAGGAGTTATGCTTCTTGATGACTTGGAAAATTCAGTTTTTGTCAGTTTTCCGGACTTTTTTCTGCAACAAATGGAGATATTCAGGTGAAATTTGATACACAGCTTAGTCTTGGATAGTTACAGAGCATATTTCACTTTCGTCATGTTTGACCTATTTTTCGAGGAGTTATGTCCCTTGATGACTTGGAAAATTCAGTTTTTGTCAGTTTTCCGGACTTTTCCCTTCAACAAAAAGAGATATTCAGGTGAAATTTGATACACAGCTTACTCTTGGATAGTTACAGAGCAAGTTTGACTTTTGTCATCCTTGAACCATTTTTCGAGGAGTTATGTCCCTTGATGACTGGCACAATTCAGTTTTTGTCAATTTTGCAGACTTCTTTCTGCAACAATTAGAGCTATTCAGGTAAAATTTTATACTCAGCTTAGTCTTGGAGAGTTACAGAGCAAGTTCAACTTTCGTCACGCTTGACCTCTTCTTAGAATCGATAAAGCAGATAAAAACTCAGAGCTGAGCTGCACAGACAGTAAGTTTAATTAAAACTCATGTTTAATTGAAGAGTAATTCATAGGCAGAGTTGCAGGACATAAATATATGCCGCCGGTAGGGGACTTATATCGCTCAGCGATCATATCATTTTTACCAATTACATTATCTTTTTCAGTGCAATCATTACAAAAATGGCAAAGTTGCTGGTAATATTTGCGATGACTTGTGCACCACCCACACTATAAAATACTACAAATGTACTAATTATAGAAGAGGCAAGAAGGTCTTATTTACTGAATGTAAAGATAAATGTGTGGAAGGGCGAACTGTTAGAGCAGTGCTGAAGACCAAAGATGACCAACTAAGCTATGATGATCTGTATCTTGGAAAGTCCAAAGACGGAGGAATATCTAAGGATGCCCTCGAAATGACTAGAACTATTTTCAGAGACAGGATTCAAAGTCATTTGAAAAAGACCGATCTCCCAAGCGATTTATTTAGCTATTTATGGTCAATGGATTATTATGAATTTGTCAACAGCAAAAATAATGACGTCACTGCGGAAGTAGCAGCTCTTCAAAGCATATGGTCGCTTGCCAATCAAGATGAGTACCTTTTGATTAAGTTGTACCAAGATTTACCATATATTCCAAAACTTTATGGTTCGTGTGGTGGATATTATCTTCTAGAGTTTGCTCCGCCGGGAAATATCCTGAATCAAGATTTTATCAGATATAGTCCTTCACCGTGGAAAGAAAGAGCCAAGATCGCGCTTCAACTGATAGAATTGTCTCAATCTGTGGACAAAGACTTCTATGAACCTTTACACATTTGTGACGTGAAAGGGGAGAATTTTGGTGTCGACACACAGAATGTCATTAAGTTAATAGATTTGGATACTATTTTCTTCAATAAAGAGATGCTAGGTCATCTAAGCAGTGGTATATGCTCCAAGCATGAGGATTGTGACTTCTTTGATTGTAGGGGATGGTGCAATATAACTAGGAACAGGTGTACGAGAATGAGAACCAACAACAACTTACAGGTACAAAATTATAGTATTAGCTAATTATGTTCTCTTACTATAGAGCTTAGATTTCACCATTCATCTTTTTGTTTAAAGAATGCATTAATGGTCGCCGATGACTCTCCCGACCTATCTACATTTCACGTGTTAATTTATTTTCTTTCTTTTTCTTGTAAATAAATTTACTCAATATGATTTTATTTACCAGTCTAATATTGACGTAGCAAACTGACCTTATTTCATTGGAACATTTTAATTCTGACCAGGTGATATAACTATACAAAATTATAGGTAATGAGTATTCATTCCAATTAGTATATGCATGTTAACGTCTTCAAATTCAATAGCATCATTTAAACATAAATTTGCAGCATGGACCAGACATGCACGTTTCGGGTACTTAACCCACGTCAGCGATCCTCAATCTAAACAATGAAATATGGCCAAAGAGTGTGAAAAATATTATGTCCAAAAATGTACCGAAAGACGTAGCAGGTTGGATGGGATATAATGCTACAGGACCCACGTTTTCGAAATTTCAAAATATTTTGATAACAGAAATTTTCGAATGCGCTGAAGAGGCAGACGATCAACCAACGTTGATCGAACTTGGCTACATGTGCCCTCGGTGACTCCCGGTCCACCAGCAGTGACACTCACCAAGTGGTACAAATGTTAAACGTCTTCAAATTCAATAGCATCATTTAAGAGTAGATAAATTTGCAGCATGGACTAGAACATGAACGTTTCGGGTACTTAACCCTCGTTAATGATCCTCAATCTTAACAATGAAATATGGCCTAAGAGTGTGAAAAATATTATGTCCAAAAATGTACCGAAAGACGTAGCAGGTTGGGTAGGATATGATGCTACAGGACCCACGTTTTCGAAATTTCAAAATCATAATCATCTACCCTAAAATTTAATCGATTAGTCTTAGTCGCTTGATTGAATTAACTCCGCCTGGTCAGGACACTTTACTACGACAATAGTATATTGAATGCAGCATTAAATTTCATTTAGATAAGTTTGCTTAGTATAATATCAAAATGTAAATTACGATTTTACTTTCAGAGTATATGTGAGGACATCCTGGTCGACAGAGCCCATAACTTTTACTCAGGGCTGTTGTACTATCCTCCCTCCGCCATAAAAACCAAACTGAGCGCTCTGTTGGAGAGATGTGCCTATCCAAAGAACAGTAAAGGGTCTACTGTACGGCAAAAGTCAGAGACGGATGTGTACTGGCAACTTTATAACCTTCTAAAATACCAAATACAGATCTCATAATGGTAGAGGAGGGTGTGGTTCGGGAGGGTAAATTGTCTTCCAATTTTGTCGAGGTTCATTGCTATATTTGAATTGTGTTTATGTCTTACTTGTAAATTGTACGCATATCTACAATAAGAATTCCGTGTTTTGTACAATTCTAAACATCATCAAGATAGATCATGTATTTGCTGTTGATAATATATTCTTAAACGTTCTTGATACTTTTACTTTTTTGATGCATATATATTTTTGTATTCATTACATCTCAATGATGTCATTCTTGTTGTATATTCATCTGTTTTACTGATTGTCATATTACATCAACCTTACAATGCTTCACTATGTCGTCTGTCCATTTGTGCTTACACGTATGACAAGGTGCATCATCGGAAACCCACAACATACGGTTATATATAGTAACCAATGAAATAGTCGGTTTGAATAGTATCAGCTCTTTTGTGGGATTTTGTAACGCTCGTTCTGATTGGCTTAAATTTCCTACTAGAATCGTTTCGGAATACGAGGGTTTCCCAATAGACTGCCCCGCGGTTTCTTACGTAGTAGAACGGAGAAGATGCCATGGGTTTCCGACGATGGACAAGGCAGGAATTTCATTTTTCTTAAATTCAAAATAAACTACCGTAACGGTAGTGATTAAGGTTGGTTTTGCTGATACCTACGCATTTCTTGTCACTTTTTAAAAATTGTCAAGGTAAAATTTAGTATTGAGTGTTTAGCTGCCATAAGATTCCCTTTTTATGTTTGTTTGACAATAAAGTTTTGTTTTCTAGTTGTTTTATTGATTTATAGATATCATTTGTATGTACTTGGGATTTGAAAGGGTATGGATTCTGTATGTGTCTATTGTGTCTTTTATGTTATTGAATTTAGATGTTACTATAATTACAATTTTGATTCTATGCAATTTTATCATATATATATTTACTAGCACAAACTTTAGATTTGAATTTGCAATAAATCCAATTATGAATTATTTATACACTTTATATATATGTACATGTGTTTGTAATTATTATTTTGTTAATAAATGTAGAAGATTCGAATGTATTTTAATGTTCTTTACACATTATTTTTTGTTTATAATTCTTTGGTATTTGCAGGGTAAGAAATTCAACAGAAATAAATAATTAGACTACTAGGATAATTCTATGTATCACATTTTCTCTTAAAAGAGAATTTTAAAAGATGTGCCTGTACTACCATGTAGATAATAAACAAATAAACAAAATAAGGAGTATCAAAGGTAGACAGAATTTCCATCGAAATTTCGTCAGAACATCAAACGACCGTGGATAAAATCCTTGTGTCACAAAAAGGACACTCTACGTGTTACCGGTACTTGACCCAATAACCAGTGCGTTCTTAAGAGTGGTACTCTAACTGTGACAACGGAAGTTCATGACGGGCCCTGTCCAAACCCATCAGAGAAAACAGGGCCCCGACCACTTGTCCTCTTCTGAAAGTAGTTTGTCGGACTCCTCGGTTAATTGTATGCATCAGCTCGATTCAACCGGCAGATCACGGAGTGTTTTACATACGCCCTTATATGGTTAAAATATCTATTTACATATTTTAAAATTTGTTTTTTACATGGGAATTTGTGTTAAGCGGTCATATTTGTATCGTCATCTCACTGCGAGGAGGGTATTTATACATAAGTTTGTGTTCTTCGAGACAACTCGGTAACTGGATATGAAGGGGTAACAATTTGCTACCAACGTAGCAGATGGTCGTTCTAAGTCGGCACCAATTGCCCATTGGTCTCGTTGGTTTATTGAGTCTTTGCGGAATAGAGAGTTTTTCCCCTTACAGACGGTATCTGATGTAATACCATTGTGACGTCATGAAAATGGTATGGTGACGTCGATTTTATACCGTCATTTCCCAGACTTTTAGGACTGTTTCTATAGAATTTGATGACGTCATAATCAGTCTACGTCAGATAGCGTCTCAAATGGGAAGTAACTCAGGTTTTCGAAAATAGCGAATATGTTTTCTTTTGTGTTGAGTGTTTTGATGTTGTCTTCGGTGTCTTGTGCCTTTTGTATCTCTTGTTGTGTTTGTTTACGTTATGTTTTCTCATTTGGGTGTTTTGATGGTTTTCTAAGGGTTCTATAGACGAATCATGTTGGAAATCCCTTCCTACCTTTCAGGAGACAACTGCAAAACTATGAACGTTTCAATAAGCAAAGCGTCCAATCATTTTCAAAACGATAAACCTCGCTCAGTGGTATTCGGAATATCTGCGTATGTTTCTATAATATTTACTAGTACTAGAAGTTATTACTACTGTCCTGTTTACTAATTCCAGAGCACCCTGTTTTCCCGGTTTTCTATAAAATATGATAATGTCATCTTCCGAAAAGATATTAATTTTATAGTACTCCTTTAGTCGTAACAGAAAATACCACTGTTTTGGCTGTGCGTCAGTTAAGTTAGAAATAGGACGGAAAATAAAAAGTCTACGGGGATTTTCTATAGTAAAATCGCTGAAAATGTGTGACGTCGGAGGCTTTGACGTCACTGTTTACTATTGTTGACACGGAGAACAAGATGGCGGCGGCTTGAAATTAACATGGGAATTTCCCGTAGACATTTTATTTTTTCATATTGCGGTTTGAAATTAGCTGATAGTGTAAGTTGAAGTTAATTTCCAGTTACGGCTAAGGGATGTCAATGCTCGGAAACAATTATTTATAGCAAAATTCTTCAGACGACAGAATAAATCGCCAAAACAGGGTGCTCTGGATTTAGTGAACAGGACAGTAGTGCGAAACATATTTCTCGGTGTAACATAATATCAAAGAAAGCAGGGGATCTCCAACAACACTCGGTTGCAACACCCACAGCAAACCGTTAAAACACCAAATGCAAAAACACAGATCAGACACTCGCAGAAAGAGACGTTAAAGGGATAAGGAGCACCAACATGTCGTCACAGTCAGTCATAGTGCAGTTATTAAGAATTCGCTGGAACAAGGCTGTAGATTGGTCCAGTAACAAGCCGAATGTCCGTCTGGTGACAGAGGGATCATATCCACGGTATAAATTAAAGACGTTTGATGATTCTAACACAATTTCGATGGTAATTCGGTCTACCTCTGATCCTTCAAGCTACAGAGTATATTACTTTGGGTATTTCACTATCTGCATTTCATGGTGACATAATTAACAAAATAAGAAGGATCAGGGGTATGGGTCCGAATTTCAAAAGAAATTGAAAATGATTTTTTTTTAATTTCCAGAAAGTCTTTGCTAGTTTATGAATGCGAAAACGTTGACCTAAAACTTTCTTGCTAATTTGTGAATTTCTACAAGTATGAAAATCAAAAATATCAGTACATGCTCTAGCATACCGGTTGAGCTGCGAAATGTAGATACCGTATGGCGGTAATCTAGGGACTTCACCGTCAAGTCAGGGAAAATTTACTACGTTGAATCCAAAATCATCTCTATAGTCTATATACTAGTAAATCAAATGGATTTACTAGTATCTTATATTACTGATTGTCTGTTTTTACTTTATATATCTCCAACAAGACAATGTTGCAGAACAAACATCAAGACACCGTAACACCCTATGTAAAAACAGGTTAGACGAGATATTATTCTATGGATGGTGCATTTAGTTTTAGAAAAAAATATCCTTTAGAAAAAATAAGCAACTGAAAGTACTTCTCCTTGTATGAAATTAGGACAGAAAATAGTTGAACGTTAAAAAGATGAGAGGAGACATTAATTATTAGTAATATAAAGAGTCCTATTGATCGTTATGAAAATTCCATGTTGTTATGATTTAATATAAAACAATAAAATAAGTACAAACTGGAAAGAAAGTTTTTGGAAAATGAAATTTGTTTGGAATGACCTTTTCAGTTCTGCACTATGTCATTTGTTTGTGTTGCCATCTTGTAGCATGGGGGCCTATACAGCTATATGTTAGGAATCAAACATTTAAACGTAGTGTAACATTTTTTTTTATTTCTAAAACCAGAAATTAAAATTAGGCAAAAGTTTTCCAACAATAAATGATTGTGCCCTTTGAGCTTTGCTTTGGAGATCATGGTCTGAAGGAGGAAATATGAATAACGGCTATCAGAAGTTGTTTCCAGAATGAACTTTTACATGGAGTCTTCAGTATTCCACGATGTACATTTGTCTTCCGGCTCTGTTTTGGTGTTCCGTTCCTCCACGTAATCAGTATAACTACACCATTCGCCACAAACGTGACAGATGACCGTCCTAAGTCGGCACCGATTATCCATTGATCCCGTTTATATGTAGCCTCTTGTTTTCTGATTTTAACATATCATAAGAAAAAAGAAATGGGAAAAATATGTTTAAACCAGAAAACAGAAGAATACACGACGTAGTCTCTCACTATTGTTTGGTGTTTTGATGTCATGTTTGGTGTTCCTCTTTCGTCTCTTAGCTGTGCTTGTCAACTCTGTGTTTTTACATATGTTTTGTTGGATGCTGCAACCAAACCTCGTTGGAGATCGCCGCTTTTCTTCAATATCCGAGAAACGAAGTGCCCACCTCTAAACCACTCTCGTTGTCCGCTCGTCTTATATTCATTCAGTATTACAATTTGCTTTTAATCATGGTAACCGTTGCAGTTGTTTAACTATTAGGGTCATTTGATTTCATACCACAAATTGTCTCGTTTGTGATGTCGCTTTACGTTGAGAAGGTGGTACAATAATAAACTTTATGTTCACTCTTTTTTTGTTTCATGCCTCAAATATATTCGAATAATACAAGTGGTTAAGATTAATTGTTGCACCTGATTTGAAAGTTGTGTGTCATGAAGACTACTTGGAACACCTAATTTTGTCCAATGTTTTGTGTAATACCAATGAATTATAAATGGTAAATTGTCAATATTGAAATATACGTTCTATAGAAATATCAAAAATAAAAATTCGGTACACATATATTTCATTAGAATACATTTGACACAGGAAAACCCAATATGTGATATGATAATTAATATGTGGATTCATGTTTTAGTTTTCATCGTTATCTTGCTTTGACTCGGTAAAGTGGGTGTTACCTTATAGTCCAGTAACCCTTTCGATGCAGGTTGACAGCATACTGTAATATAAGTGCGACGAAGCAATATTCTAAAAAAAAAGATCTAAAAAAAGTTTTCCGTAAATCATATCTTAAGATTAAAAGATAAATGTTTGTAGAATTATAATGCAATGTACATTGTATGTATGTTATTCAAATAAGGTGTTGTAAGTTCAGAAGGACTATACATGTATCCTGCTTTTAACATTATTTTATTTTGGCAATATATCATTCTCTAAATAGTATAATTCGTGTGGCAATTTCTTTTGGCGTAGGGAATACGGAAACTGCATAATATTTAAAAACTCTATGCGTGTTATTATGGTAAAACAGTTATCATAACAAACATGGTAATATAGTGGGCACTGTCAAATATTTCATATTAATAAATTACCATAGCAATGATACAACCAGCCGAGAGGATCCATAGATGTTTATTAAAATTTGTGAGAAATTGTTTAATTGTTTAGATTGATTCCTATTCTAAAATCATTCGTAAATGAGTATTTTTATTTTAGTAATGGAATCAAGGTGAAAATCCTTATCGAGCAGATGACGATTACCAGCGTCTGTATATGGACCACCGTCTGTATAAAACTGTTTCATGAAACTTGGTAGGTATGAAGAACTGTCTCATTTCGACAACAGGGTTACCTTCCTCTTTATATATTGACAAAACAAAAGCATCAACTATAGATGTCTAAAGAAGTGTTGTTAAGTCAAACGTCTTCAAATTCGATAGCATCATTTAAAACCAGATAAAGTAGCATGGACCAGACATGCACGTTTCGGGTACTTAACCCTCGTCAGTGATCCTCAGTCTAAACAATGTAATATGGCAAAACAAGTAATAGTTTTTACAAAAAGCTTGCCGTCAGTTCGCTGATTTTAAATGTTGTAAAATTCTAGTTAGAAAAAATCGGAATAAGATGCATTTACCAATCGCTCATTTCCGGGCTTTTCCGATTCAAGTGACGGAAATTTCCGAAAATCTGCGATTGTCATATTTCGGAAGAAAATACACTGATGCGATATGACTTAGTTTTGTCAGGTCATTAAGACTCTTAAGCCGACCTGATGAGAGAATCTTACACACAGATTCTGAATTACCTAGACGAATATTTGCATTTTATGCAATTGTCAACCAATCATATTGCAAAGAGGTATTCTATCCGTGCAAGTAGGTTACGAATGATTACAGTATACCGTCAGTCATGACTGACGGTAATTAAGTCCAAAATGTACCGAAAGATGTAGCAGAATGGATGGGACATCATGTTTCAGGACACACGTTTTAAAAATTTATTATATATTTTTGGTTCCATCCGAAGTCTTTACACCCTTGTTTTTGGACGTCTTTTCGGATTTCATGAGAAACGTTCATTTTTGTAATATTTATTTCAATAACTGCGTAAGGGCATGGTTTCGTACACTCATTTAGTGCATATTTGTTGATTTTAAGATATTAAGGGCTGTGAAAATTATGATTCTGTACCTATTAAGTTCATGCATGTGTACTCTAAGCAAACCGATTAGGACCGTTTGCCATTTTGATACTTAAGATTAAGCATCAATTTAAGGGAATGAATAGACTTCATGGCAATAAAAACTTATACTACAATCAATCAAAATAGAAAAATCTCTCTGCATTTTTAGAAAAAAGAAAGAAAAAACCACACACACAGAAATTAGAAAATGCAATGATTTGTGAATCTTTATGGTCTGTTTCAAAAGGTTTTGTCTATAACTTTTAAATCAGATACACTGTAGTGCGATAATACACAATCGCATGTCATCTTCTTATGAGAGAAACTTGTCACTTTTTTTTCAAAAAGGATACAATAGAATTGCCTACATATTTTATTAAAGATATCGATGACATTCGCAAGGCAAACCTGCGAAGCCTGAAGATTTATTCTTTTTCATATTTAACTCAATATCTTTACATTCCTTTAAGAAAAGAATTGCGTCAAAAACAATTTTCGATCATCGACCAGAGCAGAATTATTTGTTGGGTTCAGGTAAGATGAAATAAGCTTTATTCAAAGTCGGTAGTACAACACAAGCTCTACTGTGCTTTAGACCGACATTAAAGAAGGAACGGGATCTCCTTCAAGACCCTGTTGCAGCAACAACAGCAAAACAGCCGATGCAAAAACACAAAAGACGAGAATAGTATGAGACATACGACATGTAAATATCAAACAAAAGACTACAAATAAACCGACGAGACGAATGGGCAACCGGTGCCGATTTTGGACGGTCATTTGCCACGCAAGTAGCAAATGGTGTGGTTATCCTGGATTATGTGCGCACAACCCTCTCACTTCTCCAATTACCCAGAGGTCTCGAAGAACGTCCAACTGTGGTGTAACACAACCTCCTCACTGTAAGATGGCATCACACAAACAAGACTGCAAAACGTAGAGGCCCCAGCAACACAAATGAATATGTAAATGGATATAAAAAGAGGGCGTGCGTAATACAGTCCATGCTCTGCCGGCTGTAGCGAGCTCATGTATGTATAATCACCCGAGGATTCCGACTGACATTCAGAGAGGACATGTGGTCGGGGCCCTGTCTTCTCTAAAGAGGTTTGGACAGGGCCCGTCTTGGAGTCCCGTCGTCACAGTAAGTCAGAGTGCAAGTCTCAAGGATGCGCTGGTACAAGACTGTAGATTGGTCAAGTACCAAGCCTAGTGTTCGTCTGGTGACATTCGGATCATATCCACGGTATAAAAGGCGTTTGATTACCCATTTTCGATGGCTATGCTGCCTACCTTTGATCCTTCTAATTTTGTTTATCATATCACCATAAAAGACACCATTAAAGACAGGTTGTGTAATACCCAAAGTAATGTACTGTGTTGCGTGTATAGATCCGAATTTTAAAGGAAGTTGATTGTAATTTTTGTAAAATTTCCAGAAAGTCTTAACTAGTTTATGAAAGCGGAAACCTTGACCTAAAAGTTTTTTGATAATTTGCAAATTTCTACTGTGAAAATCCAAAATAGCAGTACATGCTCTAGCGTACCGGATGAGCTGTGATATGTAAATGCCGTATGACGGTTATCTTGGAACATCACCGTCAAGCCAGGGGAAATTTACTATGTTGAATCCAAAATCATTCCTTTTGTCAAATACACTTGTATGAATCTTTCCGTTTACAATTTTGATATTTAGGTCCAAAAAAGGTGTTTCTGTATTTGTAACGTTTGCCTTGTTAAGTGTTAATTCTTGTGGATAAATTTCATTCTTATATAATTCAAAAGCAGGATTGTCAATACTTAGATAATCATCCAGATACCTAGAAGTATTATTGAAACATTTCAGATCATTCAATAAGACATCTTTAAAATTTTTAAATGGGACAACATAAATATGACGCATGACCCCTGTCCTTCAAATCACTGGTATAAATACAAATGAGTTAAAGAAGATCCTGACGATTATCTCAAAAGGACTCACAATAGAGCAAAATTTGAGCATCGACGGATCCCTAGAGGTAGAGGTAGAGGTGGGACGAAGTGCCAGAATTAGCTCGTTTCCAATCAAAGGGAAGTCGCAGCGAAAACAGCGGAGCAAAAAAAAGAAGAAAAACAAAAACTATAGAGACAAGAAAAGAAGCACAACGCGTAAAATATATGGAGAAGATCTCCGGTAACACTACCCTGCTCTGACCACAGCGGAACATACCCACAGGATGTAACAAACATCAGACAAAACAACAACAAACAAAGGGAACAAAGAGATAAACAACAACGCCAACACAGAACGGTATGACATAATCTGAGATGAGGTATCAAAAGAGGAAACATAAATGACAACATATAAATTGAAGAGCAGATTCACGTCAATAAACAAAGGGAATTAAAGAGAACTACCACAACACAAACCAATACACAGTCTCAATGAAAGAAACACTTAGTATTTCAGGTACTTCAGGGGTCTATGCTCAATTTGGTGCTCTATTCAATTCTATATACATATATATTGATGACGTGTTATCAAATAATTATCCAAATTTTGAGGATAACCTTTTCAAAATCATGACAAACGTAACGAATTTAATTCAAAATTACATGCGTACCTTTCATGTGTAGCAACATTCCTATGTCCCCTGCACATTTCAAGAGCAAGCTCAAACTACAACAGCTTCGTTCTGAATACAAGGTAGTAACCCAGAAACTACTCAACGAAGAGTATATTTGTAAACGATTGAAGTTGTCACTACAAATTGTTTTGAAAATATACTAATCAATAAGGTTTTCAACCTTTTCAATAAAGTGCAACTATCAAATTAATAAGGATCGAGAATTTATCAATCAGACCAGAAAGGTAAAACCATTCATCATATGAAAAATTTTAATACCTGGAAACCACGGAGGATTTGCAAAAAATGATATTTCTAAAATTTCCCCTTAAATTTTTTTATAAAATGCAACTATAAGATAAATGATTGATTTAGAATTTATCAATCTGACTGTGTAGGTAAAACATATCACAACATAAATATGTCTGGTTTTTTTTATCTATTTATATTTATTTATTTTTTGTAAAAATAACTTCCCTCGCGGAAACCAAGGAGCATTTGCAAAATAAAAAATATATATTTTAAAAATGTCAACAATTTTTCATTTTAGCCATTTCTTAGACGACTAACCAAATTCACACTGAAATCCCATCGTCTCAAGAGGGCACTTTATATCTGAAAATTAAGGGGCACTAAGTATTTCATTTATATGTAGGGCTTCTTTCAGAGAATTTATGAACATCGCTGAACTTTCAAAACATAACATATTTTCCGAAATTCTCGCAATTTCTTAAAAGCACAATTAGAACAAGAATGATCCGAAAATTGTGCAAAGTAATCTTAGCATTGTACTGTGAGAGGTAAATATTTATGATTTGCTTATAATTCGTTATATTCCAATTATTTAGTTACCGAGTAGTAAGTATTCGAGAAGTGGTAGTGTGCTTCTAAACTTTTTTTGAGTAGTGATGATATCTCTTTGCCCTAAATTTTGAAAGATATTTTGGGTAAAAGCCATCCAATAATATCGAATTTGACACACTCATCGGGTTGACTTTTTTCTGTACGGTTAACGTGCCGGGTGTTGCTAGTGTACAGAATATGCTTCTTGGAAGGATTTTTAAGTTGCTTTGTTTGGTTTCGTATTTATCATGAATGTGTATGCCTATTGCATGGTGATGATATTTCATCCGGGGTTCTCAACCGTTCCGATGGGAATTCTCACTTTGGCCTTGCTTTCTCGACTTTGAGACTGAATAACTGTAAGGTACTTCTTTGAATTTTATATTCACTGATTGAAACATGATGTAAGCGCAAAGAGAGACTAACGATGTTAAGGGCTAGAACAGAATCCATTAAAGATGGCACCCCTAATGATGGATTTTGCCCTTGGAATTTAATTTTCATGGACTTGATAAACCTTCCAATCACCCACTGTCGTACAATAAACTCACCGAGGACATGAAAAGGTTGAGCATGAGCAAATGAACCATCAACAAGAAAATGAAATGTCCAGACATGATTTTTTTGCAGTAGTTATTGCTGTACAGGGAATGTTATGTGGGTGGCACCACCTATTACAACTTTCTTCCGTACGCTGGACTTCGTGAAAATTGTTCGTTGAGATAGTGTTCTTCTTTGTTGCTATCATGAGACGTTATTTTCTCTCACTTGAGACTGATTTTTCTGCGAAATAAGTTGTCAGGAAAAATGTTGTCTCACCCTGCAGGGTGAGATTATAACTATCAACCATATGCTGTCATGTGGGATGAGAAAAGCCCACCCGAGGGGTCTGGTTTCTGGTCAAGGAACGAGGCTTGCCGAGTTCCCTGACCAGAAACCAGACCCCAAGGGTGGGCTTTTCTCATCCCACATGACAAACACATGGTTGATCGTTTTTCTCCTATTTCTATGGGCCTTTCTTGAAATTCCTTGAAATCATGAAATCGTCAACTTTATCGAATTCGAAAAATAAAGGAATATTCGTTTTCAGCGCCCTCAAAAATGGTTTATTCTAAAAGAATAAACCGTAGTCCTAACCCCCCGTTTACACTATGTTCCCGGCGGCCACGGCGGCCAAGTTTCAAGCCAATTTGGACGAAACGTGGTGACCGTGAGACAACGTAGGGGAACGGGATCGACAATCGTAACTAGCCGTGGTTGCCGGGACTGACGGGGCAAATGTTTAAACTGTCAAAACATTTGTCACGGCAGGCCACGGTGCAGATGGCCTACTTTAGAAACCGTATCAAAACGGGTCGAACGCAACGCAACGTGACAGAACGTTACAGACCGTGACAAAACTTGGGACAGTGTCCGTAGCGGAACGGGAAGCAAAAGTATGACTCAACAAATTACGATCCTTGCGAAGTTGAGTTACGGTCTGCCACGTTTAGCTGCGGCTGCTTTAGGGCAGATGCACGTTTTATCAAGGTGATCTACGGTTTCATACGGCGAGCTAAGGAAGTGTTAGCCGTTTCGTCACGGTACGTCCCGGCTTGTTACGGTTTATTTCAAGTTCTACTACGGCCTGGCACGGCACGCACGGTCACACAAGAAGTATAACAAACCAAACCCTTTTATGCAGCTTTTTGTGTCTCCTGTTCCCGGTTAATCGTAGTGGGCCTTAACAGAACTTGGTAGTCGTGGCCAACTTGATTGGATCGTAACAAACCGTGACAGACCTTATCAGAACGTGACAGGTCGTGAGGAAACGTACAAACGTCCGTAATAAGCCGTAGGTTGAAACGTAGTGCGCCGTCAGGTCTCCGGGATTCAGGAGCCGCGGCTCGTCAAGGATACCTTGATAGACCGTGCGAAAACGTAACGAGACTTAACAGAACTTGAATACCAAGATAAAAACTGCCAAAAACCATACGGTGTGCTACGTTTTTGGCCGTCGTGACTGCCGTGGTCGCCGGGAACATAGTGTAAACCTAGGGTAAGTCTTAATCGGTTTAGTAAGAATTACAATGTAAAAAAAAAAGAGTTTTAAAACGAGGTTTTTGTTGAGAGGTCGCCGCTTTAGGTGCAAAAATCATGACGTCACAATGGATAACAACGACGTCACAATATGGATACGGCCTATACGACCGACGTCAAAAGTCACGCGAGGTACATGTGGGATACAGTGACCCTACATGAGCGTCGCTATGGGCAAACTCTATCCCACATGGGGGCAAATGGGAGAAAAGCCCATTCCGGAAGTGCTTTTAACAGTAACGTCATTGTGACGTCATACATGATTGCAGCGTTAGCCGGTCATAATATGAAAAACAATACATATAAACCTCATTTTTGAGCTCTTTCAGATAGCGAGAGAAAAATAATCAATCCCCAGATGTGATCAGGGACACGGAAATCCAACTCTCGTGTCCAGGATTTGCTTTTGTCCACGACTCGGCAAGCCTCGATCGTCGTGGTACAAGTAAATCCTTGACACTCGGATTGGATTACCTTGTCGATCACATCTAGGGATATATTATTCTCACTCACTTACGCCTTGAGACAAAAAAATGCGTAGACGTAGGATTTTGAAATTTTCTTGTCTCACACTTCACGTGACACATATTATGACGTCATAGAACATAACCTCACGTCATCGTTAGAATGAGTAACTTTCGGTCTCGATTCTTGTTTAAAAATTAATTTCCGTGATAACAGAATGAACTGAGTGAGAAAAATAATCAATCACGACGTTGAGTCTGAGACAGGGGAATATCATCCTCGAGCAAATGATTCGGCAAGCCTCGTCGTGAAGTGTAATTCTTTTACACTTGGATGAGATTCCTCTGTCTCAATCGAAACATCGTGATTGATTATTAGTCTCAAACGGTTTGTCCGATTTTTCTCGTTCGTGAGTTTTGTTGTTATCACTGTAGGGGATATCCTCCCTATCTTTGTTTCGTTTTATATTTTCCATTTGTATTTCTATTGACTGTGATTTTTGGATTTTCTGTTTAACTTATATTCTGATTCGACTTGAATCAAAACCAGCTACGCAGATTTCACTTTCAAATCAATAATCTACTGAAAAATGTAGCTTCAATGATTTAAAGAATATCCTGGCGATAATCTCAACAGCACCCACAATAGAGCACCAAATTGAGCATCGACAGACCACTAGCAAGCTAAAGGATGAACCAGGTGTCCGGGAGGAGTAAGCATACCGTGTTTGGCTAACCGCACCCGCCGTCGATGTTCACGCATAAAAAAGAAAACAATAAATAAAATACATGCACTGTCTGCATTTATGCTATACAGAAAGTGCTATGGCGACCATGTCAGGGAAAAATATTCAAAACACTTACTGTCAAACCCAATTTTATGTATCATTCCACATGTCTTTTGAAAGTATGTAATAAAGACTAGAAATAAAATACATGTGTTCCAACTCGTAACCTTCTTGAACAACATTTCAAACCAATTTTAATGCACCAGACACGTGTTTCGGATAGTAAATCCTCATCAGTGGTACTTCAAGTCAAAGTGATTTTCAGACATTGTCAATTGTATTTCAGAAATTATGATAATTTTGAAATGTTCATAATATATGATTTGTTCAATTTTTTAGTGCATCTGAGGACTTATTTGTTGACCAGTACCAAATCTTTTATTCTAGGCGGTTAAATTAGCCACCAAGTCAATAAATTTACATGATTGCTAAGAGATGTGCGTACCAAAACATTCTATTGTACATGTACTACGAAGAATGAAATCGGAGTGCAACAGGAACTATATTACCTTTTAAAACAAACGAATAAACAGTGACCAAGGATAAACAAATAGGGGTCTTTTTTTGTAGAATTCGCCATTGTGACTCATCGAAAGATTCCCACACAGAGTAGACTAAATAATCCAGTCTCTCCGCTGCCGCTAAAAGAGACTGAATCCCACCACGTTTGTTATAGAACGAAGTCTGATGACCAATCAGAACGAAGGATACAAAATGTCACGTGATCAACTTTCTTTATCCTTCGTTCTGATTGGTCGATTATCCGAACTTTCGCTTTGCCTGATTAGTTTGGTAGGGAGTTAAAAATTGGCAAAAAAAAATGCAATAACGAAGCGAGAAAAAAAAAAACGTGAGGTGGGTAGAGATAGTTAGATAAATGTTTTCTTTAGTCCCGTCAACAAGAAAATCAATATTTCAGACCTTCAAAATGGATCAATCGTTGGGCAACAATTTCGTCCGACTTCGTTCTGTAACAACCATAATGGGGTTCAGTCTCTTTTAGCGGCAGCGGCAGCGGAGAGACTGGATTATTTAGTCTACACACAGAGGTCCTTTACTTTTTTCGCCAAATAAAGCATGGGTCGTAACGAAGATAGTATGAGAGGAAATAGGAAAACTGTAAAATTCTGTTTCTTCTAGATTTAGTTTTCTGTTAATTCTTCAACTATACATTATTGTAATTTCAAACTTAGCCCAATCAGTATTTTTTATCAATGTGTTATTTCTATATATGCAGTTTTCATTCTTGAAATTTGATTGATTAAGTTGTTTATAAAATGCATCCTCCTCCAATTTTCATGGTAAAAGGTTAGTACTATTTAAGATGCCTTAAATAAAAATAATTCTTTTGTATGCAAATTATCTTAATCTATAGTAGACACCAGAAAGTAAATCATGCTGACACATGTTGCATTTCCGTTATGTGTTAAGAATTACCCTCTCATAATTCATTGATTTCTATTTCTTTCATTTACATCCCTTTGTTGATTGATAAGGTTGATTTAATGATCAATGACGTATTGTATTCATAAATAATACGGAAGCCCATACGTAACATGTATTCCCCAGTTCAATAATGTTTTAGTCAATTATAAAATATAAGCTCTATTACAGTGCACCATATGCGCATTTTAAAAAGTAATGTCTCATCAGTGATACTCAAGACCGTGAAAGAGTAAATCCAAATAATATGGAATTTTAAAGAATTCAAGTCTCATCTGGACCTAATATTTCTGGAAAGAACGTGCTTAGGAAATATCTATACAATCAGGGAGATACCTCTTAGTTCTTCTTCTCATTGTCTTCGTCCGTTTGTTCCTCATCACGTGTGTGTATTCCGCTGTGATCACTATATTGTCGTCATGTTGGGGATTTCCTTATCTTAAATGATTATCTCTGTATAACAAGATAGGCGGTATCGTAAATACCAGATCACAGAGGATCTTGTAATTACGAGATGTTGAATCTCTTAAGTGTGACAGATACGATGCACTATACAAGATGGCATCGTCAGAGACCGACGCCCAGTTGCACTGCGTTTGCTTCCCTTGGGTCACAACATCAGAATTTTTGTTTCAATGCATTCCAAAAGTATTTTTTAAATGTTTAAAAGCAATAAGTCAGAACATAAGCCGTCGAAGGCCATAAGAATGTATATTCTTGTAAATTTTTAGATATGTAAAATATTCATACTGCGTTCGACATCTTCTGTTAAAAAATAGATATAGGAAAGATCATACATTGGAAATCTGTTAACAAGTTCTCGCATTAGAATTTTCTACTGCATTGACGGTGCGACCCATGGGAAGTAAATGCAGTGCAACTGAGCGTGGGTCACCGACAATGGCGAATCTATTTATTACGAGATATTACGTTGTTGTTTCTTTATTTGACATACCATCTCGTTATAATAAGATCCGGCTTCTTCCGAGTAAAAGGTCTGTTGTTTAGTACTAGATCTACTTACTACTTATGATATAATACTTTTCTCAATTATAGATCTGTGTCATGACAATATTTGATGAAATTAAACATGGCACGCCTCGGCTTCCGTAAAGTTTTGTTAAAATATCTATCTCAATGAATGTACATGTAAGTAATGACAGGAAAGTGTGACGTAAGAAGGACTCATTCCAGACGACAATAATAATCTGATGTAGACATTAAGAGTGTGCATTTCCTTTCTTTTCTGAAAGATGCATGAAGTCCAGCTTTGTGAATTTACTACGAATGACAATCTTTATTTAAGAAATAAAAAATGACAAGCCGGGCTCTGTTGTCTCATGATGCCCGAGTGTCCTCAGCCAATCACATTTATTACCGAGCCGCGTAAGCGGCGAGGTGATAAATGTGATTGGCTGAGGACGCGAGGGCATTATATGAGACAATTAATAGAGCCAAGCTTGTCATTTTTTATTTCTATTCTAATGATGACCAATCGATTCTTGGTAAAAAAAAACAAGTTCCTGCCGGTTTATCTGCTTTCAGAAAATGAGTAGGCGTGGCTTATCGCTATAGGGCCTATATTGGAGAATAGAGCCCGGCTGGCGTCTGTTGCTTAATAGGGAAAAAGAATCAAGTCATATTAGAATACTATTTAGATACTTTACAACGGCATGTACTTTGTGTTTATTCTAAGATACTCGTAGTTTTTTTTCTTCCAGTTTTAAAACTCCTCTATCCAGTAACCAGCAAGACCAGCGGAAAATGCTACGAAAATAATTTAAAGAATTTTCTTAGAGAATTTCGAACTGCGTTCTTGAAATTATCATAATTATTTTTGTAAGAAATACGTAAGTACGTTTACTTAAGAAAATTCTTACGAATTTTCGTGAAATTGGCTGCAGGTCTTCCTGTGAGTCTTGTATTGGTTTTGGAATTTGATAATAAGAAGGTCCTTATTGATCTAACTTCTCGTGAAAGCTGACAGGAATTCGAGGAGGCAAAATTAAGAGGAACTTATTGATTGCTTTTTCAAAACATCGAAATATCGATGACCTGCTAATCATTTAATTTCCATTGTCATTTTCAAGAAACGAAGATTCTGATTGGCTGAGAAATTTTGTTGATACATCGATCAACACAATTTTTCACGTAAGTCTATTTATAGCACTATTTTTAGAACTGGAGGTTCCCTCAAACAGGAATGAACTCGTTGCTGAAAATACAATTTGTTGATGTTTGCTTATCATTTCAAGGGTACCATTTCTTTTCTACCTACTCATAAAATAACAGTGCATGTAGAATTTGCTCAAACTGGTCCCTATTCCAAAGATGTAGAGAGACGATCGTTCGCTGTTTGAATCATGGCGACTGCCATAACTTGTTTTGGCAGACGTATCACTGCGAAAACCTCCGACCTACGAAATATAGTGCGGTGATTGATTGTTTTTAGATCCAAGAAAACAGTCTGTTTTCCATAATTAAATGATAAGAAATGAATCTTATATTTTTTCTACGCGCATTGATGCAGTTTTCTGTCCATTTTTTCGGGTGATACCTGCATCAACAGAAAAAATATAAGATTCATTTCTTAAATAAATTCGTTATTGCAATGAGACGGATCCCTGATGAGGCGGATCTCATCGTATATTTTTCTGATACCGCCGAAACACTCTGATAACGATGTCCAAAAATTTAAAGAAACACAGAACAGAGTGTCGGGTCCTAGTAAAATTTGATTTCCGTGGATGTTTGGTGTTGTAAAATTAGAAAGGGATTATTTTTTGCAAGATTAGATTTTTCGAAAGGAAAAAGACACAAACACTCGCATACATGAATTATCTTCTCTTTTGACCAACAAAATATCAAGTGCAAAAAATTCGTTACCTTCCTGAATGAAATTTCAAACATACTTAATGGACAGGCACGAGTTTCGGATATGAAATTCCGTCTTTTCGATTTTACAGTCTTACGTTCGATTTGTGCAGGTATCTGACGTAAAAGCATTGTGACGTCATTAAATTCCTTTGAATACGTCATATACGTAACCCTGTTTCCCTGAACTTCATGCCGGTTTCCATAGAATTTGATGACGTCACAATGCGTTGACGCCAGATACCTGCACAAATGGGAAGTAACTCTCCATTTCGAAAAGACCGAATAGGTACTTTAAGACAAAATGATTTTCAGATACAGCCAAATATATCTAGAAGCGCCCTCTAGTTTTATCATTGAATTTAATCTTTTGCATATTTTTCAAAGAGTGCACGGCTCCAAATTTTGTGCAGGCTAGTAAAAGTAGCATAATTAAGTAAAGTATTGACAAACTAGCATTTGAAGGAAGGCGCTAGTATATGAACCTCCTATAAATTCAATGATATTACAAGTTTCCTAGATAGCAAATAACATCAAAGAAGTACTTATCAGTTACTCAGTCTCAAAGTCGAGAAGGCAAAATCAATATAGTTTTCATGAGTAACATTCCGAAGTGAGACCAGGTGCCTTGGGAGAGTCAGCGTCTCCTGATTGCATGCAACATCCGTGGCAACATCTCCAATGAAAACGTGTCAAATTCAGTGATTGTCTCGATGTATATATTGATGTACGTGTCAGGTAAATATTTCTTGTTTGATGATGATGACAGCCATTCAATCGCAATCCAGAATGTCACTGATCATTCTGGAAAGGGGGATCTGATATTCTTTTATTATATCTCCGTAGCGACCGAAGAACTTCCTCCAAGATTATTTCAGCCGTTGCGTAATATAAGCCTGAACAAGCAGCTTACTTGCAAGCCGTCTTGCTCTTACGATGAAATCTTCATATTTGGAACATGCCCTGGCGTAACGTATCACCTGAGAAACAAAAAAGCCATAAGCAGGAGAAGATGGAATGTTGCTACTCATGTTATGAGGAAGCTTAAATCGTCACGTTTGTCATACAGTGAGGCTTTCAAATGACCATTTGCGTCGTAAGATAGAAGTATATCCAAATACGAAGCGGATCTGTCGTTCTCGGTTGTTTCCTTGATCTCTAGTTCACAAGGATAGATTTCATGTAGATGATTCTTAAAGTTCGGAATATTGATGGACAACACGTCATCTATGTACTATGTCTGTGTATCTGAAGGTAAAATTGAACCGACATGCGAGGTGATTTGGTCCAGTCGAGAGCAAGGTTTGAATGAAGTCATCTTCGTATGAATATAAAAATAAGTCCGCAAAAAGTGGGGCGCATTAGGTACCCATAGATACTAGTATTTGCTGGAATACGGTTCCTCCAAACACCACAAAAATGTAATGTATGATGTCAAATTGATAAAGGGCTAAACCAAAGCCTCTTTTAGGCGGCAGAGCTGGAAAGAAAAACGTACACTTCACTGAAATCGCGGGGAAGATGTTTAAGTGTTCCACACTGTAAAAGAAAATAGGGCAAAAAAATAGGAAATAAGAAAACTGAAGTATTCCAACCTGTTACCTTCTTGAATAAATTTTCAAACAAAAGATTTAATGAAATGATGATATGTTTTTGAAACTGTGAAATCAGCGAAAGCCATCTTATGTTCAATATCTAGCATATCGTTATCAGTGAACCGTTGAATGCAAATGATGGATATTTCATGATTTAGAATAAACGTTTTAATTATGACTTTAACTTATTTCTAAAAAAAATGCTTTTTGACCTTAACAAAAGCAAATGGTCCGAAAATGTTTGTACCCGAGTGAATGCGTTCATGTTGTAACCTAATCCACCCGACAATATACCATTGAAACGCCGTCAGGAGAATACACAGACATCCAAATGAGTTAAAGAATGTCCTGACGATAATCTCAACAGCACTCACAATATAGCACAAAATTGAGCATCGACAGACCTCTACTAAGCCAGAGGTGGGGACAGGTGCCCGGGAGGAGTAAGCATCCCCTGTTTGGCTAGCCGCACCCGCCGTCGATTTTCATGCACGAAAATGAAAACAATATCTTAAATACCAAAGTAAAAGCACACGGAAGATGTATAAAGGAACAGAATTCATATGCTTTATACATATTTATTGTGCGCATTTTGCGTAGTTTTATACAATACAAGACTTTTCTGTAAAATATGACGTAGTTTGTGGTAGTACACAGCGGGTGTAGGACTCCGTGCCTTCGATAGGATTCCATGAGAACCATCCGGGTTTGCACACTCCTGCACCAAGGTTGTGATTCTATAAGAGAGGTCCGTAGGCGGATTATGCACAAGTCCGGCGAAAAAATTCTTTGGGTCGTCCGACAAAATGTCCTGGCAAATCTTCTGAAATTTGATAAAAGAAATGACGCTGAAAATGAATTGTTTTCATTGTTTAATCTAATTATTCGTTCTTCAAAATTTTAATAAAGGATGAAAAAAATATGACAATTTTGTTGATTATCAGTATATCATATAGTCTTAAATGATGCTATTGAATTTGAAGACGTTTAACATAGCATCCAGGTCATTCTGCTATCTCTCTCAATTTTTTTTTCATGTCATCTTGTAAATTTATTTCGATGGATTAAATAATTTAGTTTTATACATAGTTACCTGTAAATTATTATTAGTTCGTTGTGGTCTGCATTTACCCGTAGTTAAAACACAGAATCCATGGCAGTCGTTAAAATCACAATGTTCATGACTAGTGCAATTCAGTTTTCCCATAGTATCTGTGAGGTCAGACTCGTAGTACATCGAATCAGTGTCTATAACTTTCACTTCGCCCACTGGGCTAATCCCATAATTCCAAACTTTAACGTCACAAAAATGGAGAGGTTCGTGAAAATTCTTGTCCATGGATTCTGTTATGTTTAGTATTTCCATGGCAACCGTAACTCTCATATTCCACGACACTTCTTTCGTGATCAGAAAATTTGGAAAATATGAAAGATCTGGAGGAACATATTCAGTTAAGTAGAAGGAGCCACATGTTCCATAGATTTTAGGATAGTAACTAACATGTTGGTGGCTCTTAGTGAACAGATATTCATTTTGTTCTACAAGTCTCCATCCACTGAGCAAAGTCGCTACCGTGGTATCTTGATGAGAAAAGTTCTCGGAATCGAAAATCAGTTTTGATATTTCTGTTTTTCGTAACTTTCGTCTCAGTTTGTCTTTTACTCTTGAAATTATCTGCAGAGTTAAGTATCTAAGCCACTTTTTGGTAACGTTTTGTATGAAGAACACACTGTCGTTTTCATCGCTCACGGAACCATTCAAGTTTGCAGTCTTCAACACAGCCTGTACGGATTTTCCCGGCACGCATGCGCCTGATGAGCAGTTTGTTATTAGTACTATTTTCCCACCACGGTGGTTTGCGCATGTCTGAAAAGTTATTTTTTTACTCTCACAAATATGATGGCAGGAACTCCCAGTAACTTGTCCATTTCTGTAGCGCCGACACTAAAAAGTGATAAAGGATTCCTTATTCTCTTTATAAAAACATTGATATGAAGAAACGATAAAGATAAAAAAAACCCCAACTTAAACGTGATTATGTGAATAAGTGAAATGTAAAATAAAAAGAAACCAATTCATTCTATTTTCAAATTAAAGGTATTCAATGAAGAATTTGTTGACCAATGATTTCATCAATTCTTATTGGGTAGTCCATAAAAAAAAGTTTTAATGTATACAAGCGCATCTATTCAAAAACTGTTAGAACATACATTCATTTTTTTTTGAAAAAGGGATAAATAAATTGAAAAAAAAACTATTTGTAAGAAGGTATGCTATTTACAATTTGCCCTTTTGAAAGAGTACAAAATGAAGAGCATATTCTGCACTTTGCTACACCAAAAACCACACGTACTCTTGTTCTAGTATCGCATCATAGTGTCACGTGTAACACAGATCCATAATTATACTGAGATACCTATGTACTACATGATTGTACTGTACGTTATGTATCACCTATGTACTACATGATTGTACTCTACGTTTTATATCATCCATGTACACGTAAACAAACAAAAAGTGGACCTTTACACTTTCCTTTATTGATACAACTTGAGTTTCTAGAGTTCAAAGTCATCTGGAAATCATGTATACATAATTGTTTCCGAGTAACTTCCGTTACACTACAGTTTGTATATTTATTAGTGTACTTATTTTCGCACTACTTATAATCTTTCGTTTCATGGGTCAAATGTAAAGTTCTGTCCAGGTTAGCTGTGGTGTTTTCTTCCTTTGCGGACAAGCACCCTCGAGTACGTTACAAGTGTTCTTTCAGAATGAAATATAAACCTTGGGGATATGACGTAGGAATTGAAAGGTGCAGCGCTTTGTGCCATCCAAAAACAATGGCACCACATCCTGCAATCTCCTGTTTCAAAGATTGAGGAAATAATCTATTAATACAAAGCTATTTTTACATTCTCTAGATTCACTTCCCTTACTTAAAATCTATATGAACCACTTATGCCACTTAGAATTTAAATTCGTTATGATTACACGTTGTAAAATCCACCCAAAAAAGGAATCTGAACTCCGAACACAATTTTGGGGACCTTGAGTACATCATGTATACCAATAATACGGAAATGTTCCAAATCTTTAGCTTCATGAAGAAAATTAAATGCACCAGACACGTGTTTAGTAAATCCTCATCAGTGATGCTTTCTGCCAAGGGGATTTTTCAGACACAGCCAAAATTCATTTCAGTAGCGCCCTTTGAAATTTTGAATTTAAATTTGTGCAATTACTCTGCAGAATGTGTACGGCTCCAAATTTCATGTAGGGTCGATTCAACTTTCAAAACACAAAAAAATCTTCTAGTGGTTTTGGAGGGGAATCCATGAGCAACAACCGAGGCCCGCTCCGTGTGATCACGCCTCTTAGTCTATATGTTATACCCCGTGCTCGCCGCATATAAGCGTATATATAGAGAAAACGTTATATATTAACTCATAACTAAAATACTCTTTATTTTCTTACATTTTAACGCCTCAGTCCTGATAGATATTTTTTTCCATTTCCTAATGGTACAAGTTTTTCTCAGTCAAAGACTTTTTGCTTCCTTTTTGAGTTTTATTTTAAAAATTACCTTTTCTCTGTGCATTCCTTTTTAAAAATAACGAAAAAGACGTTTATGGTAAATTTTAAAGTTATACCAAACTCTAGTAGTGTCATCTTGCTTCCATTTTCGTTTGAAAATCGCTTATATTAGGCTGAGCGCCCTCGTTTGCGCACGAACTTGCCATTATTCAGTGCGCAAGCGAGGCTACGTGTTAATACTCTACAGTACTGATGAATTTAGATGTGGTGTATGGAGTTAAAGATAGAATATATATTTTTGATTTATTGATTTTTTTTATTTGAACTTAATTTGCATATTAGGTCTAAAGTGTTCCTGCGATTCGAACGCTATTTCGTATAATCATGTCATTTTGTTACTTAGATTTTCTTTTTGTGAGTCTATTGCGCTAATCCAATTTAAAACAAATTGTTGTTTTGACAATTACACACGTGACGTTGTCAATCAACCGTGCAGGGTACGTAAGGGCCGTTACCTACCAGGTGTAAAAGTCATCAGAACGTGATATCGCCCGGCGGTAATTTAAGATGAAGAAGCACTTACTCTTACTGGCTTTAAATCGGTGCAATTGTTGCGTATGTGAAAATGTATCAAACGATCCCCTTCCTTTTTCACGATAGCAAAAATCATGAAATTAAAAATAGTAAAATTTTCACTTAAAAAATCAATACCAAAGCATTGAATATCTAAATGTTATTTTGAAATATGCAGTAAATGAGTGTTAAATTTAAGTATACACCACCAAGTCGATAAACATTGAAATTGAATAAAACACTTAGTTTTTCTTTGTCTTACGTTTCGGCCATTTGACTTTCATCTTCGGACTTTCTTTCTAAATACCATAAAGTCTCTTGACATTGAAATTATATAAAAACACTAAAACTTTCCTAAAGTCGCTGATGAATGCCAAATGGCCGAAACGTACGGCAAAGAAAAACTAAGTGGTTTTATCTGCACATCTATACATTTATTGAATACTTCAAAGAAATAGTACTGAAATGAGCTTTTTCAGACAAATTCCGAATAACGAAACGTCAAAAACGAGTAAACTATTTATCGGATATTCAGCCCAATCACAAATTTTGTTAACAAGAATCAGTTTTCTTATCCATGCAGCGGTTTTAGGGGAGAAGATTTTGTTCCAGTGGGGAAGAGGTCGAGAATGTTTGAAGTTTACGCCGGACGGATATGGATGGACGACGACGGACGGATCGCTATAACAATAGCTCACTTGAGCTTTTTTCAGAAAAGGAGAAAAGCTCTCCAGCAACACCACTCCCGGTATACCTCACATAAAAGATCTGTCACACCAAGAGAACCAACTAATAAACAAATAATGAAAAGACAATATGAATACCATTAACCTGTCTTAAGTGGAGCTTTACAAACAGAAGGTGGTTGGCCAGCGACGAAATTCGTTCAAATGAAACCAAACTTGACTCGTTTATTATGGGGACCGGAAACATAACCATGGAAAAATAAGC
>VSWD01000012.1:38744095-38929095 GCA_033119305.1 Pinctada imbricata | reverse complement strand
GTCTCCTGATTGCATGCAACAACCGTCGCAACAGCCCCATGGAAACCTGTCAAATTTGATTGTCTCGATGTACATTTTGATGTACAGATCAGGTAAGTACTAGTATGTCTTGTTTGGTGATGACAACAGACATTCAGTCACAATGTAGAATGTAACTGATCATTCTCGAAAGGAGATATAACCCTTAACAAGTAGCTTACTTCTGGCTCTAATGATGAAATCTTCATATTTAGAACATGCCCTGGCGTACCGTATCAGCCGAGAAACAAAAACGCCATAAGCAGGAGAAGACGGAATGTTGCTACTTATGAAAGGAAGTTTGTTATGTGGAAGCTAAAATCGTCACGCATGTCATGCAGTAAGGTGTTCAAATGGCCGTTTGCGTCAAAAGATAGAAGTGTATCCAAGTACGAAGCGGATCTATTGTTTCCTTGATCTCTAGTTCATGAGGATAGATTTCATGTAGATTGTGATTATTGATGGACAACACGTCATCTATGTATCTGAAGGTAAAATTGAACCGAGATGCGAGGTGTCCATGGGGATTCCGACTATCTGCTAGAATACGGTTCCTCCAAACATCACAAAAAATTTGTCAATCACAAACTCAAGCGTCCGGATGATATCGTCTTCGGTATACTTTTTGTTTGAATCAGAGTGTTTCTTCACGAAATAAGTATCCTCCCGCCCTATGACGAGGTATGTGTATCTCCTATTACCATCTTTTTAAAGAAAGGTGTTGCTAATAATATTGGCAAGTCTGTTTTTGAGTTTTTGGTGTGGGATGGTAGTGTAGAGCGTGGAGAAGTCGAAAGAGTTTATGCTGGTTATATGATTGAAATTGGTGGCTTTTAAATTTACTTAAAGTCCCTTAGATTTCTTTTTAGGATCCACATCTGATTGATTCCATATCAGGAATAAGTTGTCTCGCAGTATGTTTGAAGACATTGCTTGATGCGAGTTAATATTTTCGTAAGCAAAATGGAAAGAGGTTTTGTGGAGTACCTGGACGAACCGGCGATGAAGCGGTACTTGTAAGGATTTTAATGCATTTTGGGAATCCAGTAGATATAAGGTAGTTCAAGATCAGAGTCATCGGTGTGAATACCGAAGGACTCAAGAACAGATTTGTGGTTGTCAAGTATTTCAGATACAGATATATTTGTAAGTACGTATGTTGGTGCTGAATGTAACCCAAGTTCCTCTCTGAGGCATTTGAAATAGTACGCCTTGCAAACGAAAGTAAAATTGTTTGCCGCTTTGTTAGCAGGAACAATGATATATTTTTCATGGAGATTAGAATATTCTTTGGCAACAACAGGGTCATGAAAAATTGACTCGTGTCTGTTGTTTTCTGAATGCCGAAGACGCCCTTCTCTTCTTTTAAGTAATTCTCCGATGGATTTCATCCATTCGGAGAGTGTGTCTACTTCTACGTACTCCTAACATGCAGCCATAATCATTCCAAATTTTTTTCCGCCATTTGAAGGAACGGGGTTCCCTGTACTTTGGACCTTTATTGAGAAGGTTCCTAAGTTTATTGTTACCGATTATATATATTAAGGCCACCAGTAACCACATGGCCACATATATAAGAATATGTAAATGCCAGTTTCTATTCTTTTGACATGTTTCATCGTCGTATGTAATGAAGTCAAATTTATGTAAAAATGTAATGGAGCAGTTGCTAGACTATTTCGAAATGGATGGAATATTTCGAAGAATTATGCCCTGAGCAACAGCACATTCAAATGTCTATTGACGCCTATTCTATAGTTGAAAATTCGCTGCAATAGACACGAATCCCCATTGGTGGCGTTACTATCAAGACAAATAAAAAGAAGGAGTTACATCGACATGATTTTGTGACCGATGGCATTTTTAACAGAGGCATAAAAATTAAACATTTATACAAACAACAGGTGTAACTTTCTTTCGCTCACACATATTTATCCATGTAAAAAAGTAACAATGAATAATTTCTATGAATTACCCTCTATGTACGTCCTCTATGTGTAGAAGTGAGTATGAGGCATATATATATTATTTTACCAAAAGCTGATAGTAATACGAGAAAACCGTTTCTGCAAATTCTGGAATCTCTTGACAATAAACTTTTCAGTTTATGTGGAAGCAGGATCAATCATTGACATAATGCTATCTGACACTAAAAGGCAATATAGGCGATAATAAACAAGTGACATTTTATCTGAAGTTTTATATTACTAAATGAGAATCCACAATATTGACAATCATCTCAAAAGACAAAGGATATATATGTTCACTAAACGTGACCAATCCAAATGAATAATTGTTTATACTCTTTCATCGCTTTTCCTTATCAAATCTAAACGCTCTCTGTTAAAGTGACAGTATAGTTATTATGCCAAAAAAAAATTTAGAATTTAGAAAGGATATAATTTAGTAGGCTTATTTAGAGCATGAGTTTCTCTATCAAATTCTTCACTATACCCGTAACTTGACGAACCCAAACCCTTATATAAGTAACACCAAACAGTGGAGCATCATGCACACATCATAGAGCAACTACAAAGACAAACATCAAAAGAACTGGTATGCGAAGGCATGACTCAATAACATACCAAAGTACAACAAAAGCAAACGAAGTATCCAAACTCTGATATCAGAGAGCAGTCTGTGACTTTGTTTCCATCTCTGTCGAATGAGTCGTCAATTTGACATCATATTTATGCCTTTCCTATTTTGGATAGTTGTCCCTTCATCCTTAACTATCATCGAAATTAAAAGAGGTTAAATTCCTACAACTATCCCTCCAATGCTCTTTTAGTTATATATTTTTATATTACTATGCTACTTTATCGACGTCTTTAAACGAAGGGAGTGGATCCCCAACAAGACCCTGTTGCAGCACCAACAGCAAAACACCCGATGCAAAAACACAAAAGACGAGCATACTATGAGACGGAAATGAGACATACGACATATAAACATCAAACACAAGAGACTTCACAAAAACCGACGAGACCAATGGGCAACCGGTGCCGACTTTGGACGGCCATTTGCCACGCAAGTAGCAAATGGCGCGGTTATCCTGGATTACGTGCGCACAACCTCTCACTTTTCCAATTTCCCAGAGGTCTCGAAGAACGAACAATTGTGGTGTAAAACAACCTCCTCACTGTTAGATGACCTCACACAAACATGACCGCAAAACGCAGGGCCCCCAGCGACACAGATGAATATGTAAATGGATATAAAAAGAGGGCGTGCGTAATACAGTCCGTGCTCTGTCGGCTGTAGCGAGCTCATATAAGTAATCACCCGAGGAGTCCGACTGACATTCAGGGAGGACAGGTGGTCGGGGTCCTGTCTTCTCTAAAGAGGTTTGGACAGGGCCCGTCATGGAGTCCCGTCGTCACAGTCAGTCAGAGTGCAAGTCTCAAGAGTGCGCTGGCACAAGACTGTACAGATTGGTCAAGTACCAAGCCTAGTGTCCGTCTGATGATATTAGGATCATATCCACGGTATAAAAGGCGTTTGATGACTCTTACGCATTTTCGATGGTTATGCTGTCTACCTTTGATCCTTCTAATTTTGTTTATTATATCACCATAAAAGACAGGTTGTGTAATACCCAAAGTAATGTACCCTGTTGCGTGTATAGATCCGAATTTAAAAGAAGGCGACTGTATTTTTTGTAAAATTTCCAGAAAGTCTTTACTAGTTTATGATAGCGGAAACCTTGACCTAAAAGTTTTTTTGGTAATTTGTAAATTTCTACTGTGAAAATCCAAAATATCAGTACATGCTCTAGCGCACCGGATGAGCTGTGATATGTAAATGCCGTATGACAGTAATCTTGGAACACCGTCAAGCCAGGGGGAATTTACTATGTTGATTCCAAAATCATCCCTTTTGTCATATACACTTGTATGAATCTTTCCGTTTACAATTTTGATAATTATGTCCAAAAATGATGTTTCTGTATTTGTATCGTTTGCCCTCTTGTGGCTAAATTTCATTCTTATATAATTCAAAAGCAGGATTGTCAATAGTTAGAATATCATCCAGATACCTAGAAGTATTATTGAAACATTTCAGATCATCCAATTTTCTTTACTTTTGAAGATTTTGGATAAATTCTTTTTCATAGGTGTATAAAGATTCACAAAATTAAAAAAAATTAATTTGGCATGGTCTGAAAATCACTTTGGTTTGAGGTACCACTGATCAGGGGGTCACGTGTCTGGTGCATTAAAATTGGATTGAGATGTTGTTAACGATGGTAATGAGTTGGCACACTTAAATTTTCTATATCAGGGGTGTCTGTATGGCTAGTGTCTTTGAAAGTTTGATATTGTGGACATTACATTTGAATTTGATATTCTTTTTATGACGGGACTCGATGACGATTTATGATAGTAGATATTTTTCATGTGATATTCTTTTCACGACGGGACTCCATGACGGGCCCTGTCCAAATCTCGTCAGAGAAGTTTGGGTCCTGATCCTCAGTCCTGTCTGAAATTTGGTCATACTTTTCGGGTGATTGATCTTGAGCTCGCATCAGCCAGCAGAGCACATTATGTTATACGCATGCCACATAATTTTTTATAATCATTTACATAGAATCTGTGAAATACCTAATGCCGCTGCGTTTTAACTCTCTTGTTTTCTATGTCACCATACAGTGAGAAGTTTTATATTTATACAGCAATTGTGTGTCTATGGACACCTCTGTGTATCAGATAAGTGGAAGGGTTGTGCGCACGCAATCCGGATAATCACATCATTTGCTTATAGCAGACGGCCATACAAAGTCGGCGCCGGAAGCACATTGGTCTCCTTCAATTTAAGTGTTGTCATTAATATTTGATGTTTCTGTACGTCTGTTTCGACTGTTTTGTATGATGTTTCTAGTGTATATTGTTGTGTCCTGTTGCATGTTGTAGTTTTGTCTGATGTCATTTATGTGTCGCTTTTTTTTTTTGTTCCGCTGGGTCAGTGCAGGGTGGTCATGCTGGAGATCCTTCCCTTTTCTTTTCATATAATTAAAAAAAAAAGGTGCCGGTGAATTCGAGTTTCATGAACTCATCTTGATTTTTCTATTTATCATATTCATTCTTAATCCCGAAAACTTGCATAAACAAACCCTTAATTGGTATTTATATTGATGATATGAACATGTTTCTTATCCAAAAGAGGCCAAAGAGAATTAAGCATTGGTAATATACTTGTTAGAAAAAGGTACCACGTGCAGTTATACAAGATTTCTTATCCAATTCAAGCCAAATTGCTCATAAATATTAAAATAAAAATATGATGTTTAAGGCATTTGGGACCCTGTAATTGAATTACTGGCATGTGATACTAATTAGGGCTTCAGCCAAATATAATGACACCAAACATAATTATCACGGGTATAAATCAATTCTACAGACATCCTGAAATACCATACAGGAGATTGTATTATTCGGGTATTTACATAAATCACGAGGTGTACTTTGTTGTTGAGCATGCAATTCGGTCATTAGGAGATCAACCCTGGAAGAATACAGTCGTGATTTGAGAATTTAAACGTGAGACCTGTAAAAGGGTCATTAAAAAATAGAGTTGTTGTTAACGTGTCGGTCCATTAAAATATCTACCCAATTATCCAGTGATTTCTGGCGGCTAGATCCTATACCCTGATTATATCCATACCACTGCATAGTCTTCTTTGGTATGTCTCTATCCTTCCAAACTGATGTTTCATTTTCCTTCTGCCTTTTCTTACAACATTCTGCTTTCTCTATATAACTCTATCTAAACCAAATGAAAAAGAGAGAGAACGTCTTTAATACTAGCAAATATTCTGCATGTTAAAGGAGAGTAAATGCTGACTGTGAATGTCTCGACAGCCTTAGAACATACTCATGGTTGTTGTATGTGATACCACCAGCAATAAACTGGTAACTGGGTTGTCTTGATGGCTTTAGATCCTACTCATGGTTGTTGTATGTGATACCACCAGCAATAAACTGGTAACTGGGTTGTCTTGATGGCTTTAGATCCTACTCAGGGTTGTTGTATGTGATACCACCAGCAATAAACTGGTAACTGGGTTGTCTTGATGGCTTTAGATCCTACTCATGGTTGTTGTATGTGATACCACCAGCAATAAACTGGTAACTGGGTTGTCTTGATGGCTTTAGATCCTACTCAGGGTTGTTGTATGTGATACCACCAGCAATAAACTGGTAACTGGGTTGTCTTGATGGCTTTAGATCCTACTCATGGTTGTTGTATGTGATACCACCAGCAATAAACTGGTAACTGGGTTGTCTTGATGGCTTTAGATCCTACTCAGGGTTGTTGTATGTGATACCACCAGCAATAAACTGGTAACTGGGTTGTCTTGATGGCTTTAGATCCTACTCAGGGTTGTTGTATGTGATACCACCAGCAATAAACTGGTAACTGGGTTGTCTTGATGGCTTTAGATCCTACTCAGTGTTGTTGTATGTGATACCACCAGCAATAAACTGGTAACTGGGTTGTCTTGATGGTTTTAGATCCCACTCAGTGTTGTTGTATGTGATACCACCAGCAATAAACTGGTAACTGGGTTGTCTTGATGGTTTTAGATCCTACTCAGTGTTGTTGTATGTGATACCACCAGCAATAAACGGGTAACTGGGTTGTCTTGATGGCTTTAGATCCTACTCAGTGTTGTTGTATGTGATACCACCAGCAATAAACTGGTAACTGGGTTGTCTTGATGGTTTTAGATCCTACTCAGTGTTGTTGTATGTGATACCACCAGCAATAAACTGGTAACTGGGTTGTCTTGATATCTTTAGATCCTACTCATGGTTGTTGTATGTGATACCACCAGCAATAAACTGGTAACTGGGTTGTCTTGATGGCTTTAGATCCTACTCAGCGTTGTTTTATGTGATACCACCAGCAATAAACTGGTAACTGGGTTGTCTTGATGGTTTTAGATCCTACTCAGGGTTGTTGTATGTGATACCACCAGCAATAAACTGGTAACTTGGTTGTCTTGATGGTTTTAGATCCTACTCAGTGTTGTTGTATGTGATACCACCAGCAATAAACTGGTAACTGGGTTGTCTTGATGCCTTTAGAACATACTCATGGTTGTTGTATGTGATACCACCAGCAATAAACTGGTAACTGGGTTGTCTCGACAGCTTTAGAACATACTCATGGTTGTTGTATGTGATACCACCAGCAATAAACTGGTAACTGGGTTGTCTCGACAGCTTTAGAACATACTCATGGTTGTTGTATGTGATACCACCAGCAATAAACTGGTAACTGGGTTGTCTTGATGGCTTTAGATCCTACTCAGGGTTGTTGTGTGTGATACCACCGGCAATAAACTGGTAACTGGGTTGTCTTGATGGCTTCAGATCCTACTCAGGGTTGTTGTATGTGATACCACCAGCAATAAACTGGTAACTGGGTTGTCTTGATATCTTTAGATCCTACTCAGGGTTGTTGTATGTGATACCACCAGCAATAAACTGGTAACTGGGTTGTCTTGATGGCTTTAGATCCTACTCAGTGTTGTTGTATGTGATACCACCAGCAATAAACGGGTAACTGGGTTGTCTTGATGGCTTTAGATCCTACTCAGGGTTGTTGTATGTGATACCACCAGCAATAAACTGGTAACTGGGTTGCCTTGATGGCTTTAGATCCTACTCAGGGTTGTTGTATGTGATACCACCAGCAATAAACTGGTAACTGGGTTGTCTTGATCGCTTTAGATCCTACTCATGGTTGTTGTATGTGATACCACCGACAATAAACTGGTAACTGGGTTGTCTTGATGGCTTTAGATCCTACTCAGGGTTGTTGTATGTGATACCACCGGCAATAAACTGGTAACTGGGTTGTCTTGATGGCTTTAGATCCTACTCAGGGTTGTTGTATGTGATACCACCGGCAATAAACTGGTAACTGGTAACTGGGTTCTCTTGATGGCTTTAGACCATACTCATGGTTGTTGCATGTGATTCCACCGGCAATAAACTGGTTACTGGGTTGTCTTGATGGTTTTAGATCCTACTCAGGGTTGTTGTATGTGATACCACCGGCAATAAACTGGTAACTGTGTTATCTTGATGGCTTTAGATCATACTCATGGTTGTTGTATGTGATTCCACTGGCAATAAATTGGTTACTGGCTTGTCTTGATGGCTCTGGATCCTACTCAGGGTTGTTGTATGTCATACCACCGGCCATAAACTGGTTACTGGGTTATCTCGATGGCATTAGATCATACTTAGGGTTGTTGTATGTGATACCACCGGCAATAAACTGGTTACTGGGTTGTCTTGATGGCTTTAGATCATACTCAGGGTTGTTGTATGTGATACCACCGGTAATAAACTGGTAACTGGGTTGTCTTGATGGCTTTAGATCCTACTCAGGGTTGTTGTATGTCATACCACCGGCCATAAACTGGTTACTGGGTTATCTCGATGGCATTAGATCATACTTAGGGTTGTTGTATGTGATACCACCGGCAATAAACTGGTTACTGGGTTGTCTTGATGGCTTTAGATCATACTCAGGGTTGTTGTATGTGATACCACCGGTAATAAACTGGTTACTGGGTTGTCTTGATGGCTTTAGATCATACTTAGGGTTGTTGTATGTGATACCACCGGTAATAAACTGGTTACTGGGTTGTCTTGATGGCTTTAGATCCTACTCATGGTTGTTGTATGTGATACCACCAGCAATAAACTGGTAACTGGGTTGTCTTGATGGCTTTAGATCCTACTCAGGGTTGTTGTATGTGATACCACCAGCAATAAACTGGTAACTGGGTTGTCTTGATGGCTTTAGATCCTACTCAGGGTTGTTGTATGTGATACCACCAGCAATAAACTGGTAACTGGGTTGTCTTGATGGCTTTAGATCCTACTCAGTGTTGTTGTATGTGATACCACCAGCAATAAACTGGTAACTGGGTTGTCTTGGTGGTTTTAGATCCCACTCAGTGTTGTTGTATGTGATACCACCAGCAATAAACTGGTAACTGGGTTGTCTTGATGGTTTTAGATCCTACTCAGTGTTGTTGTATGTGATACCACCAGCAATAAACGGGTAACTGGGTTGTCTTGATGGCTTTAGATCCTACTCAGTGTTGTTGTATGTGATACCACCAGCAATAAACTGGTAACTGGGTTGTCTTGATGGTTTTAGATCCTACTCAGTGTTGTTGTATGTGATACCACCAGCAATAAACTGGTAACTGGGTTGTCTTGATATCTTTAGATCCTACTCATGGTTGTTGTATGTGATACCACCAGCAATAAACTGGTAACTGGGTTGTCTTGATGGCTTTAGATCCTACTCAGCGTTGTTTTATGTGATACCACCAGCAATAAACTGGTAACTGGGTTGTCTTGATGGTTTTAGATCCTACTCAGGGTTGTTGTATGTGATACCACCAGCAATAAACTGGTAACTTGGTTGTCTTGATGGTTTTAGATCCTACTCAGTGTTGTTGTATGTGATACCACCAGCAATAAACTGGTAACTGGGTTGTCTTGATGCCTTTAGAACATACTCATGGTTGTTGTATGTGATACCACCAGCAATAAACTGGTAACTGGGTTGTCTCGACAGCTTTAGAACATACTCATGGTTGTTGTATGTGATACCACCAGCAATAAACTGGTAACTGGGTTGTCTCGACAGCTTTAGAACATACTCATGGTTGTTGTATGTGATACCACCAGCAATAAACTGGTAACTGGGTTGTCTTGATGGCTTTAGATCCTACTCAGGGTTGTTGTGTGTGATACCACCGGCAATAAACTGGTAACTGGGTTGTCTTGATGGCTTCAGATCCTACTCAGGGTTGTTGTATGTGATACCACCAGCAATAAACTGGTAACTGGGTTGTCTTGATATCTTTAGATCCTACTCAGGGTTGTTGTATGTGATACCACCAGCAATAAACTGGTAACTAGGTTGTCTTGATGGCTTTAGATCCTACTCAGTGTTGTTGTATGTGATACCACCAGCAATAAACGGGTAACTGGGTTGTCTTGATGGCTTTAGATCCTACTCAGGGTTGTTGTATGTGATACCACCAGCAATAAACTGGTAACTGGGTTGCCTTGATGGCTTTAGATCCTACTCAGGGTTGTTGTATGTGATACCACCAGCAATAAACTGGTAACTGGGTTGTCTTGATCGCTTTAGATCCTACTCATGGTTGTTGTATGTGATACCACCGACAATAAACTGGTAACTGGGTTGTCTTGATGGCTTTAGATCCTACTCAGGGTTGTTGTATGTGATACCACCGGCAATAAACTGGTAACTGGGTTGTCTTGATGGCTTTAGATCCTACTCAGGGTTGTTGTATGTGATACCACCGGCAATAAACTGGTAACTGGTAACTGGGTTCTCTTGATGGCTTTAGATCCTACTCAGGGTTGTTGTATGTGATACCACCAGCAATAAACTGGTAACTGGGTTGTCTTGATGGCTTTAGATCATACTCATGGTTGTTGCATGTGATTCCACCGGCAATAAACTGGTTACTGGGTTGTCTTGATGGTTTTAGATCCTACTCAGGGTTGTTGTATGTGATACCACCGGCAATAAACTGGTAACTGTGTTATCTTGATGGCTTTAGATCATACTCATGGTTGTTGTATGTGATTCCACTGGCAATAAATTGGTTACTGGCTTGTCTTGATGGCTCTGGATCCTACTCAGGGTTGTTGTATGTCATACCACCGGCAATAAACTGGTTACTGGGTTGTCTTGATGGCTTTAGATCATACTCAGGGTTGTTGTATGTGATACCACCGGCAATAAACTGGTAACTGTGTTATCTTGATGGCTTTAGATCATACTCATGGTTGTTGTATGTGATTCCACTGGCAATAAATTGGTTACTGGCTTGTCTTGATGGCTCTGGATCCTACTCAGGGTTGTTGTATGTCATACCACCGGCAATAAACTGGTTACTGGGTTGTCTTGATGGCTTTAGATCATACTCAGGGTTGTTGTATGTGATACCACCGGTAATAAACTGGTAACTGGGTTGTCTTGATGGCTTTAGATCCTACTCAGGGTTGTTGTATGTCATACCACCGGCCATAAACTGGTTACTGGGTTATCTCGATGGCATTAGATCATACTTAGGGTTGTTGTATGTGATACCACCGGCAATAAACTGGTTACTGGGTTGTCTTGATGGCTTTAGATCATACTCAGGGTTGTTGTATGTGATACCACCAGCAATAAACTGGTAACTGGGTTGTCTTGATGGCTTCAGATCCTACTCAGGGTTGTTGTATGTGATACCACCGGTAATAAACTGGTTACTGGGTTGTCTTGATGGCTTTAGATCATACTTAGGGTTGTTGTATGTGATACCACCGGTAATAAACTGGTTACTGGTTGTCTTGATGGCTTTAGATCATACTCAGTGTTGTTGTATGTGATACCACCGGTAATAAACTGGTTACTGGGTTGTCTTGATGGCTTTAGATCATACTCAGGGTTGTTGTATGTGATACCACCGGTAATAAACTGGTAACTGGGTTGTCTTGATGGCTTTAGATCATACTCAGGGTTGTTGTATGTGATACCACCGGTAATAAACTGGTTACTGGGTTGTCTTGATGGCTTTAGATCATACTTAGGGTTGTTGTATGTGATACCACCGGTAATAAACTGGTTACTGGGTTGTCTTGATGGCTTTAGATCCTACTCAGGGTTGTTGTATGTAATACCACCGGCCATAAACTGGTTACTGGGTGTCTTGATGGCTTTAGATCCTACTCAGGGTTGTTGTATGTGATACCACCGGCCATAAACTGGTTACTGGGTTGTCTTGATGGCTTTAGATCCTACTCAGGGTTGTTGTATGTGATACCACCGGTAATAAACTGGTAACTGGGTTGCCTTGATGGCTTTAGATCCTACTCAGGGTTGTTGTATGTGATACCACCGGTAATAAACTGGTTACTGGGTTGTCTTGATGGCTTTAGATCCTACTCAGGGTTGTTGTATGTGATACCACCGGTAATAAACTGGTTACTGGGTTGTCTTGATGGCTTTAGATCCTACTCAGGGTTGTTGTATGTGATACCACCGGTAATAAACTGGTTACTGGGTTTTCTTGATGGCTTTAGATCATACTCAGTGTTGTTGTATGTGATACCACCCGCAATAAACTGGTAACTGGGTTGTCTTGATGGTTTTTGATCATACTCAGGGTTGTTGTATGTGATACCACCGGCAATAAACTGGTTACTGGGTTGTCTTGATGGCTTTAGATCCTACTCAGGGTTGTTATATGTGATACCACCGGTAATAAACTGGTTACTGGGTTGTCGTGATGGCTTTAGATCATACTTAGGGTTGTTGTATGTGATACCACCAGCAATAAACTGGTAACTGGGTTGTCTTGATATCTTTAGATCCTACTCAGGGTTGTTATATGTGATACCACCGGTAATAAACTGGTTACTGGGTTGTCTTGATGGCTTTAGATCATACTTAGGGTTGTTGTATGTGATACCACCGGTAATAAACTGGTAACTGGGTTGTCTTGATGGCTTTAGATCCTACTCAGGGTTGTTGTATGTGATACCACCGGTAATAAACTGGTTACTAGTTACTAGGTTGTCTTGATGGCTTTAGATCATACTCAGGGTTGTTGTATGTGATACCACCGGTAATAAACTGGTTACTGGGTTGTCTTGGTGGCTTCAGATCCTACTCAGGGTTGTTGTATGTGATACCACCGACAATAAACTGGTAACTGGGTTGCAAATCTGATGCCAATGTTGTCGACCTGATACTTGCTTTCGTGTCTGGTGTCACATGACATGATTCTGATTTGCGTGTCCATTCCTACTTTTATGGTCTGGAGTCTGAGTTTCGAACCTTATGCCACTGATTCGTACATGATTCTTGTTTGTGTGTCTGACATTGGTGTTTGTTGGATGATGTGCCTTATGCATATATCTTTTGGGGGGGGGGGGGTTTGGTCGTTTTGGTACATCTGAAGTCCTCTAATCAGGACTTGCTTGTCTCTAGAGGGTATCTTTATAATAATGAGTATGATCAATCTGTACCCTCAAAATAAGAAGCAAGTGATGTCAAAAGACTTAAAATACATAAAATGTGCCATGATTAGACGATGGCTTTATGTGTCACATGAAAGAAGACAACAGTAGAATTAACTAGAAAGGTTTCTTGTTGCGGTTGCAACAAGAGTGTCTTCCTCCTATACAATTTTTGGTTTGGAAATATGAAGGACGTCACATTACATGTATTTATATTATATATTTAAGTTTTCAAATAGCAGTAACATTAAATTTTCAAACCGATAATTGTTGGTGAGCAACCATTTGATTTGGGGGGGGGCAGGAATTCTATTGCCAGCCGGTAAAATTTTTTCAGCAATTTTCTGAGCAGGCCATTTTTTTCAGCAATTACCAGAGTCGGAGAAAAATTTTCGCCGTTTCTTCGGGCCGGATTTAAACAAATTGTCAAATGTTGTGAATGTCTGTGTAAGTTAAACTCCCCGCTGTTACAGAGTATGAGTTAATAACCGTTCCTTCAGATGTCTCTTTGCAATTAGCGAATTTCAGACAGATTGTATGATGTTTACATAGAACCTTTTCTAGATTTTTGTGCCTATGCGTATTAGGTCTCCGGTAGATACAGCTATGTGAACAGTTTGTATTTATATTAATTAATTTTTTGACTTAAAATTGTCTGGCACAAAGGGCCAGCAAAAATTTCCATATCATGCAATGTATCCTTACTTTTGCATGGTCCGGGAAAAAAAAAATTGCCGGCCCTTTGGGCCGGAATATTTTTTTCAGCATTTTTCAGAGCCGGGATTTTTTTTTTGCAAATTCTTCCTGCCCCCTTCCCCCATAAAAAGGCGAGCTCGTAGCTGTACAACCAATTTTCTTGAGAAGAGAAATGGTAATAACAAGTTACGTTCAATATATATATATATATAAATACCATGAGGTTCTCGCTGTGCAGGTTCAAATTTGGACCCCCCCCCCCTTCCCTTTTTTCAAAGTTTATTTTGAATTTCCATCATGGCGACATCGTTCAATATAAACAGAACTGTTTTCGAAAAACGAGGGGAGGGAAGAATGTTGGAGAAATTGTTCATCAATTTGTAAATAAACCAACCGAAAATTATGTTCGAACGTTTGCTAGAATTAGAAATTAAACTTGATGTTCAAAATATAGTTATTGAAGTTTAGAAACAGGTTTGTAGGTTAGAAATCGGAATCAAACTACCACTTTTTGTGTGTAAATTCTGGTTTGTATCTGATCTCTTCTAAATTAATCAACTGTTTTAAAATCAAATTGTGTATATCGAAATGTATTTATGAAATGCATATTCATCATTGCCGTGAAATCGGAATTTGAAAATCTCAACACTGCTTTTCTCGAGTCGGATTCGGACTACCAATTTTAGTGTGCGCCCGATCTGTTGGCGTGAAGGTGTATCGAAATACCCAACACAAAATTTCGATGCTCATATCTTTTCAACAGTAAGAGATAGGAAAAATCAGATAGACTAAATAAGACAGATATATGGATAAAAAATAATAATATTGAAATTTTTAGGAAACTTCATAAGCTTAATTTTTGTTTACTATTATAAGCAAAAAAGTGTCTTCCTCCTATGAACTTCTGAATTTGGAAATATGAAGGACGGTGAAGGACGTCATCGTAATAAATCGTTACAGTGTGCATCTAGCATTTCATATCTTGCATGGCTGTCGACTTTCAAAAAGAATGGAAATTGTAGATAGCAAAATACGAGATATTTAAGCTTACAAATAGCAAAACATGAAATTTTCGGTCCTTTTGAGTAATTCGACGCTCCCGTCAAATATTTGAATCTACTAAAAAACATGATAAAAAAAATAACAGAGACCAAAAATAAAAAAGACCAATCTAGCTTTTACTCCAAACGTAACGTTGGAGAACTTTCATTGTCCTAGCTTACAGGGTTCTTGAGAAATCGCTGATCCAATTTTCCACGGTTACGAAAACAATAGGTCTTCCGACGGAAGTCGGAAGACCTAATAAAGTCTTCTCTTATCGTTTGTTATGCATTATTGTATATTTATATATATATCATACTTTGTCTATAAGCTGTATGTGCTTTTGACGAATAAACAATACAATACAATATCCAGAAGAATCGAGTTCATATGCCATTATCTGTGGTTTTATCTGCATAACACTTTGACTTTTGCCTCCAATACCTAAGATTTTCCCTCATTATTTGTTGTATAAAACCTCTTCATTTTGAGAACAATTTGAGGAAATTTTGAAAAAAAATATGCTTCCGAGTTTTGCTTAACTGAACATGAGAAATGATTGCTTCTTTGATTCAGTAAGTAAGAATAAATTTGGTATTGACATGTTGTAAGGTTGTAAGGTATCTTTAGAGATGTTAAATACCTGCATGCTCATTGTTTATAAATGCTGAAAGCATTCCATACCCTTGGACGTAAAAGATTACTTCCAGGGCCTGGATTCGGTATAATTCAAGAATGTGTTATTTAAAGCTAAATCATTATAATACACAATAAAGGTTAACAATAGACTCATGTACGGGCCATTGATTACACGCATAAGTACTATACAGCGTATATTTAAAAAAGAGATTATTGTTTAGTGTAAATTAAAATCTTACAGTAAATGGCGCGATGGTTCAAGGGCACTTATACAAATATCACGCACTCAGTTGTTGATTGACCCAGAAGAATTAGTGATGCCTGGGTAGCGACCTTTGTTGATGACCTATATATAATGCAGGTACTAACGATCGCGGCACTTTGATGTTTAGTATCTCATTAAGAAGATAGGTATCCATCTTGACAATAGAGTCTTTCGGCCTTATTGGGCAAAGTCAATCAGATGCACGCCATTATGTAATTAAATTAGCATTTTGGTGGTCCTGCCTGTAACGTGTACAGTATAATGCAGAATGTCTTGATCTCCCAACAAGATAATCATCATATTTCTGGTCTTAACCACGATAAGATTTTTTTTCCACATTAAGCTTTTTTAACAACGGTTCTGATCTCACAAGTGGCTGTGTGGGCAAACATTTGAGGAGTATAGTAAAGTCTGAAATTGAGCAGGAGCACCTACGCCGGGTTGGGTCAGTATCAATCCAGTATCAAATCCGAAACTTTGTTCCACAACTCTTCTATTCTATTGTACTTTATGTCCAGTTTATGCTTGAACTCTATTTTATCTAGCTTTTTTCTATTTTTTGTTTTGTTTTGTCATTATATTTATTAGGGTAGCGGACGTTTGATTGCAAGGTCAGTGAGACATTTTCTAATTGTTGTCTTCTTTTCTGTATATTTCTTGTCAATGTCAAAGGGAAGCAACAGAATTTTACAATATTAAAGCGACCTTATCAGTATTAGGTACAACACACCCATTCCCTACCCTGACCTCGGCATCGCCTCGTCATCCCTATTTTCATTGTTTTGACGGGGAAGGTTTGCGTTACTAAGATACCACTGATGACATATTGTGGTTAACGGTTACCATAATCACAGTCATAATGACCGCAAGTTTTATCAATGAAAACCCCATTTCGCAACACTTTTCCGGCGTAACGCATCGTACAATTTGGCGCCATTGCGGGGGTGTTACTATAATTCGTTGACCTAGTTATTTAGTTGAATACGCTGCACGGTGTCGGGTGAAAGATTACTGACCCTCATTGAGCGGAATTTGAAGAATGATGAAATGGTAGATTTCACCTGTTATTAGATGGTACAATAGAAGCTTCACATTATAAAGTCGTTCAACCAGAATAGCTTTACTCATTACGTTTGGGATATTGTAAATTTATCATTAGTTGTTTTTGACACATGAGAAATGATTTGTAAATAAGTAGTAAATAAGAAAAGAAAGAGAGAAATATCTACTTTGATTAAAGTTTATTCTGTTCATATTGAGTAGTTATTAAATCCATATTGCAAGACAAATTCAAAGTCAGTGTTGTTTAGTTGATATTCAAAGTCAATAAAACCGTGCAAATGGTGTCCCCGGCCGTTTATTTTTCATAGACAAAAGATACAAGGCATTTCTATATGTCGTGACTTAGGAGTACATAGGACCTCATTGGCCATATAAGAAAAAATATATTTGTCACTATCATCCTGTCTGCAGACCAGCTCAAACCCCCATTTTTGTAACATACGTGACTGTCGCCATTTAAGAATTTTACATTCAATTCACTGAAAACAAAGTAAAACACTTTCAACCCAGAAAAACTTTATTTTCTCATTTTAGGGTGACGTGTTTTACATCTTTTCAGATTAATGAATTTTCTATTTAAACCTTATTAGTTTGATTTCCATCACATTGAAAAATGTCGCCAACTTTCGATTTTTCAACATAATGAATGTATAAAGTTATACTATGTTGGCTAAAAAGATGGTTATAAATGATTAAACGACTTTATGATAAAGAGAAAAGGTCTAATTTAACATGCATTGAACATTTTTTTGAGTAATCAGAAGTATGTTTGAAAAAAGTCAAGTTTTTCATCAAAAAATTGATTGGTCATTTAAGAATGTAACATACGATACCTATCATAATATTTCTCATGAACATGAAAGATGGTGCCTACACTCTTTTTATCCTTCTTTGCTAACGTAAGAAGAAATTCAATCCAGTGCAACGAGAAAAGTATCATAAATTATGAAATAAACTGGAGATGAAAGTTGATTTTTAACATACGTGATGTAACATACGTTGTCTGCCACTACAATTCATTGGTATTAAATCGTTTTTCTGATGATCAGTGATCACATGGTCGGTCACATGGTTTGAAGAGATGTTGTTCCTTCATAATAAGCAAAAATAATACTGCTACGTAGGAGAAACAAATGTGAAATTACTTTTATCCCAGATTTTACCCAATTTTAAATAGTGTCGGATATTTTATTTAAAATTTTCAGAAATTAAGTATCACACGAATAAATTAGTTCAATGCTATTTTCAAAACACATAACTGTGCATGATAAGCTCAAATTTCCTCTGTTGTACATCTTATTGTGTATTTTAAGTTCGTAACATACGTTACAATTGGTAACAAATGTTACCATGTGCAATTCTTTCCTTTTTACGAATCAGAGCGAAGAACCGTCGGTTGTAAGTCCTGTATTCTATTAGAAATCACTTAGAACCATACAATTAGATCATAAGCATGTAAGAAAATTTCATTCTATGCAAAATTTGGCAAAATATGAGCATTTTGCTTCAAAGAATGAAGTAAAATGTGAAAGAATACATCTAAAATGTAAGAAATTTCACTCTGAATTAACTTTGAGTGACTTTTCTATCATTACAGTTTGAACTGTTATGTTTGAATTCAAATTCTTTGATAATTGATGATACATCCATGATTGCACTGTATACTAAACGTAAAATTATGATTCTTCTTTTGGGAAACATGTTTTTCTCATTAATTTGGAGACTTCTTTGGTCCATCACCAACTTCAAGTTCAGTAAAACGGATAAGACTTATCCAAGTTCGTTAATAAACGAGGAAAATTGGGGGTTTGGTCCCATATGTTTTTATTGGATTAAAGTTAGAATGAATATGTTTCATAAATTAAATTTGTATTTACTAATGTTTAAATCACCCTGATGAAAAGTTCTTAAAATAAAGACTTAGTTGAAAATATGGTGCTTGAATATTGAAAAGGATAAAATCTTAAGAAAAAGCTGATGAAATGTCAAAAAATATTCTAACTTCAAGCAACTCTAGAGTACTAAAGTCATCAGTAATTGATAATTTGAAACATACGTTACTTCTGATTAGCTTCAATAATATGCTTCAAAAATTAAAGAGAGCTGTTAAAATTTCTTAAATCAAGTGTATTTGCATACATATATATATGAAACAGATATATAAATGGCTTTCCGGATATTAAATCATCACAAATTAAAGATATTGATAGTGAAACCTGGTCATTATGTTTGCACATTTCGTTGATTTGGTCGGGTTTTTGTACCTGTAGCTCTTCTTCGTCAGAAAAGGGCAAAAATGAAGATAGATGAACACAAATTCATTAATTTTGCAGAATAAAACTATATTTTGAAGAATCAGTTATAATAATGGAGAAATAACAGAGTAGGAAACTTTTTTTTACGAATTATAGTGACGCAATATGTAGGTAACACATGTTACATTGAGGCAAATTTTAAAAATATGGTCATCTTTTAAATTCATATTTTAGAAAAACGGAAAAAAAATAATGTTGAAAATATTTTGGGAATTAAACCCTCGGGTATATAGCTTTATTTTCCCAAGAGATTGAAATTTTATGAGGACACTCATGTCACCTCATTTTTCAGACCCTATTTGCACGGTTTTATTGACTTTGAGTGTAAAAGTGAATGAAGTACACACCCTGTTGAGGTTTCATATACAGTTGTCTGATACAGACGGAGAGGATACCTTGAGCTTGCTGACACTCATCATAGACATATATCAATTTTGCATACAGATTGTATTATGATCAACATGGTCAAAGAAAAACTTAACTCCAATCTTTTATAATTGCGATAACTTGATTTTCTATTGTACTTATAAGATTCACGTCGCTTTATATAAGATGATGTTGTCTGAATCCTTACTACTTCACCATACTCTTTTTAAATTCGACAAAACACATTCTAAGTCAACAATTTATTTCCATTGTTCTAAAAGAATCGATCAAACCAATCAGTGTGTAGCATACACTCTGTCAAAATGTTATAGATAAGAAAGTGACAAGATCAAAGACGAATTCAACATCAAACAAAGGATATCGGAAAGGTGAATAGAATATCACCGCTATGTAATATGGTATGCTATGTAATTGGAGAATGTCAGATATATGATTACTAAGACAGGTAAACTACTTGTTACTTTATCACTAATGGCTTCTGCTAACTTATCTGATTTCATTTTCAGTAGAGGACACTCATCATGACAGAGGCTGTATTTGGGAGATTAGAAGATGGAAGTGTTCGAATTTGTTACATTCTTGAACAAAATTTCATACCAACTGTTCCAAACACGTGTTTCGGTTAGTAAATCCTCATCAGTGATACTTCAAGCCAAAATGATCTTCAGACACAGCCAAATTTATTTAAGCAGCGCCCTCTATTAAGATAATAGTGAATTGACCCTTCCGATTGCGGGAAAAGAATGCAAAATTTCGTGACGTCACAATGCTTTTACCACGTGTTTACCTCGGACAAACAAGCTCCGAACCTCGGTCAAACATCGAAATTGCATTGTGACGTCATGGATTTTCTCAAATTTTTCCCGCGTTCGGAAGGGTCAAGTTTGTGTATCTTCTTTGAAAAGAGTGCGCGGCTCCAAATTTCCTGTAGGGATGCGGTAGCATGGTTAGATAAAAAGCATTTGAAGGATGGTGCTAGCATGTTTCTATAATATTTTAGGATGAAATGAGAAGTTTCCAAATAGAAAAATAGTACTAGTATATGATGTCAAATTGATAGAGTGCCAAAACAACGATTCTCTCAGGCGACAGAGCCGGAAATATATTAATTAGTACAATTTAAACATTCAATCGCAGGGAGCGTATTTAACTGAGCCACTATGCAGAAGAAAAATAAGTGTAGATAATAAGAACTCGTTTCCCTCTTAACTGAACAACATTTCAAACCAATATTAATGCACCAGACACATGTTTCGGATAGCAAATATTTTCCAAATTATGTATAATTTATGTATATATGATGTATCAGAATCAAGTGGATTTTTCTGATTGTCTTTTTGCTGACTTAGTTACACTTATCATCAAAGAATGTGTAAGACGCGATGAGGAGCGCCCTAATTCATCCTTTTATAAGTGCGCACTTAAATATGTTAAAAGAGATTCCGAGGGGAATTCCCTTCGTCTTACTAGGAAAATGAATATGAAAGTGCGTTGATCTATATTAATTGATCATATCACGTAAACTTTAGCGACTGGTGCTGTGTATAAATCCTACGACAATCAATATTTTGTGTTCGCTTCATTGATACGGTCTTATGTGTAAAAGAAAAAATACTTTATGTATTTTGCCATATTAGGAAATATTCAGTATAAATGAATTTGTACTTAAAATTACTGTACATTTGAGAAATAAACAAACGATAAGCGATCAAGCTATCTTCGATAGGGCTGTTTTTGTCCATCACTTTGGTAATAAAAATTGAACTGCCGGTCTGTGTCACTGTTGTTATCCAACCCAACCCCTTCTTTACCCACTTTTTGAATCCGCCAATGTCAGTGATTCACCCGCGGATCAAGAGGGGTTTAGGGATCCTGACCCCCCATCCCCCACGGAATCGGGCAAAAAGTGCTAATTTTCCCCCCGTTTTTTACGGACTTGATTTTTTTTTATGAAAACCATATGTTGGACTCCCAACGACTTGGACACCCCCCCCCCCTTTTGATTCGATCTAGATCCGCCCTTGTTATTGTCTCGATCATAAGTGACATCAGGAAATCTCAGTGGTCAGTTATATAACGATGACCTCTAGTATCAATGGTCAAATATATACAAGATTAGTTTACTCCATTCAAAATAAATTTGCATGCATCAGTGAAAAGGGATATTGACTAATTTTCATTACAGATTATATAAGTTGTGAGACTTCAAGCCTTGTGTACTTAAGTAGTTTAGCAGACACAAAATATAGACAGAATTTCACTTGTTGTAAGTTATCTTTAATATTGTGTTTTACGTTTCGTAACCTTTATTATGGTATATCACGTCTATAGTAGGGATTCTAAATAAAATAAACATGCAATATGATACACAAGTTGTCATTCTCAAAATTTTAGAAATAGCAATTGTACAATGTTAATTTGACAACATTCAAAGTTATGAAAAAAATGATGAAGGTATGTCCTTAAATTCTTCAGATACGAGATCTGAAATATGTTTCTCATAACACAGAATTATATTACGAATCAACCAAAACAAGATATCTCCTGTAGGTGTCACCACCGTCATAATTCAAATATGGAGTCGAGATGAAATTTTAGCGATATTCACAAGCTCTTGTCGTTAATTTTTACTGATGTCATTTTCTTAAGAATTTAAAAATAGCAAGGGGGATCCCAATCCATATATCATTTATAATGTTGAAGAATAAAAAAAATCCACAATGCCATTTTTTCTATTATTCCCTACAGGTCATGAGATATATAGGAGACCCGGATGCCAGAGGACAATATTTTTGGATGCATAAAAAATAAATCAAAAGAAAAAGAAAGATGTTATTGGCTTGGTACCAATGAGCTACATGTATTATATACTTTTGTTAATAGTTCGGTACAAATGAACCTTCTATATTTTGTTTTACTGTCAAGACCCGATTCGATCTGGCGAACACTTCTAGGAATATAAATCACACCAATCAAATATAGTCCATTTAGTCTATTAACGGACAATTAGCACAAGATATGCTGTCACAATTCCATTTATGGGAATTCGACTCCTTGAAATATTGACCTCATTTACAAAAGATGTTTCTGCAGAATTTAGACAAGTATTTATATAATAGGACAACAAGTGAGTCCAAAAGCCATTATCGCAAATTGGCAAACACCAAAGAGAAAGCCATTAACATGGATAATGTTGATTATCCCTCAAGTTGATTATCCATGTCTTTTGTCTATACCCGGAGATGCCGTGGTCATGGATACCATATAAACAGTCATCTGACACAGAAATATTTGGTAATCACCTAGGTAACACACAATAACGCCGAAGCGGTGTTTTATGATATTTCCTGCTGTTGGCTGTTACAGTGGTACAATATTGATGAGCTGGGTTGATTGATTGCCTTGTGGTACCAGAGGCAAATACACTCTTAATGCTTTCTGTATAGTAACGGGTATTGGAAACTTGTAGAGATGCCCTTAACTGCCATTTATAATTAATATAACATCACGCAGGTCGAAATCTAGAACACCACTTTGCTAAACACGCATCCATGAGCAAAAGTGCGCGCAATTTTTGCTTATTTAAATGCAATTTGCAATGTAAAAGGGATGCCTTTAGATATGTAAATTTGTTCTGTAATTAGCACAGACGATATGTAAAACGATAAGAGGACATATTGTTTCCTCGTCCTCGCTCCTCAACCCTGACGATATCCAATACTTGTAATAATTATACATGTCGTGTACCCGATGTAGCGTGTACCTAGTACACTATTGGTTTGGCCTCGTTTGGCTTAAACTTTAAGTCACGAATTGCATTCATCTCACTGGCGGGGTTTAAAGTTGCAAGTTAAAAATAACATTAAAAGAATAAATGAAATAATATTGCAGGTTTGGGGTATCAGAGTACTGTTTGTACAGAATGGAATTTAGAACTTCAAGTTAGTGTCTGTTCGTCTCCTTTTGATTCGCTTCTTTAATTTCACTGTTTATAAAACCCTTTATTGCTTTGGGAACCTATTTAAGCGCAAACTCCAGAATAATGAAAAACTTAAGTACCATTACAAATCTTCTACTTTCCGTTGAAAGGCACGAATAGAGTCAAAATATTTTGCCAGCGGTCAAACTAGCCATTGTCCACAACCAAAGTAAGTATTTCGCTTCACGTCGTTGTTCACTTTCAAAGTACATTTCACACCACGGCTGAACGACAGGAAGGAATGTTTTTACATATATTACTCCATTAATTTCACTCGACCTTTTAAACGCCGATGAAACAGTAAAATAGATCAAGTATACCTTGATTTACGCCCAATATGCGATATCCTCAGGATTTTTTTTTATCTTTTTGAATGGACTGTTTACAATTTGAGAGCATTAAAACGAAAAATTTCTCACCGAATATTTGAACATCCAGGATTTCTAAGGTATTTAGACCTGTCTGTAGAGAAAATGAACAGCATTGATTATGAGGATAAAACAGGAATCGTGTGCGAAACTAGAGATTTTTTTCGGTGGAAAAGGAGAGGGTGTCCAGTCCTTCAACCATCACCCTACTCAGTCTCTAGATTCTGAAATAAAGACTTAAATTACTGACCAAATATGCCATATATAATGTTGTGTGTATATCGCTTCATTATACTACTACACACTGTTCTATGCCCTCCTTTCTTGTTGTATGAGAGGGTGGGATACCACCAAAATCTTCAGATACTGAAAAAGGTAACACAAACAAAACTGCACACACATATAACAAACAATCTCAATACATAAAATAGTTTGATTAGATTCTTTTATTTCATCGTAACACAATTATGCATTAAAAACGTTTTGTATCATTCAAAGAGAAAATCTTAGTTTCCTTCGAAGATACCAAGTAATTATGATAACGTATAGCAAAAAGATAAAGCATCTCGGCAAATATATCACAGAGTATTTACATATGTACATAATTGCCAACCTTTTGACATGAAGAGGTGACATTATGATTTCTTTTTAAATATTTGTCCAGATATTGTCGTAACTAGACCAAAGTACCCTGAATCACCATGAAAAATCAAAAAGTCGGCCAGCAACAATTTGTAAGATGAGTTTCAAGCACATATGATGGTGTACAATTAGAAAAGACGTCTCTCGTATTCTGTCTCTGTAATGTATTATTATAATGATAAAGGTTAAAGGTGTGATCACTATGAAGATACCCGCTTACTTATCAACACAAAGTGGTATATTAATGTGATTATCTCAATATAAGTTGGCGGATCCAGAGGAGGGTTCAAGAATTTACTCAAACAAAACACTTTTTCGTCGGACAGTTTCACAAATAATGTCCTATACAGCAAATTTTAAGTGAAGCCCTACCCTCCCCCCCCCCCCTTCCTAGTTAAAATTTTAGCATTACATATCAAAGACTGAGGATCGAGACCCCTCCCATTTCCAAAATTGTTAGATTCGCCCAAGCAACAAGAAAACGAAGTGTGAGCCATCATATGTACACAAAATGATTGTCATGAGTATGTTCGTAAAAATGCCATTACAAATTATGTCAGATAAAATATAATCCGCGCGTCAAGTTGTGACCTGAAACCTATAAGGTGCTTACAATACAATTATTGACACTTTCTTGTGTGTTTTTGTCCGGTATATGAAAAGACATGAAAAAACACTTCAATACGGCACTCAATATTTGTCCAGCTCTTCTATTCACCTTCTCCTCAATAATCAAATGGATTTTAAATGGGGGATATTGAACCAGCTTTACTTGTTCCACATTTTACCCTGAGTAATTTAAAGCTTTTGTGAGTATAGTCACGATTTTCGAAGCCGCGCGCTGTAGAGCTGGCAATTTAAAAGCAATATGATCTTACCCTATACAAACATTGAATTATGACTTAAATTACATGAAATCTATAGGATATGTTCCTACATGGCACATGTTACAAAGGAATAACAGATAATATGGACCGGCCACAAAAAATACACCGAATTCCTCGTGACACAAAAAACAACTTGTCATAAACAACACGAAGAAATAATCTTATATACTATAAGTACTTACTCTGTCATTGTTCATATCCACATTGAATAAGTATAAAACATATCAATATTGGAATTAAAGAACAATATCTAATAAAAAATGTGAAAATGTTAGAAATAGAGCACGCTGGAAAAGCTGTCAGCTCATCAGCACTTTAGCGATATTGTCCGGCATAGATGGGTTATTCCTCATTAAAAATGTCTTCAACACTTCTAACTTTTTGCCGAGTTTATCGTTTTTCAGTTTTAACTCTGTGTTCTCGTTTTCTAATGTAAGAAGTCTTGCCTCCGTTTCAATCTGTTTCTGTTTGGCCTTTTCTCTGCACTTTTTGATGGCTAGATTGTTTCTTGCACGTTTGTCGTAATACTCTGCTGTACCTTTTGGAGGCTGCTTCTTCTTTTTGATTGGTCCGTTTGGTGATAAGGGTTTTCGTCCTGGTCGTCCCCTGGGCCGTATGTGGAGCTGGACCTCATTGGGACTCGGGGGAGGGGTGACGATGTACGTTGATGATGGTGTGATAGGGGGTGGTGATAACGATTGTTCATTGCTGCTGTCGTCTGATGTAGATGACGATGAAAATGATGACTCCATATCAACATCTCTAAAGTCATTTCGACACATGTCTGCGTCTTCCAAGTTTGCATGTAATGTTTCACGTACCGCTCCAAGACAAGAAGAGATCTGCTCATTGTTAGCAATAAAGTCTAAATCTGTTAGTCCAGAAAAATCATCCACTCTGCCCTCCGTGACAGCGGTTGTTTTTGAGATCACATTAATTCCACAAAAGTCAGGTGCGTTGTTATGCATTTTCTCCATTTCACTTGTTTTAATGTCTAAAATAAGTTTTTCCCAAGTTTCGTCTGTTACTTCGCACGAATTGTTTAACAACGTTTGAATGTCCACTGAGTTCTCTAGCTCCGGGTCTAAAGCGCTATGCAGGCTTTCCATGATCGAGTAAATGTTATATAGATTGAGTCGGATTTAAATACCCGAACCACCGACGCGGTGAGACTCAAGCAGTCCGTCCAGCCATACCGTCGATTTATAACCTATAACACAAATATTTAACTTATATCTAATGGGGATGTTTGGTGTACGAAGGACTAGCCGGTTAGAATGATCACTATATCCTTGAGCTAACCTCTTATATATCAGATGAGATTGTGTAATATATTTCTCGTCTGACTTATTATATGTGCACTGAACCGGTCAAACAAAACCATGTGACGTTGAATTGTTGTTAGAGATGTGACGTCACTTTTTACATTTTGAAATGATGTTAAAAAGGTCTGTATACAAAGCTGGGTAATTTGGACCCATAGGTAAACTCTGGGCTATTTCTGTCCTTTATTGACGTCAGTAGATCTAATTTGGTACCGGGTCAAGTGACATCACCCGACACTTTCTGACTTTGCTTGGGGTATACTCTTTATGACAATGTATTTTTAGATTGCATTTTTTAAACATTACCTTGAAAATGGGAATCGAGTTCATACATTGACATTAATTTAATTTGTTTATTTATTTATCTTATATATTTTTAAATCCAACAAAATATTTTTTTAGTGTTTATCATGTCAAACCATTCTTTTTACCGGGTAATTGTTTTTTTATTCCCTTCATTATTGCCAAGATTGTCTGATTCCTTCTCATTTATTAAATTGAGTGTTTTCGGTGTGTGTTTTTTTTTCCCTTTTCTTTTAACCGACTAAAGTGTACCGTTTTCGACTTAAAATTTTTCTCTCCTTTCAATTTGATCCAGCCTCTTCTTAGTTTATATTATTACCACTTATGCGATATTTCTTTATTTTTATTATCATGGGGGGGGGGGGGGTAATCCTTTTTATCGTCTAGCCTATCAAAATATAAACAAAAACATGACTAACCGCAAAATGTTACCTTGGTCACCTTCACGTGGATATTTACAATTTATTTACTATAGAATGATGATAAGAATGAGTATAAACTTGGTAAATTATTAGGTTTATAACACGTAAACGTGTCGCACACTTGACTGAATTCGGGGATCGCTGAGACTTCGACGCTAGCCCCACCTGGTGTCTAACCTAGTCATCAGTCACGAGAGATTTCCCGGGTTTTTCCAGTCTTGTGATCTATAACTATTTGGAATGAGAATCGATACTCTATTGACGTCACATAGCGGTGTCAATAAGTAGATCGTGGTCGTTATGAATGGAAGAAAAGCGCATTGTGGGATTATAAATACTAGTTAAAGTCGTGTTAATCTGTGCGCTTGTCCTTGAAATATTTATTAATACTAGTATATACATGTCATATGTATGGAAAATAGCGGTCTTTAAAGGCGAATACAGCATTTTATAGACTAAAAAAAGCCTAGTATAACACTGCATCATCTCTGGATTTTTATTATATGTTTTTTTTTTTATTTTATATTACCGGCAGGCATAAATTATGTGAGTAGATTTCACTAATCATTTTCCCATTGTTCACACTATAACAATCAAGTTCAATCCTCAAACTTTCCAACTTCGATAAATTAATTTAACGATACGTTTGACATAATGTCAAATGGTCAAAACAAATATTTTTGATTTACAAACTAAATACTTTAAAAGTTACTACATGTATAGCAAAAGTATCGTACAATTATTTTTTTAAACACAAAGTTGACATTTTCTTCATTCTGGCAAATTATAAAAAGTGAAAATTGAAAAATTCAAATAAAAGTCTGCATTAGCATTATAATGTATAACGCGCGATAACTCTCTGTATCATTTATGAACTTTACTACTGATCGAACTTGGCCTAACGTCCAAGTGGTCCACCCAGTCCGGGAAACCAAGGAAACAGAGTAATTTATTTGCTATCCAGTCATCTTCATAAATCGCGACTCCGATACGTTCGAATCGTTAGAACTACTCTTCGGTTAGGACGGAGCCGCGATTTACGAAGATAAGTACTACCCAATCAAAAGTGCATATCAAATCAAACAAAACTCTTTTAAAGTATACTGATTTTAATGTAAAAATTGAAAAATCGCTCCTTTATCTTTTTAGCAGTGTCCTTATACCCAGATACTCTTTCATGATTCTATTCAGATTGAACCCCTTTTTCAAGGTTCTAAGGGTACAATACTCTAGCTACTTCCTCAAAGTTTAGGCACTCCTCAAAATTTACATTGTAGTAAAAGAAATTCCTCAACTTGAGCAGAGATGAGAACGACGAAAGGAGAAGGTTCGGCCACAGTAAGCTTGAAAATTGGCCCTATATTTTTCAGGTGGTTCAGATATTGATTATATTCAATATCAAAGATGTCAAATGTGCGGTTGTTTGAAATATCATATAAACATTTCGATTTTGAAGCATTGCACTAAAATATACGGCTACAAAAATACCCAAATTTCGTAAAATTATGAAAAATTTCAAGAAGTCAAATTTCGGTACAAATCAATGAAAAGAACATAGGGCGCAAAACGTCAACAAAAATAATTCCTACGCTAAGAGATAGCTCTGGAATTTATCTTCCTATCTATATAAGGCACGGTCCATTTGATATTCTGGGGGGGGGGGGGCCTTAGGTTTTTTTGTCGGAGCAAGATTATTTTTTTTCGCCCCGGACCGGGACAAAATTATTTTTTTCTTGCATAGTTGGAGCAAGGAAATTTTTTTTAACAAAGTGATGCGCATATTAAGAATGTTTGTGTTTTATTGTTAGAAATTATTTATATTTTTACTCAAAACTCTAAATATTAATATATTAGTTTATTTTTATGCAAGAATTCAATTCACTTTTAAATAGAGATAAAAGATTTTTACAATACAATTCTCAATATTTTATATAAGGTACATGTATATAACATGTATAAGAAGGTCTGAGGGGAAGGTCTCCTAGACAAATTTTTAAATGTAGAATTGTAAATTGGTGAATAACTGAAGTTATATGAAGGGATACATGCAACGTGTATTAATAGCAATACATAGATATTCACAATATATATATAAGCTTTTAAGGAAGCCCTTTTTCATTCACACATGAATAACTTTTGATATCTTCATATATATATATTTATCACATGATACACCCGTTATGCAGTTTCATAAAGCCATTTCATAAATATATGATATGATAACACGTTACATATCGCTCTGCTTGAATGCGATTGGTCAAGTTTGGAACCTAGTCACATAAACCTTGACAAATGTGACCTTTCAAATATCGGTCAACTGTTAAATTCAGACCCGGAGTCAATATCAATGATTAAAATTGTTGTTGTTGAATTAATTCTTGCATTAAAATACTATTCAAAATTGAAATCCTTTTCTCTTACGCACAGAATATCTATACAATGGAGCACTACTTCTCATGGCGTAGCAGACGACTTCTAGATCACGCCTCTTGTTCTCGGGAACGTTGATTTCACTTTAGAAATACACATTTTTAGGCAATATCATGTGATAAAAAGAATCTCAAATGAATTTTCATCTCATACGATGTATTATGAAACTCGTTGTGCGTTTTATATCCCCTCGCCAAGGCTCGGGGATATAAAACCCGCAACTCGTTTCATAATACTTCGTATGAAATGAAAATCCATTTGAGATCCTATATATATGAACTTTGCCATTAGTAAATAATGTTTTGATAGAAAACTTATAATGGCGAGTGAAGCGAGCCAAAATTTTTTGATACAAATTGAAAACTGCAGCAAGCGAAGCGAGCCGGAAAATTTTCAAGAATTTTAGCGAAATTTTATGGTAATTCTTCAAATTCAGATTATTTGTAATCTTAGAGCAAGATTATTTTTCTCTGTCACACCATAAGCAAATTAATTTTTTTCATCAAAATTGAGAGCAAAATTATTTTTTTCGAAAAAAACCCAAGCCCCCCCCCCCCCCCCAAGAATATCAAATGGACCGTGCCGAATTGGTTTGCGCCCATGTTAAAAGAATTTTGCCTATCATACGGTGTTTTTTTTTTCCTTTATTAAGAGGAAATGACGTCATGACGTGACGTCATATCTTACGCACGTGACTTAACAACCTACTTGAAATATGAACCTAATATATTTGCACATATTCTAATGAAATATTAGAGACAGAAAATCATAATTTCATATATGATGCTATATGAGAGGTTCGGTAATCAAGAACAGATATGTCGCCTGTGGCATATTTGGCCCTAAATACATAACCTTGGCCGTGAAAGTGGTCTTGACCTTGAGAATGACCTTATCCTACTATTGTTCTTGTCACATTTGTCTTAAGTATTCATGCTTGGTCATCTCTGATAGCTTGATCTGTACCATCAGCATCAAATAATTTTAAGTAACAGCCATGTAGCAAGAAAGTTGACCTTGACCATTATTTTAAAGTGACGTTGACCTACATCTGGTGTAGCCGCTCATAATGCTTTCTCATCCTTTGAAATATATGTATATATGATGTATATCAACTTTGCTACATACATATATCTGAAAATATACAATCACCCCACCCGTCCCTTTAAGATTTCAAGACTTTGACAAAAGATACAATAACCAAGATATATGGAAGATAATGCCTATCTATTGGTCTATACCGAGTGTCAAATCATTACTTTAAATGAATTTTAAAAGTATGCTTATGTGACCCTTTTTACATTACCCTGACCTTGAAAATGACCTACATTGAGAGTTTAAGATCATGCTTTACCACATCTTCAAGTTTGATTAATGTATAGTATATATAAAGACACAAATAGTAAAATATGTGAAAGTGTGACTACAAGACATACAGATCGACCGTCAGACGGACAAACGGAGGGGCGTCGGATGAAGTGTTCCCTGTGTGTCGCATTGCGTTGCATGCAACACCAAAGGTCTTATCATGACGAGCAAATGGATTTCAACTTGTTTCCCATATAGCATCATCAATGTATATGGACGACCTTCACAGAGGCTGTATTTCATCATTCGCCTGGTTAACCCTGAAGAAATGAGTTCACTCGAATAGGGAAATATTACACAAAGATACGATTTATCCATGGATGGATATTCGTAGCGAACGCCTTTTTGTCGTAAATTTTCGAAAGAAAAATATGTCATTTCCAGCAATTTCTGAGAAGTTAGGTCTGAAGTTTAACCCCCCCCCCCCCCCACGCTTGACCATTGTCTACATTAGAACAACGAATCAAAATATTTCCGATTCCAAAACGTTATATTTGAGGAACAAGGATGTCACAACTTTTATGTACACCGTACGTTATGATGTCTGCTTATAGGCACTTTATGAATCATTGTCGATCAAAGATGATTTCATGTGGTTTTTTGTCAAATGTCCTTTTTTTTTTGAAATTGAAAATGTTCTGTGGATTTTTCGTAAACACTGCTCTCGAATGCCAACTTTGTGTTTTGTGCTTTTTTTTTGTGTTGGGTGTTACAGTTGAGTTTACTTAACATTCCGTGAAGATGGCTTAGGTGGACTGCAAGGGAATAACCACAGGAGTGAGGTATCATCGCTTGGTCACAAACCCTTTCCTCAATACAAACCCTTTCTTCTATATGTCTATATTGATTTTTTTGAATATCGACATATAGAAGAAAGGTTTTGTATTGAGGAAAGGGTTTGTGACCAAGCGATGATACCTCACCCCTGTGGGAATAACCCGGCTGGGTATCTAATGAAGTGTGTGTTCGGATGTGATCACTGCTACGTAATCATGTTGGAGATCTAACAGTGAGAACTGCAAAATGGAACGTGTCAATCCTTTTGTTTCGTTTGAAAAATAGTAGATCAACCGTACCTCCGTGTACGTCCTAGTCGGTCTATGAATCGTGTGTGTAGGAGAAACTCAAATCCACAAAGTACAAGGGCACTAAGGAATTCCAAATATTTTTACACCTCGCCCTTTGTAATAAATTACCAACCTATATTTAAATTAGGTCAATAAAAACAACAAGTGTTTTCATCTTTTTTATAAACGTATTTATATCTAGTTTAGAGTTAAGTTTATGTACAATATTCAAGGTATAAAAGTCATGATAAGAAATGCAATCAAAATTAGAAACAATGTCATTACATGAACATTTGTGACAAAGATAAAAGTCAGATTCTCTTAACAAAGAACTATCACGTCTATCAGCAGTAGAGTGTGTTCCCGAGAAAAAATACAACAGATCAATAAAATTACAGTTTCTATAGTCACCGAGGTCAGCGGAGGAATTCAATGTTCTATATTGTGAACCGCTGTCATTTTGCCAACAGCTTCTCAAAGTTGGCTGGTAAATTGGCTCCAACATTTATAAATAGTCCTTTTAGAACGTTAAGCTCCTTTGTGAGCAAATCAAGTCTTTTCTGCAAGTTCTCGTTTTCGTTCACTAGTTGTTGAACTCGACCTTCAGTATCTTTCTGTTTCTGCTTCGCCTTCTCTCTACTTTTTCGCACAGCTACGTTGTTTCTAGATCTTTTGTCAAAGTATTCCTCTGTCCCTTTCTCGGGTTGTCTTTTCTTGTTTGTTCTGATGGGACCCCCTGCAGATGGTTTACGACCAGGGCGTCCACGAGTGTAACTCTCGCTGGGTGAGGGTGGCGGGGTGATCGTAGACGAGGTAACAAGGGAATCGGCCAACGCCCCCTTTGTTCCCGCGCAGCTTCCGAGGGTATTCTCGGCTTTGACGGTGAGTAGGTCCCACCCGACCGTCAGATCAGCTGATTCTGTATTGTTACAAGACATAAAGTCAATCTCACTAAGATTTGTGACTGTACTTGGAATAGCAGTGGTTGGTGTACTCACGTTAGCTATAGAACCAATGTCACTTGTTTTCACGTCCAGAATTAACTTCTCAAGTGTCTCGTCGTTCACTTGGCTCGTGTTATTCAAAAGTTGCTGTATATCAACAGAGTCCTCCAACACAGGATCTAAAGACAGGTTTGAAAACTCCTCGTTTCCGTTTAGTTCTGCGTACGTTTGTTTCTTCTCACCGGTTATTTCTTCATGCAGATGAGGAGAGTCCGGTAGTATCAAGTTTTCTGTCGGACATGGTGAACCTGGGAAGGTGTTATTGTCAAATGAAAACAGTGGAAAATCCAGCGCCGTTAATTGAAAGTCACCGTTCAAAACAACAGGCCCGAGAGCCTGCAAATGAGATCGCAAATCCAAAAGATTGCGTTGTGTAGTTGTGGTTGTTGCTATTTTGGCTTCAGACATACCAGTGACGAATCATGGGTATGTCCCTCGTATATATACTCAGCGCGAGCGTGCGCTTGATATCAATGCGCATGATCGAACCGGCTTGAAAACATGCTTATAAAGGTGAAACCTTTCTGAAATGGAGTTTATTGAATGTAGAATGAAAGTTTTTTCATGAAAAGTACAAGGATATGAAACGTTTAATTCAAATAATCATTGCATTTCCCAATTTTTCCACGCACTATTTTAAATATATTTAGCATATGATGTCATTGCTGAATATAGCAATTTCTATTTTAAGTAATTTGCGTCAGGATTGACGTCAATCATCGGAACATTACTAGAATTTTCCATGGATGTAAGGAAGAAAGTTCAATGAGTTCCGGTAGAAAGGGGAATTCCATTTACTCCTTATTGAATTTTATTGTGCAATATCTTCATTTTTACAGATTTAAATTTATAAACGAAAATTTTAACTAAACTAAACTATTAAAAGTAAATGATGACAAGAAAAATAGATATGAAAGTTAATTGAAAATTTTAAAGAAAACAGGTACCCGCTTACGGAGTGAATGAAACCCTCAAATTTCATTGGTCAATAAAATTATTGCACAATATTTCCATCGATAACAAACAGTTGACAACAAGCCGAAAACCTGCTACACGCGTCTCAGAGAGGTATGTTACAGTATATTTTATAATCTTTAATGTCTAAATCATCAAAAGGTAGGCAGTATTTACCCTGTGATTTTCTATAAACAATGAATTTCTTCATATTATTTCTTTGAAGTTATTGACAAATTCACTTCCGGTTGCGAAATCATATTATTTGCGGTAAGAATACCGACAAGAAATCTGGTTTGTGATGTAAGGTAACTTCATATCATCATTTAAACTTGTCTTCTTGATAATAAAACACTTTGTTAGTATGATTCTTATGAAAACAACTTCTTTTCAAGAAAATGAAACTTGTATTTGACGTGGGGATTTCTAGTTGCATCAGCTTCTAAAATACTGAGTGCCTCAGAAATGTTGAGAAAATTTGCAATGCATTGTAAAGTTGAATGCAGCCTTAAATTCTCAGCATAAGCATTATGCACTAAACGATAAATGCAGATGACACAACCATTTTATTTCAGTAATTGTAAAGATAATGCAGTAGTTTTCCCCTACTGACTGGTAGCATTGTAAAAAGCGGTAACAGTAACCTATACTTGTACATGCCAAATGGACCTATTGCATGCCAAAATAATCTTTGTAAGGGTAAAGTGCACCACTATTTCTATTGATAAAACACAAACATTCTTAATATATTGCACATCACTTCTTAGAAAAATAATTTCTTTTTTGCTCCAACTTTGCAAGAAAAAAAATAATTTTGCTCTGGTCTGGGGCAAAAAAAAAAATCTTGCTCTGAACAAAAACCCAAGCCACCCCCCAGAATATCAAATGGACCATGCCTTATTTCCTCCTTCATTATAACTCAATAATTTCCTCCTTCATAACTGTAAAATCCCCCCTCTAGATCCTTGAAAACTCGACGATAGATAATCTGAATGAATCATGTGTAAAACCTCACGGGAAGCATATTTCCATCAAGATTTTAAAAATAATCAGCATTTTACCATTATGATAGCAGAAATATTTGTTATAGGGTAGCTTTGGACACAGTTTGGTTTACATTTATTATAATATGCACTATATTGTCATCATGCAATTGTGATACACAATTGGCTTGCTCCACAGCAGTCTATGGGGAGGAAATGAAGCCCTCTTAGTCTTACATACAAAAATAACTGAAAAGAAACAACATGTGATACAGACGAAATATTGAAGCTCCACAGGCTGTCAGTTACCAGTGATTATAGAAAGCAAAACAGTCTTAATACTCTTATGATATCCTAGAATTAAAATGAGAAGGAATAAATCATCAATGAACTATATTTTTGGGTTGATGTACCGGTATAGGTATCAACATCAAACTAGTTACCTAAATGATGCAGTTTTCCCTCTTTATTTGATGCTGGTATCCCCATCAACCCCAGAAATATTATATTGATTCCTCAGTTATATAGAACTGTAAAGAAAAACGTGCTAGACGGGTTATAGTCAATGTACATGTATGAGTTCCCACCTACTAGTGGTGGTCTTCCACATTATGACCTCATAATCAACTACTGTCCTGTTCACTAAATCCAGAGCAACCTGTTTTGGCGATTTATTCTGTCATCTGAAGAATTTTCCTATACATTATAGTTTTTGAGAATTGACCTCCTTTAATCGTAACTGGAAATTAACTTCAACTTACGCTATCAGCTGCCCTTTAACTGCAATATGAAAAATAAAATGTCTACGGGAAATTTTCATGTTAATTTCAAGCCGCTGCCATATTGTTCTCCATGTCAACAGTAGTAAACAGTGACATCATAGCTCCCGACGTCACACATTTTCAGCGATTTTACTATAGAAAAATCCCTGTAGACTTTTTATTTTCCGTCCTATTTCTAACTTAATTGACGCACAACCAAAACAATGGTATTTTCTGTTACGACTAAAGGAGCACTTTCTATATAGACATAACGTCAGACAGTGCATGAATTTTATATATTTTCATTTCCATGCTTCATAAACATCGACGGCGGGTGCGGCTAGCCAACAGGGGATGCTTACTCCTCCCGGGCACCTGGTCCCACCTCTAGCTTGCTAGGGGTCCGTCGATGTTCAATTTTGTGCTCTATTGTAAGTGCTGTTGAGATTATCGTCAGGATCTTCTTTAACTCATTTAAAACTGATATCTCTTTGGAAGATGATTGTATCATATTTTAGGGAAAACAGGGTGCTCTGGATTTAGTGAACAGGACAGCAAGTCTGTCAAAGCATTGTTGTTCTTACCATTGATTATGACGTCATAATCGTAACAATCCACCAACAGGTACATTATGTTTGCAATCACTTTATAACATAAAGGATTTCAGTCATATTTGCATGAATAAAGAGAGTGACCATTTAACACTTTCATGTTGCAGATTCACTTCATTCAGACTTATTCTATTGTAGGGAAATAAATCATACAGTACAGCATGCCTCCTAGGAAAATGGATGATGGATCCGACTCGGATTCTAAATCTAAACGAGCAAAATTTGAGAAGGGTTCAGAGGATTATATTCGTCGCAGGGAAAGAAATAACATTGCAGTTAGGAAGAGTCGCGAGAGGACCAGACAGAAGGCAAAAGAAACAAAGGAACAGATGAGTTATCTCCAAAGTGAGAATCAGCGTCTGGAGCAAAGAGTGCAGATCTTATCCAAGGAACTCAGTGTTCTCAAAGACTTATTCCTGGCTCACGCAGCGGCAGTCAGCCAGAACGAGGCAGCAGATAATGGCAGCGATATGAAGCCGCAGATCAAGATTGCTAAAAATAGCGATCACGAATACTCTGTAATCACAATGCCAGAAAGGCCCCAGTGACTAGCGGCCTGGGGCCTCGAATTTTACCCCCCCTTCACAATAGACAGCAAGATGATGTCATTTTATTTATCAAAAATTTGGTTTATGTTGTTTAGTTCTTTTCATTTTAAGTATATATTCTCATAGCGATTGTGAAGGCATACAGTGGTATGCACAAGAACTGTAATTGTTGAACTCTTATAAAAGGTTGACTAATATTGCAAGAGACAGACATTTAGAACATTCATGGATGTATATGAATCATATGTGTTGTTCAGTAACATGCTTTATTGAGGATAAAATTTGTTTTGTATCTTAAAATAATTGACTTGATTTGTTTCTATATATATCAGTACGGTTAATAATAATAATATGGTTAAAATACATTTTAGATTTGGAAGTGCATTTTATTGTTTGCACAAGGAACCATAAACACATTTAAGTTTTCTTTTCCTCGGCATTTTATTTGCCCTGTTGCAAATCTCAGCTCTCAATTTTATATATAAGAAATCAGTTTTTTGTGTCGCCTGCGAAGCATAGCGACACTTAGGGATCACTTTGTCCGTTGTCCGTCTGTCCGTCCGTCCGTCCGTCCGTCAGTCAGTCCGTCTGTCTGTCACACTTTGGGTGTCACAGCCCATAACTTTTGAATGGTAAGTGATAGGGCTTTTATTTTTCACATGTGTATTCCTTGTGACAAGTACTTTCTACACATACCATAATTTTTGACCTAGTGACCTTGACCTACATATTTGACCTACTTTTCAAAAATAATAAGATTGCTTGTATCTTTTGATTGGTAAGGGATAGGGCTTTGATATTTCACACATGTATTCCTTGTGACTATACCTTTGTAAACATACCATAACTTTTGACCTTGTGACCTTGACCTAGATATTTGACGTACTTTTCAAAAAAAGTTAAAATGTGCTATATCTTTTGAATGGTTAGTGATAGGGCTTTGATATTTCACATGTGTATTGATTGTAACAAGACCTTTCTACACATACCATAATTTTGACCTAGTGACCTTGACCTATATATTTGACCTACTTTAACGAAAAATTAAGATTGTATATATCTTTTGATTGTTAAGGGATAAGGTTTTGAAATTTCACTTGTGTATTCCTTGTAACAAGACCTTTCTGCACATACCATGATTTTTGACCTTGTGACCTTGACATAGATATTTGACCTATTTTTCAAAAAAAGTTGGGATTCGCTATATCTTTTGATAGGTTAGTGATAGGTCTTTGATATTTCACATGTGTATTCTTTGTGACAAGACTTTTTTAAACATACCGTAATTTTTTACCTAGTGACCTTGACCTACATATTTGACCTTTTTTCTAAGGATTGCGTATATCTTTTGATTGCTAAGTGATATAAGGCTTTAATACTTCACACATATATTTCTTATGATGTGACCTTTGTTTTGTTACCAAAGTATTTAGGTAGTGACCTTGACCTAGTTGATTGACACTATTTTCTGAAAATTTGAGATTGACCATATCTTTCAATTGGTAAATAAGAGGTCTGATATTTCACATATGAATTTCATTAGACAAGACTTTTATAGTGTACCAGTAATTTTGAACCATGTGATTTACCTCCTAGAATAGGCCGCTTCGCAGGCGATACAAGCATTCCTTGGATTGCTATTTTTTTTTCAAAAAAAATTTCTTGTCGCGAATTGAAAGTACACATCATCACAACTATTCAGACGATTGGTTTCCTGGCCACAAGTCGACTTTGTTTGGTGCTGTTGTAATCAAACTTTATAAACTTTACCTTGAGTGAAGGATTCCTCTGTTGATTTGTAGGTCAAGGTCATCATGAAACTTACAAGAAATGTTTATGGATTCCCCTTATTGACTTTGAAAATGGTTTCAGATCATTATGAACTTCTTCATGACAATAGATTGAAAATTGAAGTGGACCCTATTCACTCTAATTTGCATTTAAATAGAGTAGCAAGACAATCTCTCTGTAGTGCAAGTTATGAAATTCAGCACATTGCATGTGCGATTCACCTAAGCTTGTTATCTCCTCGCAACATAAATGCAGGGGGATATATATATAGTAACGCTGTGTGTGTGAGTATGTCGCACATTTGTATACAGCCTAGAGGACACAGTTTTGATCGGATCTTGACCAAACATTATACACTTATTCCATATGGCAAGAGAAAGAGCCCTATTGATTTTAAGGTCAAAGGTCAAGGTCACAGATAGGAAATGGCTAAAATCCTTGTATACAGCCTAGAGGGCACAGTTTTGTCTGGATCTTGACCAAACTTCATACATTTACCGGTATTCCTTATGGCGACTTGTATAAAGCCTAGAGAGCAGTTTTGATTTGATCTTTGCTAAACTTCATACGCTTCTTGTTTATGACAGGAGAAAGAGCCCCATTGATTTTCAAGGTCAAAAGGTCAGATGTCAAGATCACAGATTGGAAATAGTTAAAATCCTTGTGGAAATAGTTAAAATCCTTGTATAGAGCTTAGATCGCGCAGTTTTGCTGGGATCGTTACCAAACTTCGTACACTTCTTGCTAAAGACAGGGAGAAGAGCCATATTGTCAAAGGTCAAGGTCACAGATATGGAAATAATTACAATCCTTGTATACAACCAAAAGGACACAGTTTTGATCGGATCATTACCAAAATTCATACATTCATTACTCATGACAAGAGGAAGAGCCCTATTTATTTTCAAGACCATAGGCCAAATTCACAGATAAAGCCTGAGTGAGAATATTGATTTACATGCCATGCGAGGGGATACTACACTTTGCATTGCCAAGGTTTTATATCCAAGGCAATCCATGTAAATGTATGAGATAGCACATTTTATTGGTCAATATTCAAATAAATAAGACTTGTCAGCAGACAAAAAGTCAAGGACTCAAATAAAAAGGTATAGCCATGAAGTATCCATGTAAAATTTCATGGCTCTATTCGTAATAATAATCCACGAGATATTGCCAAGCTTAAAGTTTTTAAAAAGTAGGTCACCAGGTCAAAAGTCAAGGCACTTCAATAATATTGATATTGGGAAGTTCTGCTGACATTATTTTATCACATTTTAATTGAGAAACTTCTACTTTGAGCACTGTGCAAATCTAATGAAAATTTTCCCCTAACGGGATGAAAATGCCGCAGCATTATTTTTTGGAAAGTTATCTTGGGATCAAGGTCAAGCGTCAATTGTGACCTGGACCTTTGACCTTGGTTCAAAGTCATAACACACCCTTAGGTCCTAAGGAACATTTTTGTGAAATATTTTTGAAATCCATCTACAGGGGGAGGATTTATGCTCCAGACGAGGTTTTACTAAATGATGCCTATTGTGACCTTGACTTATGACCTTAGTTTAAGATCATGACACACCCTTAGGTCCTAAGGAACATTTATGTGAAACATTATTGAAATCCATCCACAGTGGAAGGAGTTATGCTCTTGACAAGGTTTTACTAATGATGTTTATTGTGACTTTAACCTATGACCTTGGTTCAGGTCATGACACACCCTTAGGACCTAAGGAGCATTTCTATGAAATATTATTGAAATCCATTCACAGGGGGAGGAGTTATGCTCTGGACAAGGATTAACTAATGATGTCTATTGTGACCTTGACCTTTGATCTATGACCTTAGTTCAAAGTCATGACACACCCTTAGGTCCTAAGGAACATTTCAGTGAAATATTGAAATCCGTTCACAGGGTGAGGAGTTATGCTCCGGACAATGTACTACTAATGATGTCTATTGTGACCTTGACCTTTGATCTATGACCTTGGTTCAAGGTAATGACACACCCTTAGGTCTAAAGGAACATCTCTGTGCAATATTATTGAAATCCATCCACAGAGAGAGGAGTTATGCTCTTGACAAGGTTTTACTAATGATGTCTATTGTTACCTTGACCTTTGACCTTGGTTCAAGGTCATGACACACCCTTAGGTCCTAAGGAACATTTCTGTGCAATATTATTGAAATCCATCCACAGGGGGAGAATTTATGCTCAGGACAAGGTTTACCTTAATGTTTATTGTGACCTTGACCTTTGACCTCGGTTCAAAAGCTCATTCCTAGCAGAGGCACCTTCTGGATACTAGGCAAGCATGCTACCCAAAGAGGAATAAAAAGACAACATTTGAACTGTTTTAACAGGGTGTATCTCGAAATCTGTAGTTAATCTCCATAGTGATATACTTAACAATCACTGATTGGATAAACGCTGGTGATATGTGACGGCCTAACTTCTGAATAGCTATATATTTAGTCAAGGGGTTATAGTTGAAGTTCTTTGATCACAACCCTTGACAATGTGAAGATGGAGAAATCTACATGTCAAAGCCTTGTACCTTATAGTACATGAAATATAGCCCAGGTGAAAGTTTTGTCCACTTAGCTGACAACGCCAAGGCTATGACATTAGCTCCCTGAACATTCGTCACTGCTACCTAAAACATTCAATTTTGTTTGTGAAGCAGCATCTTTGTCAGTAAAACAGCTGTTAAGTGAAAAGTAGGTCACAATCAGTGGTCAAGGTAAAAAGGTAGCAATGGGAGGTCTAGCCACAAGGAATGCACATGTGAAATAATCCCTATCACCTAGACACATGTATACATGTACCATTAAAAAAAATTGGCAAAAAATTAAGATTTTGCAAAGTAGGTCCAATTCCAGGGTCAAGGTCACAATTTTCTTTAAACACCACAGACTTGTAAGCAATACACAAATAAGGACATTTTTTATATAAACACAGAACATAGATGAGTATACGGCTGCCCTGTGGTCCTAGTGAGGTTAAAAAAAAAAACAACCTTTTAGTCACTAGCCCAATGCCCTATTCATTAGACCACGGTGCCGACAAGGTCACAACTTTTAGTATCCATGGAAAGGTCTTGTCACAAGGATTGCACACATGAAATATGAAAGTTCTATAACCTATCACCAACTTTTCATAAGTAATGGTCGATGTTTTCTTTTTAAAGTATGTCAAACTCAAAGGTCAAAGTCACAACTTTTGGAATCCATGGAAAGGTTTTGTCACAAGGAATGCACATGTGAAGTATGAAAGTTACTTTTCACAACTTACATCAAAGGTTTAAGTTTTTCAAAAGTAGGTAAAACACCTAGGTCAAGGTCACATGATAAAAGATCTTGGTCTTGACACAAGGAATGCAAAAGTTATGGCCAAGTTTTTGTTTACAAACTTAAGGGGGGGGGGGGAACTATATGCCCCTGAATCTTCAATTTCGGGGACATTAAATTTAGGTCCAAGGTCAAGGTAAAATCAATTTGGTATTAAACTTAATAGTAATACATATGCAATATGCTAGCCCTATCACATACAGTTACAAAGTAATACCCTTTTATTGAAAGCATGATTGAATGACCGACAGAAAAACAAGCCAAATGCCACATGTCCCCTTGATAGGTAGACCAGGGCATAAAAAGTGGTGTTTACTTAACTAGAATGTGTCATGCCTGGCAACTTTTTAAACGGATATGAAGATGACTGTGTCTGTGGGTCTATCCGTCAAAAAACTTTCATATTGGCCATAACTTCTTCACCATGAGAGTTAGGGCTCTTAATTTGGCATTTCACATGATAAATAATTCAGGTACAATAAAAGTCTTGCAATGAGGAGCATACATGCCAAATATATAACAGTATATGTACCTCTTACGATATAGAAGTTAGGATCAATGCTTTTAAAATGCAGGTCAGATGTAACTTTTGAAATCACATAACATTTTTCTTGTTCCAACAGAAAGGTGAAGTCACAAGAAATACTCTTGCCAAGTACATGTACATGTATCAGAGTCCTACCTTTTATGGTACATTAGCTATTAGTTATGGTTATTAGTTATTACTTATGGTCATTATTAAAGTTTTACCAAATTATTATCAAAGGTCATATGATAGAAAATTATTGGTACCTACAGAAAGGCCTTGATTGTCAAAAGGAATGAAAAAAATCATTCCAAGGAATGCATTTGTCACCTGGGAAACATAGCGACTTACTTAGGAATCACTTTTATATAGGGTGTGACAGACATCAAAGTGTGAAACACAAACGGACAGACGGACAAAGTGATCCCTAAGTTCGTTATGCTTCGCATGTGACACAATAAACCATATATCAAATGTAAGAGTCCTACCTCTTACTACAGAGCATCCTCCATTTGCTGGAGCCCTTATTTAGACCTTGACACCACTTAAGCAGCTATTTTGACAGTTCAGCTAGAATTGTAGTCACTCAGGTACTCTAGTACTAAAACAAAGTTACCCAAAAATAGAAACTGATACTTGATTTTATTAGTTCATTTTGAACACCACATACACGGAAGTCTCTACATATAAATCAAGCAGCAAGAATGGGAACATTCATAATTGTTCTAACTTTACACTCATTGTATAACAATAACCATTATATCAGTAGTTTATGGTTTTATCATTTTAAATGCAAATGATGCTCAATTAATATAATCACTAATCAATCTAGATCTTTGAAGTGTAATTCTTGTAGTCGTCGATGTTTGTTTTTGAGTTTTATCCATGATGGTGTGCTCTTATCGACAAGTGCTACATTAGGATACTTTGGTCGTGGTGGTTTGGGTTGAAATGGATTTATTGTCTTTAACTTTTCACGCAGCACCTCCTCGTTTATCTGCTTAACGTCTTTATATCTATCCAGATACCTGTAAGATATTAGAAACATAGTTATATACAGTCAAACCTGTCTTATGTGACTTTGCAAGTGCAGACAGAAAATAGGTCACATAAGACAGGTGGTCACTGAATACAGGTTCTACCTGATCCTACAAAATTTTTGTAGTATAAGAGCAATACTATTAAATGAATCACTGCATATTTATTGATTAATTGTGTTGTACATATAAAATCACATTAGATTTTATTCATATAAAATCACATTAGATTTTATTCATATAAAATCACATTAGATTTTATGATTTAATTATGAAAGACACTGATGAAGAGATTTAATGTAAAATAGTATGTAGTTTGGGTCCTTTGCAACACTAAAAGTTGTAATATACAGGTTTGGAATTCAGTACAGGACAGAAAAATGATGGAAATGGGGTATGGTCAATTCGTACCATAACCAACTCGTACCTGCCACTTCGTACCATACCTTACTACCAACTCGTACCAAAACCATTTCGTACCAAGACCAACTCGTACCATAAATTCTACCAACTCATACCATACATAAACTCGTACCATAACCAACTCGTACCATGCTACCAGTACTCGTACCATAAACTCGTACAATTCATAAATTCGTGCCATCCATTAACTCATACCATGGTACCAATACTCGTACCATAAACTCGTACCATGTATAAATTCCCACCCCTACCAACTTGTACCATGGTACTCAGTAAATTGTTCTCTGTAAACTCGTACGTGAAATAACTTTTTTCGGACCTTGACAAATTTTTGCATCAATTTTTATTGATTAAGCGTCATGCATGTTTCGAATATCTAATCTGCATTATTGGAAACTTATCACACATTGTAAAGAGTTCAACTAATAATTCATAGTTGATTCAAAAGATGTTGTATATATACGCTACATCGATGGATGATTGGAGTTGGCTATGATTAGAGTAAATGTTAATGGGTACGTGATTATGTGTGGTACGAGCTGGTTATGGTACAGGTTAATTTGATAGGAAAATTGCTACGGAGGAATAGAAAAGGTCACATAAAGCAGGAAGTCACTAAAAAGAGGGTCACTTTAAGACAGGTTTGACTGTATATAATAAATGTAAGACATTACTACAAAGGTAAATTCCAAAAGACGTTGACTACAGAGTGATCACGAGTCCCAATACGATAGACCCTTGCCATCCAAACTTCATTTTTGTGAAGTCGAGATAGTGTAGTGGATAGCGTGTCGGACTCATGATTGCCAGGCGGAAGGTGCCATAGGTAGTGGGTTCGAATCCCTGGCAGGGAAGAATAGGTAAATAGGGTACCTTGTTATATACATGATTTTCTTGTGCTTTGTATTTGTTTATTTCTCATGTATGTATAGTCTGACTATCAAAGGTCCATCGTACTAATTGGGTGTTAATGTTTTGTTTTGTTTGTGCTTTCTGTTTATATGTATTTCAGTACTACATTACCCTAGGGAGATCCACCCATTAGTACAAAGGTAAATCCCTAAAGCCATCAACTACCGAGTGATCACGAGTTCGATACGATAGACCCTTGCCATCCAAACTTCATTTTTGTGAAGTCGAGATGGTGTAGTGGATAGCGTGCTGGACTCATGATTGCCAGGCGGAAGGTGCCATAGGTAGTGGGTTCGAATCCCTGGCAGGGAAGAATAGGTAAATAGGGCACCTTGTTATATACATGATTTTCTTGTGCTTTGTATTTGTTTATTTCTCATGTATGTATAGTCTGCCTATCCAAGGTCCATCGTACTAATTGGGTGTTAATGTACTGTTTCGTTTGTGCTTTCTCTCTAAATGTAAGAGATATAGATCTAAAAGTTATACCAAGGTCTATACTGCTCTTACATGTGAAGACATGTACACAACTTTAGAGATACATGTACACATTTCCTTAAATCAAATTTATTTATATAAATTTGATTTGATTTAAGGAAATATAAATTTGATTTAAGGAAATGTGTATCTGAAGATTACACCGCTTTAAATGCATCATTCTCATGCAATGTTGCTATAACGTCGATTTTCATTGGTTGTTTGCTCCTTAGTTACGGCTGTAAAATGAGAACATTGTATCCTTTGACGTTGCTAACGTCACATTTCACCTAATATTCACAAAAATATAGATTGCATTAGAATGGGAATAACTAGATATTGACGTTTGGGGACGGTAAAAGCTGACTTTATTGTGCAAACATCCGATTTTCTGTCTCTGCTAATGCGTCGCCAGAAAAACTCAGTTTGCGACCATAAAATCAGCATTTACCATCCGCAAACATAACGTCAGTAACTAGTTAATCCCTAAAGGATGCAAAGTGCCTGGTTGCAGAACTGGAATGTAAGTATGAATATGCAGACTTGCAATGTACATAAATTGAATATGATCTCGGCAGGTGGGAAACATTACTGGCACATTTCAGGTTGCTACTCATTCATATATGATTCAGAAACCATTTTCATTCATCAGGGTCCTATGAGTTTGACCCATTAATTTGGACCCCAAAATCATCAGGAATCATCCTTGATTCGTGGGAAACATTTCTGAAAAATTCCATGATAATAGGTGCAATACAGGCTCTAATATGGTCTAGAAACCATTTTCAATCATCTGAGTCCTATGACCTTGACCTTTTGACCAAAAAGTCAATAGGGATCATCCTTGATTCACAGGAAAAATTTCTGGCAAGTTTCATGATCATAGGTGCAATACAGACTCTAATATGGTCTGGAAACCATTTTCAATCATCTGAATCCCATGACCTTGACTTATGGCCCTTTGACCCTAAACTCAAAAGGGATCATCCTTGATTTATTGGAAACATCTCCGGCAAGTTTAATGATCATAGGTACAATACAGGCTCTAATATGGTCCGAAAACCATTTTCAATAGGGTTCATCCTTGATTCATGGGAACTTTTCTGGTAAGTTTCACAATCATAGAAGTGATACAGGCTCTTATATGGTCCGTAAACCATTTTCAATCATCTGAGTCCTATGACCTTTGACCTTTGGACCCCAAATTCAATAGGGTTCATCCTTGATTCATGGGAAACATTTCTGGCAAGTTTCATGATCATAGGTGCAATACAGACTCTTATATGGTCCGGAAACCATATTTCATAATCAGAGTCCTACGACCTTGACCTTTTCACCCCAAAATCAATAGGGTTCATCATTGACTCATGGGGAGTAAGTGTATGAAGTTTAATTATCTGGCAGCCGCCACTTAATTATGTGGCGGCAGATATATCATAGTTGACTTATAGTCCGGAAACCAATTGTTGACGCCCGCCCGCTCGTCTCACATCAAATTAAGAGCCCAGTGTTGCAACTTGGCTAATAATAAAAAGTATATAAGTATCTGAGCACCTAAAACTAGAGAAGCAAATGGTAAAGTTTTGTCAACACGACAGATGCTGACACTAAAGCTATGACATTAGCTTCCCAGACATTCATCATGGCTAAAAAGACAAATCTTAGCTTCCCACTCACGGCTAAAAATACAAATCTTAGCTTCCCACTCACGGCTAAAAATACAAATCTAAGCTTCCCAGACATTCATCATGGCTAAAAAGACAAATCTTAGCTTCCCAGACATTCATCACGGCTAAAAGACAAATCTTGGTCAAGCAACATAGCTGCTTTGTAAAGTCAGCTGATTCTATGATGTCATTGTGGGATCATGAAATTAAATCTAATACCCTAGCTTTTGTAGTAAAAAGAGGTCCATGGGGGCCTTTATTGCTCACCTAAGTACTTTGCTACTGACAGTCTTTTATTAACATTTGCATACTTTTAGTAAATAAAACTCATTTTGCTCAGATACATGTATATGAGTTCCAAACAGTCTTGTGAAATATGTAAAAATTATCAGAGGAGGTAAAAACTTACAAATCAAATGGCTGTTTTCCTGGCCATTTCTTCTGTTTAGGATGGTAGGGAGGGGGATGAACAAACTCAAAGGATGGATGCTTCATGTCTGAAAATAGAAGTAAGAATCTATGTAGATACCTAGTACATTGTATACAGCAGTATCGGTGAATTTCAGATAAGACAAGGAACATTATCAGCTTAGTCGGCTTGCTCTATTCATATCCAACCTACAAGTGGACATTTGCAAACTAATGGTTTATAACATCAATGTCATATGACTTGTTGAACATGGTTCTATTAGGGTATGAGTTGGTAAATATGATTTCGTGATCCATCATTTACATTGGACGTCAAAACGTTGCATTCTCAGGCAAAATCATATGAGACAATCAAAACTCATGCTTATGCTTTTAAAATAAATTTCAATTCAAGGTCAATTTTGAGTATCAAAACATGTATCGCTTAAAATATTAAATTGAAATTCCTAAGAGTGTTCACGTACACAATCAGAAATATAATCTACAATTTGATCTTTATCGGTCCTTTGGACCAATGAAATTTGACCAATGGGTCCCGAGCCAAGACAATGGGTCCCAGCAGAATTTTATGGGTCCCAAGTTCTATATCGTCTTTTTTTCACGGCGTCTTAAGTTTGCGAATTCAAGTGATTTGAATGGCTTGCGGCGTTTCATGTCACCGAGATCGTTATGCTCCAGAAATAAATTTTTAGAAATAAAATGTCTATCTTCCAAACTTCAATCTAATAGTCAAATTTGCCAAATTAAGTAATTCATTGTTTATTTAGTTGCTTTATGGGGTGGGACGCAGCGATCAGGAATCGATGGGTCCTGAGTGATATTTATGCGTCAGAGACGCAGGACGCAGAGGTAGATTGATCTCTGCACAAAACTAATAACTAGACTTCATAGGAATAGGCATGTCCCCTGTTTCACTCTAAATATGTCAGTGACTCAGTCAAACAGGAGACCTCTGACAGAGTGAATCTGTCAAGGAAAAGGGCAAAGGTTAAGATTAGGGCTGAATATTGTGGGTCAAATTTGTTTGCAAATAAATTGGGATATTTGGAAAAATATTGCGATATATTGCAATATTTTATAGCATCGAGATTTTGAATGATTTTCATTTTCCTACTTCAACTTCACATTCAAAATTTCATTTAAAGATATGAGAATATCTTCATTATATATAATGACGAACATGTGCAGACAAATTTGACAGTCCTCCTATAACATTTGAATCATCTGGCTCAAAGAAATTAACTGCTGGGACATCGGCAGACACTCATGGACATGCAGACAGTGCAAAGAGTCACTAGGGAACTTAAGCGTAATTTAAACTACCCTTATTAAATAAATAACAGGAGGAAAGGCGAATGTCTGTGAATTTCAAGACACCACAACATCGTATGTGCAAACAATCTGCCATTCATGAACTAGATACTTGCTAAGATTTGAGCTAACATGGTAAAGTCTTTCTTGTAAATTAATTTACCAATGATTATTTACTTTTTGTCCCTGATACATGCAGTTTGTTGACGTACATTTTTTAAAAGTCAAACAAGCATTAATAAATTAAATTCATTTTTTTGGAATCTATTGGACTGTGCAGCAAGATACATGCCACGGACACAAGAATCCACCTTTGGCAATTTAAAATGCCCCTATTGTTGTATTTTGAGTAGTAATTCGTGTTTGCTTATAATTTTCAAAGAAACAACATAAAAATGGTCAAAAATCGTTTTTTTAAAATAAATACCGTGGTACGTATTGTGAAGCCTCATATCGCAATATATGTATACCCGTACCACAATAAAACCACTCGGCCCTAGTTAAGATGCTACCTAAAACTCATAATCAAAATCATGTCCGCTTTTTTCATTACTTAGCCTACAACCATAACAGCTAACATAACAACTGACGTAGGTATTGTAGACATTGTCTTTCAAACTATTCAATTGGCTAGTAGATTTCCAGACTATTGGTTTAAAAAAAAGTATATATGAAGACTGTATTGGGGTACTAAAGAAGCATCTTCCAAGCATTACAATAATCCAAAGATTAAATCGGTACACTACCAAGGATGTCCCAGAATACGTCTCTGACACTTTCATCATATTCACATTGGAAAAAGGAGATCCCAGCTGGAGTTATGTCATCTTCATAATGTTTATAGAATTCAGCTGTTTGAAATGTTCTCTGATCTAGGGATATGCTGAAAAAATAAGATATCATGTCACTATTTTGTCTGTGTAACAGAAGTTCTAGTACAAAACATTGTGTAATCAAAGATTACAAAGCTCACCTCATGGCAGCACTTTATCAAGGCGGCAAACAAGGGTAGTCAAAGATTACGCAGTTCTGTCCTATTAAGGATCAACAAAAATGCTAACAACTAAACAAAACAGAAAAGGAAAGTAGACTATTGACACCCAAATCTTCCTAGCATGTGCACTCCAAGGGAAAATATAAGTCATGACCTACATTTGTGATCTACTCATTAAGACGCATCATATATGCAAGTATAGCTTTCCTAGCACTTAAAATAAAGAATTTCAAACTTCTTAAAATTAATGTGCAATCAAGCAGAAAATATAGGTCATGATCTACGTTTGAATGTTGATTTGTGATCTAATCATAATGTCGCATCATCTGTGCAAGTTTGGCCTTCTTATTCCTTTAAAAAATAAAGAAATAAAACTTCTTAACATTGATATTCAAATCTTCCTAATATTTGCACTCAAGCAGAAAATATAGGTCATGACCTACATTTGAACGTAGATTTGTGATCTACACATAAGGTAGCAGTGAAGACCTGACCTTGACCTTGAACCCTAGCAATAGTTTTGTAAATTAAGTTACCACTGCTGATTTTTGAAAATTGATTTCTGTGATGGAATTTCTAGGATATGAGTAATCATCATGAGTTTTACAGGATTTTTATGATTTAGTAAGACTTGTACTGGTGGTAAAAAGTCCATATGCAGAAGTATCAAATGTTCTGAGAGCTAGTACACACTTTCTACTTTCGGTTTGAGCGACTCGCACATGTGCTGATTTCAATGCCAGAAATAACATGTATTTTTGTGGTCCTGCTTGTTTCATGGAAAATATAGAGAAAACAAACCGATAAACATCATATAAATTTGGTATGTATGGAAAGAGGAAGATTTTTTCTTATTTGTAATTGTATAGTAGCAGATTTTCACAGAATTTCTTCTTACTTGCTATTTTGGGTGAAAGGTGATTTTTTTTGGGACATATTTTGGTCCAATTTCTCCTTTTGCGGGCATGTTTTGAATGTATAATCCCTGGGGCTGCATACATGAATACTAATTTGTGAAATAACAGTTTGATTTTGAGGAGAATAAAGTCTGTAAAATGGTTGCTATGGTAACCAAATTAGAAATTGATGCCTAGCCTTCTTTCATGCGAGCGAAACAGGCCACAGGGTCTTCACCGCCACCTAAGAACAGATCATCTGTGCAAGTCTGGCCGTCCTAGCACTTTAAAAATAAAGAAATAAAACTTCTTAACATCAATAATCTTTCTAACATGTGCCCTCAAATGGAAAATATGGGCCATGACCTAAATTTGAACATAGATTTGTGACCTTCCCATTAAGAAGCATCATCTGTGGAAGTTTGACCTTCCTAGCACTTAAAATAAAGAAACAAAACTTCTTAACATTGATTACCAAATCTTCCTAAAATGTGCACTCAAATGGAAAATATAGGTCATGACCTACGTATTTGAACGTAGATTAGTGATCTACTCATAAAGACGCATCATCTGTGCAAGTTTGGCCTTCCTAGCTTTTAAAATAAAGAAATAAAACTTCTTAACATACTAGTGCGGACACCGATGCCGATGACAGGGTGATAGCATAAGCTGCCTCTCACTTCGTGAGGTGAGCTAAAAATTTATATAAATCCTTAATACATGTACATGTACTCACAATTTGGACTTCCTTTACTTAAAATTAGATCAAGGTGATGACACACCCTTGGTCCCAAGTAACAATTCTGTAAAATAATACTGAAATCTATGCAAAAGGGATAGATTTCAATATTATTAGATAATCCCTGACAAAGTGGTATCCATATAGTCTATTGTGACCTTGACCGTCGATGTGTGTATTTGGGTTAAGGTCATGACAAACCCTTGTGTCTTAAGTAACGATTCCATAAAAAATATTTTTGAAATCCATACAGAGAGGGGAAGGAAATATGCTCTAGAAGGTGTTACCCATATAGTCTATTGTGACCTTGACCACTGACATATGTCTTTGGATTAAGGTCATGAAACACCCTTGGGTCCCAGTAACAATTCTGTGAAATATTATTGAAATCCACGCAGAGTGAAGGAGTTATGCTGCAGACAAAGTTTTACCCATATTGTTCAAAGAGACCTTAGGTCCTAAGTAAAAATACTGTGAAATATTAATGAAATATATGCAGAGGGATAGAAATTATGCCCTGGACAAGCTTTGATGAACAGACAAAAGGATGGACAGACAATAAGTGTGATTCCTATATACCCCAAAACTTTGTTTGCAGGGGGTATAATAAGACCAATCTTGCTTCCAGCCCACCCATTTTCTGAAATTTTAATCGCATGGTTTACATGGTTCCCCACATTGCTACAGGATCAAACTCTGGCCAATATAAAGGTTTAGAGTGCTGGATATCCCTTAGTAAGGTAAGCAGTTTCTATTTGATTGATTTTTAACTTACCAGTTATCTGGCCTTTTTTCTGAAGTAAAATCTATTTTTTCATTCTGTTTAAATAAGATGAAGACATATCTGTGTGCGCCGGTGCCTTGAAGTGGAAATGGAGGTAGATAGTTACACAACTCTTCTCCATCGGCCAGTCTGTTACCGGGAATATTACCACTGAAATATAACAAATCATGTCAAACATTACACAACACACAATGTCAAACATTACACAACAAACAATGTCAAACATTACACAACAAATCATGTCAAACATTACACTGCCAATTGTGCCTCATATGAAATTCATGTAAAATTTACATGAACTTTAAATGAAAGTTCACATGTAATTTATGTGAAACGAGCACGAACATGAAATTTACATGAAATTTTTCACATGAAATTCTTGTGTAGATTTTTACATGGATTTTATGTGAATTCAATAATATTCATGTGAAGGAAATTTATGTGAAATTCATGTGAAATATTTTTCACATAAATCTAGTGTGAAATTTATATGAATTTTACATGAACTTTCATGTGAAATTTACATGATGCTCATTTCATATGAATTTCATGTGAGGCACAATTGGCTGTGTACACAACAAACCATGTCAAACATTACGCAACCATCTGGCATGGAATCAAGATGACCCATCCTGACTTTCTAAATAGACTGTATATGTATGTAAGAGGGTAAGTTGGATACCCACTCAGTCTTTGGTATTCTATAACCACATATAATGCAAAGAGCTCTGGTAATGCCACCTAAGGCAATGATAGATGTATTACTTGATCCCTAAACAAATTCAAAATTAAGACATCAGCGAATGGCAAATTTTCTCATTTCCCTGTTTTGAAGATTTTCATCAAATATCTCTTTTGAAATTTTTGAATGGTTTCCAATCAAAGATAAATCATACATATACACAACTTATAGTAACAGTGAGGGCACAGGAAGGAGTGTTTTATCTTATCACAAAAATGTTTAATATTGCTTTGCTCCCGATCCCAGTCAGCATAATTAACCCTTCCGATTGCAGGAAAATAATGTAAAATTTTGTGACAATGCTTTAACCTCGGACAAACAAGCTTTGAACCTCAGTCAAACATCAAAATTGCATTGTGACATCATGGAATTTCTCAAATTTTTCCCGCGTTCGGAAGGGTCAATTGTGTTCTTCATTTCAAATGGTAACATTTGTGTTTGGATGCCTTAATTTTCCACTTGTACATGTTTGTGACAAGGGAGTCTACTTACACACCACATAGACACTATACATAAGGGGGTCTACTTACACACCACACAGACACTATATACCAGGGGGTTTACTTACACACCACACAGACACTATACACAAGGGGGTCTACTTACACACCACAAAGACACTATATACAAGGGGGTTTACTTACACTCCACACAGACACTATATACAAGGGGGTCTACTTACACACCACACAGACACTATATACAAGGGGGTCTACTTACACACCACACAGACACTATATACAAGGGGGTCTACTTACACACCACACAGACACTATATACAAGGGGGTCTACTTACACACCACACAGACACTATATACAAGGGGGTCTACTTACACACCACACAGACACTATATACAAGGGGGTCTACTTACACACCACACAGACACTATACACAAGGGGGTCTACTTACACACCACACAGACACTATATACAAGGGGGTCTACTTACACACCACACAGACACTATATACAAGGGGGTCTACTTACACACCACACAGACACTATATACAAGGGGGTCTACTTACACACCACATAGACACTATATACAAGGGGGTCTACTTACACACCACACAGACACTATATACAAGGGGGTCTACTTACACACCACACAGACACTATATACAAGGGGGTCTACTTACACACCACACAGACACTATATACAAGGGGGTCTACTTACACACCACACAGACACTATATACAAGGGGGTCTACTTACACACCACATAGACACTATATACAAGGGGGTTTACTTACACACCACACAGACACTATATACAAGGGGGTCTACTTACACACCACACAGACACCCTATACAAGGGGGTTTACTTACACACCACACAGACACTATATACAAGGGGGTTTACTTACACACCACACAGACACTATATACAAGGGGGTCTACTTACACACCACACAGACACTATACACAAGGGGGTCTACTTACACACCACACAGACACCCTATACAAGGGGGTCTACTTACACACCACACAGACACTAATACAAGGGGGTTTACTTACACACCACACAGACACCCTATACAAGGGGGTTTACTTACACACCACACAGACACTATATACAAGGGGGTCTACTTACACACCACACAGACACTATATACAAGGGGGTTTACTTACACACCACACAGACACTATATACAAGGGGGTCTACTTACACACCACACAGACACTATATACAAGGGGGTTTACTTACACACCACAGAGACACTATATACAAGGGGGTTTACTTACACACCACACAGACACTATATACAAGGGGGTCTACTTACACACAACACAGACACTATATACAAGGGGGTTTACTTACACACCACACAGACACTATATACAAGGGGGTCTACTTACACACCACAGACACTATATACAAGGGGGTCTACTCACACACCACACAGACACTATATACAAGGGGGTCTACTTACACACCACACAGACACTATATACAAGGGGGTCTACTTACACACCACACAGACACACTATATATACTACCCCTATTTATGCTGTGCATAATGCTTTATTATGCTATATAACATCTAAAGCGAAGTATCCCCTCAAATGGCCTCTATAGTGTCAATATGGTTTTTCTACCAGTATTACCAGCTGTGACCTTGGCCTTTGATCACTGACCTTCCAAAACAATTGACTTTGTCCTTTTTCACCAATCTCTTTCATTACGGCACCCGGGCAGCCGCATGGAGAGGGGTAGTCAGATAATCTAACTTAAATATTTCGAAACCAAAGACTTGATGTATCCAACCTCATTAGTTTCCAGACTATACAAATTACAATTAATAAGTTAGCACAAAAATTTCTACAAGTCTTAAATATGGGCATATCACATGCCAATTTTGAATAAGATTGAAAGTCAAATTGAGACTTCTAGAGTGTTCACAAGCGTCCTTAAGGGAGGACAGCTGAGAAGCTGTCCCTGTCACTTTACTGTTTTTGTTTTTTTCTATTGCTATTACATATTTGTGCACAAGTTGAAAGTTTTTTTTTCATTGACATATGCATGGTTTGAGCACAGATCAAAGAATATGTTTGTCTGTCAAGCCTTCTTACTACATGTACTACTTTAGTGTAACAGACCTGCCTACCTATTTCATATCAAAAGTGTAAAATTTTGCTACTAAAAGCATAATTTATGGAAGTTTAGCGTAATAGAAACAATTCATTATAATTTTGAGAAAAAAAGCATTGTCTTTTCCCTACTTTCGACATTTTAAAAAATAATATACACAAATGATATGTCAAACTACTGTAAATGGGGAAATGATTGCGGTGGTTTTAATTTCGCTATGTTCGCGATTTTTGAATTTTCCGCGAATATTTAACCACCGCAATGATTTTGTATGATTAACAAAAAACATTTTTACAGCTTTTTCAGTTTATTGCACTAAAGTTGGTAATATGGTTTGTTCATTAAAAGGTGTTACAATTATATTAATCATCATACCATACTTATATATAGAAAGAAAGAATAAAACACGTAAAGCGCGCAGAATATTTCTTGTGCAAAACTTAGGCAATTGGATATATACTAAGTAGTCATAATTAGTTTCTATCTACTGCTCCGTACTCTTCAATTGATATGAAATTGTTTCTCTGTAATTATCACTAATTACTAAGTGTTTGTCATTAATTAAACCAGGAAACACTTGTAACAACAACAACATGATTACAAACAACAATCCAATTACGTGTACATGTTTGCATGCTCGACATAATCTTAAAATCAGAAGTGATTTTTTAAACCTTTGATGCTGCGAAATTAAAACCACCGCAATTGGCTACATTCAGAATACCGCGAACTTTTGACACCGCGAAATTAAACCCGTTTACAGTAATACTAAATTAATATAGGCGTTGGATACAAATATCCTCAAAAAAGTAATTCTGAATGGAAATATGTTTTAGGCGTAAAAATGAGCAGCGTATTTGTAGGTCAAAAATCGTAAAAATTATGCCAATATCGTATAAGAAGGCAGGTCTGGTGTAAATGTACATATATTAATACTGGCCTTGTTATTGTTTACAAATCACAGCTACTCACATCATCCAGTGTAGATACTCAGCATCGGTTTTCTGTAGATGGCTGTCTGGTGCCGTCATTATAAGGGTCCATAGGCTGCTGTCATCAGACGTGTACGTAATGTTAGGAGGTGCTCTTACCTGGCATAGTAAATACATAATTAGTAGTTATCATCTGTACATACGGTGCAACAAAATAAACTGAATAAATATGAAATTGCCTCTGTGTTAACGTCTGTCATTTACAGAAAATACTGTATGTGTACTTATTTTAGCGCGACCAAATTTTAGCGGAAATAGGTCAAAATATAGCAAATGGTCCTAAAAGCATAAGCACGAATTAGTGCGCTTGACTCATTCATCATTATAATATACAGCAGATTCTGCTATAATATGAATCCCATTAAACTAAGTACATCTGCAGTATAGAGATAACAAATAATGAAATATTAGCCGGTTTTTTGGACAAAGTTTACCAAATGCTCCTGTCACCTTCAAGTCTTCAGAAAGAATTCAAATTACATGTACATGTATATACATTTCTTAAGTAACAATTTTTTTATCTAAAGTAGTACATGAACGAGATCTAGATAAATCTTACAAACCTCATCTGCCCGAATATGGTTCCCACAGAACACAGGTAAGTCATGGTTCTCATCAAAGTCATAACATACATCTAAATCAACACTCGGATAAAAATAGGCATCGTGAAATAAGTCTTTAAAAATCCCATAATGCTCAGCTATCATGGTGATTGTAGGTGGACCTTTCTCTCTCCACCATTTCTCTGACACTTGATCTACAGATACCGATACTGAAAACAAAATTATTAAAATTCTATTTAAACCCCTTTCAATGGTTTAAACTGCTTTTATTCATACCGTAAATTAAAGCATCTTTTTTAAATTTACCAATTATGGTACAATACCAGTTCTTCATAGTTCTTGATAAATATAACGATATCTTTAAAATTTGTTTTTCCTTTTATTCAGAGATGAGCAAATTACGCTCAATTGTAAGAACAATATTTCTGCTGCGAAATACATTTTTTCATACTTAATTTTGTCAATGTTGTTAAAGATAAGCAATTCCTCAATTTGCTGGGTGGTATTCTTTTTATGTTTTGCACCTACAGGAATGAGTATCCTAGCAATAGAGTTAGTCAATACAGCAGCCAAAGGTCCTCTGGCACAATGAGAACCAATTAAATTGTCAAAATTTATACCTTACACATGTATAACATAACAAATCCATATTAACCAATAAATTTCCAACAATAAGGTCACAAAGTCAGGTATTTCAAATGTCTTCTCACAGATGGAATATAAATGTTATGGGCATGTAACCTAGCTTCAAACAGACCTATACATACATGTAAGAAGATGAAAATGAAGACTTATACATAGAGGAAATTGACATAAATTTTTGCTTGACCTTAGATAAAAATAATTTTGTGATATTAAATTGTAATATTTACATACACTCTCTGAACCTAGCAGCTTGCTCCAGCTCTTCTTTCCTTTTTCTTATTGTCTGTCGCACCTCTCTGGAATTTGGAACTTGTTTGTTCCACTTAAAACCAATGTTTGTTCTTTTTTCTAATGGTATTCTTTCCTTCTTCTCTGTGAAAAAAAAAATTAATGACATTGATACATGAAAGAGAGTTAAAGAAGATCCTGAAAATAATCTCAACACTACTCACAATAGAGCACACAATTGAGCATGGAGGTGGGATCAGGTGCCCAGGAGGAGTAAGCATCCCCTGTTTGGCTAGCCGCACCCGCCATCAAGGAAACAGTATCTAAATATATGCACTGTCTGAGGCTATGTCTATACAGAAAGTGCTATGGCGACCATGTCAGGGAAAAATATTCAAAACACTCACTGTCAAACTCCTCTTGGGCAACTTTTTAATGCATAAATAATTATGCATGGTAGTTTCCATAAATTTACACATTTGTGATTCGTAAATTAAGTTTAACCTTGAAAGAAAATAGTTTTGTTAATTAAGTTCTTTCAAGATATGTTTAGATTTAATTGCCCTTATTGCTTACCATCTATATTTATACACCCGCCATATGATGGTGGGGGTATATAGTGATGCACTTGTCCGTGCGTCCGTCCCACCTGTGGTTTCCGGAAATTTTAAGGAAAACTATTACAGATAATCAATCCATTTCTTGCATATAGCTTTTACACCAAAAAATACAGGTCAAGTTCGAATATGGGTCATGTCCCTCCATTTCCTGCAGAGTTATGCCCCTTGAAACTTAGAAAATTTCAAAATTTTGTGGTTTCCAGACTTTTAAAGGAAAAACATTACCATGATTACAGATAATCAATTCATTTCTTGCATATAGCTATTATACCAAGAAATACAGGTCAAGTTCGAATATGGGTCATGTCCCTCAATTTGGTGCAGAATTATGCCCCTTGAAACTTAGAAAATTTCAAAACTTTGTGGTTTCCAGACATTTAAAGGAAAACCATTACAGATAATCAATTAATTTCTTGCATATACGGTAGCTATTACACCAAGAAATACAGATCAAGTTCGAATACAAATGTATATGTCATGTCCCTCAATTACGTGCAGAGTTATGCCCCTTGAAAATTCACAGTTTTGTGGTTTCTGGACATTAGAAGGACAACTGTTACAGATTATAAATTCATTTGTTGAATCTAGCTATTATTTCAAAAATTGCAGGTTAGGTTTGAATATGACTCAATTTTATGCAGAGTTGTGCCCCTTTAAACTTGGAAAAAAATCAATATTTTGTGCTTGCCTGACATTTAAATGAAAACTGTAACAGGGAATATATTTATTTCTTAGATATGGCTTTACATTGAGAAATACAGGTCATGTTCAAATAAAGGGTCATGTTCCTTAATTTTGTGTTGAATTGTGCCCCTTCCAACTTTTTATACATTGCTTATATGTAAAATATGCCGGGAGGGGGTATCATTGATCCTTAGATCAACAATAAATTTCATCTTAATTACATTTTAACAAGAGATTAACACCACGTGATTTATTAATACCAATCATTACAACTTCCGGTAAATATGTGGAGGAGACATACATTTTTTGTTAACAACTGATTATTTGAACATGTAAGCTTGTTTGGGAAATAAAGCTTTGTTTTGAGGGAAATATCTCTTTTTTACAGCTGTTTTTGAGAAGGCATTCTGTCACTTGGATCATAATGTTTCCTGGGATTTGCTAATTTAGACGGGACAAGCAAACAACTTTTATGAAAAAAAACATTCGGACTACCAGTAATTAAAAAAGAATAAGCGAAAATGTAGAAAAAAGGCCCAATTTGATAATTTTCCTTGTTTCAAATGCCAAGTCACACGAAACCCATACCATTACAGTCACTGGCATTTACACAATAGCATCAATTGCAGTTCGGGAAAACTCAAAATTCGGCAACGTTGTCCAATTTGGCAACATATTGGCGAATTCAGCAACCTTTTAACAAAAAATAAAGACTGAAAATACAGATTTAGTGTCTGATTTGACATTGGGTGTAATGGGCAACTAATTAATTGCTCTACAATTTTTTTTCTCAACTGTTCAAAAACATGTAGAATGGTAAATTATTCAAGAAACTTGCAGCAAATATATGCCGATTTTTCTAGTTTAATGCTGTTTTATTTTTCAGTGAAAAGTTGCTGAATTCGGCAACCGAAAGTTTCCGAATTCAGCAATGAGTGGTTGAATTTGACAACGTTGTTGAATTTTGAGTTTTCCCGGACTGATTGTGCACATCGTCATGATCGTACGTTGCAAATTACCCTCTACTCAGATGTAACCATTAGAAAAGATACATATTTGTGGGTAAATTTCACATAAATTTGTACATCTGAGACTGAGTAAGGGGCAGTTTGCGACGTCGTAGTGCAATTTACCCACAATTTGCACAAATATCGAACTCCTGTGATAACATTAACAGACAGAGGAAACTCGGATTATTCAAACCTCTCATCTTCTGCTCAAATGTTTTTGCTTCATCTGGATGTTGGCCCCATGTCTTTTTAAATTTTCCAACTGTAACTATGTGTCTACAGCAACGCAGCTCTACTTCTTTCGGTGAATTCAACTTCAAAATAAACCTTCCCAAGGACGCCGCCATTTTATTTGGTATCGAGTGGTTTCGTTACCCTTCCATATTCGCACCAGGTGGTTTCGCCCCGGGTGTACAGCGTGGTAGCCGCGGAAACGGCCAACGACACTTGAATATTTGGTTGGTAGGGGCCAAAAAAATATCCAAAGGTCGTTGGCCGCTTCCGCAGCTAACAGCGTGGCAGATGTTAACAGTGGCGGATCCAGCGCCCCCTTTGCCGGGGGGTCGTGGGGCGAATTTTGCCGATTTTTACTGAAAATGGGCCAAAATACTGGGATTTTTTTTTTTAATTTTTGGGTCAGTGCCGGGGGGGGGGGGGGGGGGGCTCCGCACCCCACTGAATCCGCCACTGGGTTAAAATACACTTACAGGTTGGTGTTAATTATGCAAATTAGCACCAACCTGTTGGTGTATATATATTGTTTTTGTTTGTTTTTATTAGTCCCCTACCGGCAACGCCGAAGGGGACTCTTAGTTTCCTCTCGGTCTGTCTGTCCGTCTGTCCGTCCGTCTGTACCTCCGTCTGTCCGTCTGTCCGAATATCAGTTTTCCGGACTTTTTTCTGCAACGGATGAAGATATCAAGATGAAATTTGATACACAGCTTGGTCTTGGATAGTTACAGAGCAAGTTTGACTTTCGTCAAGCTTGACCCATTTTTTGTGGAGTTATGCCCCTTGATGACTTGGAAAATTCACTTTTTGTCAGTTTTCCGGACTTTTTTCTGCAACGGATGGAGATATTCAGATGAAATTCGATACACAGCTTGGTCTTGGATAGTTACAGAGCAAGTTTGACTTTCGTCACGCTTGACCCATTTTTTGTGGAGTTATGCCCCTTGATGACTTGGAAAATTCACTTTTTGTCAGTTTTCCGGACTTTTTTCTGCAACAGATGGAGATATTCAGATAAAATTTGATACACAGCTTGGTCTTGGATAGTTACAGAGCAAGTTTGACTTTCGTCACGCTTGACCCATTTTTTGTGGAGTTATGTCCCTTGATGACTTGGAAAATTCACTTTTTGTCAGTTTTCCGGACTTTTTTCTGCAACGGGTGGAGATATTCAGATGAAATTCGATACACAGCTTGGTCTTGGATAGTTACAGAGCAAGTTTGACTTTCGTCACGCTTGACCCATTTTTTGTGGAGTTATGTCCCTTGATGACTTGGAAAATTCACTTTCTGTCAGTTTTCCGGACTTTTTTCTGCAACGGATGGAGATATTCAGATTAAGTCTTTTAATGACTTGATATAAACTGCCAAAGTTTTTTTTTGCTCTCACTTTCTTTCATTCTTTTTCCCTCTTACTCATTCTTACTTTCTTACTTCTTCTTTCTTCACTCATTATCTCATTTCACCCTTTTTCTTCTCTTTCTTTCTTACCATACATCATCACACTTTTTGATTGTATAAGGACCCCATTGGAAATAAGCCTTAGGGCTTTAATGGGCTATCCTAGTAATTACAATGTCCTTTTCTCATTTTTTCATTCATCAAAGTAAATGTTTCAATCCAAATTTGAAAGCCATATTGTTGAAAAGTGCTTTTAAAGCTACATATGTGATATATACTTAAGGTATTTCATTTTTATGTGTAAATTGAGTTTAATTAAGATCATCTAATTTTTAAGGAATACTCTTAGACATTGTTTGGTCTGTTTGGATTATTTTACATATGAAAGTGCTTTTAGACTGTGATATTCATTATTTTAAATGATATATGAGTTGTTAACTATGACATTGTTTTACTGAATAAATACTTACTAAAAATACTTACCTAAATTTGATATACAGCTTGGTCTTGGATAGTTACAGAGCAAGTTGGACTTTTGTCACGCTTGACCTATTTTTCGAGGAGTTATGCCCCTTTATGTCTTAGAAAATTTAGTTTTTGTCAGTTTTCCAGACTTTTTCCTGCAACAAATAGAGATATTCTGCTGCACTGACAGTAAGTTTAATTAAAACTCATACATGCTTAATTGAAGATTAATTCATAAGCAGAGTTGCAGGACATAAATATATGCCGCCGGTAGGGGACTATATCGCTCAGCCATCATAACATTGTTTTTATTTTTCATTCTCGAATAATGATACGGAATAAGACACATTATATAAAACTGAGTGATAAATTAAAGAAAAGAAACTGAGATTTTGAAAAAAAATTAATAAAATAAACAGCGAATAAATGATTAAAATGAAAAGGAAGTAACAAATCAGATACAGAAAATTTTCTCCGTTGCACCTGGTCCATGCACATCCGGCCGACCCTCGACTCCATGGCAGAGGAGGAGCTGGAGCAGCCATTGAATGTATAAATTCAGTGGCGGATTCAGGGGGGATGTGTAGGGGCGTCCGCCCCCGTCTCTGACCCAAAATTTTCCAAAAAGCCCTATATTTTGGCCCATTTTCAGTAAAAATCGCAAAACTAGGAAAAAATCAGCATTTTATACAAATTCCAGGCAGGACTTGACACCCCCCCCAACAACTCTAGATCCGCTTGTTTGTTAACATTTGTATAAAGGTAAAGAAAATAAGGGGCCTGGGCGGCGATGAAATTGGGAATTTTGCTACATTTTAACCTAACTTGGGAAATAAATTTCAAACAACAAAAAGATATATTCATGCAAATTATCCCTTATCATATCGATTGTCTATATTTTGAATCCCTCCTAGAGCATGTTTATGTTTGTTCTACTTTCGTTTTCCTATAAATTAATGATACGTAAATTGGAAATGAATTTCTCGTTTTGGAGAAAAGATTGAATAGGGAATTTTTAGGTCTAAAATTGGGGGAAAAGTACCTCTTTTTACCTCTTTTTACCGAATTTCGGCCCCATACAGACCCTAAAAATTCCCTTGTAAATGATAAATTTCCTTGACAAACTAGAGATCACGGGTGCCCCATTCCCTGCATCGTCCATATTGAAAGGTTTAATTATTTCTTGGCAGTTCTATCATGATTATATTTTTGATTTACCTAGGGGCTTAACCAAAAATGTAATCATGATAACTTCGATTCTAAAAATAAAGAAAAACATGCATTTTTATCTTTTCAAAATTCTTGGAGGTAAGCCGGTTTAAATCTGGCCAAAACAATTTCAATTGTTTATTTTAAAAAGATTGATCACGACCTAAAATTTAGAGTTAAAAAAAATGTAAGTTTTACAGGAGGTTGTATCGAAGATTTGGTCAAGAAATATGTGTGTTAAATATGCCTTGCATAGGATATAAAGTTCCCGATTCATCCCTCAGATAAAGAAAATTCGATATGAACATGATTCAATGTAGGTTGTTTCCGAAACGTGTGTACGTCCACGTACAGACAATATGGACATGACTATCTATCCCCGAGAGAATTTTGGAAAATTTACTCAAATCGGTGGTTTCTGGGGTGTTTTGGGGCTATTTCTGACTAGTTTCATAGATTTATTACGGAAACAGTAGTTTAATGTTTCCAAAAGCATGTCATAAGTGCCCCCTCTGTGGGCACTGCCGGGGGGGGGGGCACGTGCCCCCCCCCCCCCCTCGGCTGAATGCGCCACTGGTTAAGCTATCCTTCTTATGTGGGTAAAACTTTTTGATAATGATGGCTACCAATAAAAGGAGTTTTTCCTTATTGTACTATGTCACCAGGACCCACCCTGATAGTAAAGTCCATTCGTGTTTCGTTTCGTTGCGTTTCGTTTTAGTTCCGTTTTTATATGGCCACTAGCGTGCCAAATCGCGCATGCGCAGTGCCGAGTTGATTTGTGAGGATCCCAAAATTCAGTCAGCCAGGTAGCCGCTTATTATTCACATCAAAAGAAGAGACGTTGCGTTGTGAGATAAAATAAAGATCGAGATGGCAGATGTAGGAAAGGATTATATATCAAACAGCGCTGATCCCAAAAATATTCAAGATCTGACACAGTTTGTAAGTATGATTGCAGGTTTCAATTTTTTTTCATTCATGTTTCAACCTGACAATTTTTTACCCGGCTAGTACTACTGTATTGGTGCCTTCATTGTTTCTTAACGTTTTTGGCTCAAAAATCTTTATTTTACCAAGTAAGCTTTTGAAATTTGGTCAGAAGACACAATCTCCATCATTCAGTCATGAAAATCTTAATTTTCTAAGGGTCAACATGCAGGTCGGGGAAACGGCAGATCTAGCTATTAAAGCTAGATCTAGCTTTTAAAGCTCGTTCTAGCTTTAAAATGGACCAAATTGAGCAGTTTTATTTAGAATGTGTGAAAACGAAGACGTTGCGCACTTGCGCCTCGACGGATATCGTAATGTTTACGTACGAAAACGAACATTGGAACTTAAAATCGGAAACTCAGCGTTGCATTTACGAGTGCAGCTGCACATGTGCATTCAAGGAAAAGGTAAATATTCACTTGTTTACACCTTAAATGACTTACCTTTGTAGATTTAATGTCCTATTTATTTAAAAGAATGTTTTTAACTTGCAAATCCGCCATTTTTAATTTACCGATCTAAGTGGATTCACTGTTTGCAAGAGAAAAGATCAACTAGCAGACGGATATGCATTATTCCGGTATAAAAGTAGGATGTTGGTCCCGTTTTTGCATTTAAATTAAATCTTTTAAAAATTGATTTTTTTTTCATTTTATTTTCATGTTTTGAACAATTATATGTAAGTTATGTATAACAAAAACAAAATATGGATTAAAAATCGAAATTATCGAATTTTTAAAAGCATTTGTATCAGGTGAAATATGTCTTCGACGATCCTACTTTTATACCGGAATAATGCATATCCGTCTGCTATTTGATCTTTTCTCTTGCAAACAGTGAATCCACTTAGATCGGTAAATTAAAAATGGCGGATTTGCAAGTCAAAAACATTCTTTTAAATAAATAGTACATTAAATCTACAAAGGTAAGTCATTTAAGGTGTAAACAAGTGAATATTTACCTTTTCCTTGAATGCACATGTGCAGCTGCACTCGTAAATGCAACACTGAATTTCCGATTTTAAGTTCCAATGTTCGTTTTCGTACGTAAACATTACGATATCCGTCGAGGCGCAAGTGCGCAACGTCTTCGTTTTCACACATTCTAAATAAAACTGCTCAATTTGGTCCATTTTAAAGCTAGAACTAGCTTTAAAAGCTAGATCTAGCTTTAATAGCTAGATTTGCCGTTTCCCCGACCTGACATGGTCACAGGCACATGTAGAAAGAGCGTCAATATCTTGTATGATACCCATTTACAGGTCATAAGAGAATATATATAGAGAGACAAGGCTTCCGACGAATTTTCAGCTAGAAGAAGTATCTGAAATGTTTGCATTTGTCATGTTTGAAGGGCAAAAAGGGGTATGACCATAAAGATTTATTTGTATACTTCCTAAAATAAAAACATCAATAATTCACCCAAAAAGATCTCATAACACAGCCTAATCGTCTACCTGGATGATTCTGACTAGCTAATCTGGCAATGGAGGTTCAAGACAGAAAGTAGAAAACAATCCAACTGAGGTAGACGATTAGGCTGTGTTATGTGATTTTTTTGGTTGAATTATTTATGTTTTGAGGAAGTATACAAATCAATCTTTATGGTCATATCCTGTTTTGCCCTTCAAATGCAAAAATTGCAGAAATGCTACTTCTAGCTGAAAATTTGTCGGAAGCCTTGTCTCTCTATAAGATACCAGTATTAACTTATGACCATACAGGATTGACGCTCTTTCTACATGTACATGTGCCTGTGAACATGGTCAACATAAGACTGAAATGTGCACATGTTTAACCCCCCCCCCCCTCATCAGTCTGGGAAAACTCAAAAATCGGCAATGATGTCAAATTCAACCACTCATTGCTGAATTCAGCAAGTTTAGGTTGCCGAATTCAGCAATTTTTAACTGAATAATAAAAAAGCATTAAACCAGGGATTTTTCAGGGTATTTTACTCTGGGTCCAGGGTCCAGTAAAATTGGGGAAAATCGCGGCGTTTTAATGAAATTAGGAATTTCCAACATTTTAATTTGATTCTTATGGAATAAATCCTTACACAGAGATATAACTCCTTCTTATTCAAAGTGTCTTCAATAAAATAAACAAAGTACCAGTAAAACTATCTATACTTTAGATTGTACTTCAAAGGACATAATGATAATCTTCTAGGATCAGGAACAGGCATCTGTTCAGAGTCAGAGGGGCTACTTTAATGATCATGATCCATCAGGATTCAGATACAAAGTCAGTGTTTCCCACTGTCCGAGTCGCCCTATTCTGTTTACTGAACATGAACTACTTTTTGTTGTTTCTTTTATAGTCACTATCCAATATTTTATTTTGAAGAACGTATCTCTCCTCTACAAAAAAGATGTACTCCCTTTTGTCATTTGTTGGTAGCAAATTTGCTGTTGTAAGACGACATGGTCATGGGTTCCCAATACTGGAGATACGATTTGATGATTAAAACGTAAACCTATACCGGATATAAAATTTCTGACCAGTTTACACATCGATCGTCAATGTCGTATTTCTGCAATGTATTTCAGTCGTCATAATTTGCTCTTTATTGAAGAACACCTAAAAAAAATTATGAGGTTCAAATTGGGAAACTTCAACCATAAATTGGGAAAATACAGGCCATTTTGGCATTGGGAATGGGTCCGATAATCGGACCCAAAAACGGACTTGAAAAATCCCTGTAAACAACTAGAAAAATTGGCATGTATATGCTGCCAGTTTCTTGAATAATTCACCATTCTACATGTTTTTGAGCAATTGAGAAAAAAATTTGTAGAGCAATTAAAAAGTTGCTCATTAGACCCAATGTTAAATCAGACACTCAATCTGTATTTTTTGCTGAAAGGTTGCCGAATTCGGCAATATGTTGCCAAATTTGACAACGTTGCCGAAGTTCGAGTTTTCCCGAACCGTCATGAAAATCTTAATTTTCTAAGGGTCAACATAAGACTGAAACGTGTGACCCCTTCCCCCCCCCCCCTAAATTCTATTAAACCTGTGTATGTAATCCGATAACCTTTCTATACCGATATTTTTTCTTGTATCTTGATACGAGTCGATATCGGTTAAGACAGGTTTCACTGTACATAAGTCAGGTTGGGGAAAGGTCTGGATCAGGCAAATCAATCTGACTGTTTTATTCAGAAAAAAATACTTATTTCCTCCAAATCATATTTGGGTGCAAAATTGCACAAGCTTTTATATAAAAAAAAAACAATATTTAAAAAGCAACTATCAGTTGACTATGCCTGTCATTGCCTGAAAACTTTTTAGATTTCTAGAAATCTCACCCAATAAATTCAGAAAAATTATGGTTTATTTTCTCAGTAACCAGTCAGGGGTGCTACTTCAACAAGTAATTAATAAATTACTTCTACAGGTAATTATCAAATGTACCCATGATTTCACATAAAAAGTTAAATAATGTCTTATTTCCTATGGCAAGTAAGAAAGTACAGCAGTAGAAGGCAAGAGCACTTCCATTATTTTCAAAAGGAAATAACTTTCTCAGAAGAAACTGTTTGAGTTAAGAAAGATAGCCGAAATTGTAGCCGAATTTCACTTAAAAAGTTGCAAATTTGTGCAAGTTTGTAACCTTGTAGATTTTTAAACAGAATTTTCATCTCAATAGCAATAATTTTTCCTGTAAATTCAGACTTTCCTTTTCAAAATAAACTTTAAATATAATTTACGATAATTGCTTAAAGCTTTACTGCTTTCATTTAATTTAAAGATAAGCCCCTTTCAATAAATATTACTTAAATAAGTTATTTTAAGGGAATGGTTTTACCTTGATATTTCTGTTACTGAAGCAATTACTACTGATATGAGTAGCCCTTACAACAATTAAAAGCTTGAGAACTTTAAATGTGTATGCTACAATCATAACAAACCATCCATTGCCTTACTTTTTATGTATATTACTTGTATAAGTAATATGTTGCATGGACATCGCAAGTAAATCAGTTACTTTTAGAAGTAATTAATTTAGAAGGCAGAATTAGAAAGTTACTTAAAAAGGTAATTATTTAAATTACTTGTTTAAGTAGCACCCCTGACTGGTAACCATTCACTTTTCAGGTATGTTTGAATCTTTTGTAAACATTACTTCTTTTATAAAGAACTGATGCGATTTTTCACAAAAGAATAATTTTGAGAATGTTTTGAACATGTTGAATATATTTTACTACTGAAAAGATTCAGATTGATTAGCCCAATCGAGGTATAGTAGCTCGATCGTTACCTTTCCCCAACCTGTTAGTTACAGTGCAACAGAGAAGTGATATTTTTCACAGCAAAATATCTCTTCTCCGTTGCAGTGTAACTAACTGTACATATAAATATGGTACAATTTGTCATCCCAAAATATATTTTTGAGTATGACAATGAATTAGGGAGCAACCATTTTATTTTTATGGGGGGGGGGGAAGGAAGACTTTTGCCAGCCGGAAAATTTTTTTCAACCATTTTAAGAGCCAGACAATTTTTTTCGCCGGCCCTTTGGGCCGGATTTTTTTTTTTTTGGAAATTTTTCCAATGTTGAAAATTACCCTAAAGTTTAAATAATTCAGTGTGATTTTTCGGCGATATTAAACATCAAACACACAATGAGCTTATCTCTTGCCAGCAGATCACTTCATTTTAATTTCTTGAATGGCATATGGTGCCTATAATCTGTTTACTAAAATGATACTCAACGGAGACAGGCTATATTGTGCTAATGATTTTTGAATTTTATATATTCACTCCAAATTGCGTAAAGTTTGTTCCATTTTTTACACTTTGTTTATGATACACAAAAAAGTGTTTACTGGGCAGTGGAAAGGAAGAAGAGAGGGGTGAGGGGCAATTTCATGATCCGGAAAAAGTTAGATCCGGAAATTTTTTTTTGCAAAGTCTTCCTGCCCCCCCCCCATAAAAATCAAATGGTTGCTCCCCTATAAAGTTGAGAATTTTGGATCTGGGAATTTTCTTGGTGATGCATCATGATTTTTTTTCAACTTCTGTACATGTACGGTATGTTACTAGACCAGAAATATATTCTCAATTTTCTTCTACAAATCGCTCTCATACCCAATTATACATATGTATGAACTTGCAAAACACATGTGTAAATTTGCGATAACCTGCCTGGTAGATATAACATGGGGTTAGTCTACAATGCTCTTTGTCATGTTCATGGTCAGATCTGGGAAACTTAAAACAAAGGGAGAGGGGATCAAGCTGTCAGGGGAGGGGACCAAGTCACCAAGCTGTCAGGGGGAGGGGATCAAGCTGTCAGGGGAGGGGATCAAGCTGTCAGGGGATGGGGACCAAGTCACCAAGCTGTCAGGGGGAGGGGATCAAGCTGTCAGTGGAGGGGATCAAGCTGTCAGGGGGAGGGGATCAAGCTGTCAGGGGAGGGGCTCAAGCTGTCAGAAGAAGGGGATCAAGCTGTCAGAGGGAGAGGTCCATCACATGGTTTAATTTGAACAAAGAAATAAAAACAGGAAAAATCAGCCTTTTTCGGCAATTTCCAGGGTAAAGGGGGGAGGGGGCCTGACTCCCTCTACTACATGTAATACTATGCTTGTTCTTGTTGAAATTGTAATGAGATTTCTTGTACGAAACCAGTTCATTTCTAGATAAGACAAGATTTTCTATATTTAGTTAATGCATTACATGTATAAGATATTCAGTTTTGGGACTTTGCAGTCTTACATCTACCTCGGCCCTTGTTCATGTATGAATTTACCATATTTTAAGTCTTCTTAAATTGGTGATAAAAGTTGTAAATATATATATAAACACACACGATAAAACATTTTGGTCAGCAAAATTGAAGTTTTCATACAAAGTACGTAATCTTATCCAAGAGAGAACTGTTTGTTCCATTGTTTATCACGTTTAACTGTCGACTGGATTTAAACAAATAGCCATTTAAATGGGTTCTTTATCATATGCTGTTATCAACTTAATGGAAATGTGGATCTATAAATCTTTCATTACATCTTTTGTTATATGGCCATATTGATTTTTCTGGTAATTTAAACTGAACCTTGGAGCTATTGTGTTATAAGTTCAATATTGATATATTGTATATTTGTAAGTGAAAAGGAATGAGAAAGGAGTTTTTGTCATTTCAAATTTATAGAGTAAAGTTTTTTACAAATCAAATGAACCTTAATTGTTTTTTATGACCCTGTCATTTAAAGCAACTGTGAAAATATTGATACTATAATTCAATAAGGAGACCAACAAATTGGGAAATAGATTAGGCCAAAGAAAAATAATATACTTGCTTCCCTAAATTTGTCCAGGTTGTAGTGTTCTTCCTTATTTCTTATTAAAATTTTTACAATTATTTTACATGTTTTAAGGTTTACTGGTAATGATATCCATGACATGATGATAGATTTTGAATATTGTTTAATGTTCATTCTGAGGTTTTATAACTTTTACATCTTTTATATATATTTTAGGTTCAGAGCCTACTTCAACAAATGCAAGATAAATTCCAGGGGATGTCAGACCAGATCATCAATAGAAATATCCTTTTGAAGTCTCAATTGCAAATACAATGTATCATGATTACACTATACATGTATTTTCATGACTATTACAAAGTGGTAAAGGTTACTGTACAGTACAGTACCCTCCTTTGACAAACTTCTTTTTCAGGACTGGGGTACATGTATATATCAAAGGGAATCACTGTACAGTACAGTACCCTCCTTTGACAAACTTCTTTTTCAGGACTGGGGTATATATCAAAGGGAATCACTGTACAGTACAGTACCCTCCTTTGACAAACTTCGTTTTCAGGACTGGGGTATATATCAAAGGGAATCACTGTACAGTACAGTACCCTCCTTTGACAAACTTCGTTTTCAGGACTGGGGTATATATCAAAGGGAATCACTGTACAGTACAGTACCCTCCTTTGACAAACTTCGTTTTCAGGACTGGGGTATATGTCAAAGGGAATCATCATTTATAATACAGAAGTTAAGGCGTTTTATTTTTTGTTCCACTCTGAAGATTTTTTTTTATTGAATTTTACTTTATTTCATATTTTGTCAAAAATACTCTCTTTTTTTGCACTGTTACATTTTACATATTACGTAAACATTACAGAAGTACCAATCTGTTATTCAGTCTCATAGTATATATATCTCCTTTAGCATGCTTAGAAACTAAGTAAATGTACTGCATATCTGTCACATTTAGAATAATCAATACTTTGATGTAGATGTTACACTTGATTATTTTGAATTTTCATAATTTTCTTTCTTCTGTAAGCTGCTTTTTGTACATTTTCCTGATTCAGAGACGAAATGTGGCAGGTGTCATTTTTGTGTGATTTTCTAATGGTCTCTTGAGCATGTTAAAAGTGCTGTTTTAGATTTAAATTGTTCTTTGTCCGAATCCTTCAACAGATAGCACAAACACAGCAAAAAGTTGGTCACAGACAGTGTTCTTTTATATTAAATAATGTTTATATGCATGATGAGACTCAACACCTGACAAGGGTCAAGGTCACATTCAAGACCAAGGTCACTTTATATATAGGGTTATGAACCATACAGGGTTTTTTTACCCTTTGATTCCAGGGGCCGGGGCCTTCAAAATTGGGAAAAATAGCGACATTTGGTAGATATTGGGAAAAAAATTATACAAATAAATTGAGGAAACATCTAATGAAGACGAATAAACGCATATAGACACCTGTAGTACCAAGAATATTACATGTATATTTCAGATAGTGTACATTGTAAAACAGATAAATTATAAATGTATTTTCAGTAATTTCAAAGGGTTTTTATACCTTTTTTATTGGAATTTAATTTTTTTCAAATTGGGAATTTTAAGCTCAGAAATTGGAAAAATGCCTGTTTTTCAGCATTTGGAATGGGGCCGAATTTCCGCCCTGGAGAACCCTTAAAAAAATCCCTGTCATGTGAACAGTGTAGTCTTATTTCAAACTTATTCTTAATGTATGATCGATTAGAAGGGATCCTTACACTTCCCGATTTTCTCTGTTTTGATTTTGATGTTTTCCTTAACATTTGTCACTTGATGAAATGGGAAACAGAATAGACGATCTTGAAAAGAACATCGCAGACTTGATGACGCAGGCTGGAGTGGACGACAGGGCATGATGAGAAGGCAGTGTGATAAATATTCATCTCATTAATCATGTGATCTACATGGACCAATGGATGTGTGTGATATATTTATAATCATAGGAAATTCCATTGCTGGTTTTAAACAGGGATTTGTGTTCGTGCCTTTATCTAGACGTTAGAATTACATGATAGTCGTGAACTTGCCTTTTGTAGTGTAGGAAAGAAATGCACCATTTTCTTTCTCAGTTTCTAATGAAATCACTGATTTAGCCTTGGACTCAGTTCTTTCATTTACTTTTTATTCATCTTTATTTTGTTGTATTAAGTTCAATAAGTTGAAGTTTGCAGCCAATAAGTTATAATATATAAGTTAATTTGGTACTTAAAATGAAACTTACAATGTTTTTAGTTTGACTAAGGATATAATTTAGGTAACCTTTACTTTTCATTTCCATCCATTTTCTTTATTCCTAATTGAATTACAGCATTATTTTGTGATTTCAACAGAATCAAATTATTTTCTATGATTTGTATAATATACATGTCTTATTGTTTTCATTTGATGAGCAATCTATTTGTGCAAATGTTAAGATTTATATTTATTGCAATGAAATGCTTTGTTATTTATCTGTAAATATGTAAAGCTTTTATATACGAACTTCCAAGGTGTACATAAAATATTTTTCACAAATTATCAATTTTCTTGATAATTACATGTACAAAACAACGTTATTTGGTGATTTTTAGCTCACCTGAGCCATAGGCTCAAGTGAGCTATTGTCATAGTGTTGCGTCCGTCGTCCGTCGTCCGTCGTCGTCGTCGTCCGTCGTCGTCCGTCGTCGTCGTAAACTTTTCACATTTTAAACTTCTTCTCAAGAACGGCTGAAGGGATTTTGATGAAACTTGGTAGGTATGAAGTACTCATGGTCCCCTACAAGTGTTGTTGTTTTTCGTCCGGATCTGTCAACAGGTGGCGCCACCACAGCCAAAAGTAGGTCACGGGGGGTACCCTCCTTTGACAAACTTCTTCTTCAGAACCGAAGCATGTATCGACAAACCGAAAGCATCAGGATGATCTAGAGAGATGTCTTAAGAAGTGTTGTTATTTTTGGTTCCACTTCGAAGTCAAATTTTTGACGCGTTTTTGACGTCTTTTCGGACTTTGTCAGAAATGCACATTTTTGCACTATTTCTTTAAATAACTCAATAAGTGTATGATTTTACACACTCATTTACTACATATTTATCATATTTAACTTACTTAATGCTTTGATATGTATTTTATGCTGAAAATTTATTTTTTTGATTTTTTATGAATTTTTTTCTTATGTAAAAAGGAAGGGGGGGGGGTTGATTTTCATACATTTTCTGCTTCTTTTCTATAACCACTCTTCAGATTGTCATGACAATTTGTAGGTATGAGGTACTCATGCATGGTACCCTACAAGTGAAAGAATTTTGTCAAGATATCCACTTTTGGATTTTTAAGGAATATTTTTTAAGATTGTACATAGGTATAATGTATGTTTTCCATGCCAAATGGACCCATGGGGAGTAGCTTCAAACCCCGGCGGGACCCCAACAATTTTTTTTTTCTCTTTTTCAGTTTTTTTTTCTCTTATTTTTATATTTATCGCTAGAAATGAAACTGTGAAAGAATTTTGTCAAAATATCAACTTTTAGATTTTTAATGATTTTTAGCTCACCTCGACGAAGTTGAGTGAGCTTATGCTATAACCCCACGCGTCCGCGTCCGCGTCCTCGTCCGCGTCCGTGTCCGCGTCCGTGTCCGCGTCCGCGTCCGGTTAAGAAGTTTGGGGTAGCTCAGTATCTGACAAAGTACTAATGCTACAGTAACCAAACTTGCACAAGTGATTCATCTTTGGATGCTGAGGTGAACCCATGCATCGGATGCAGCATCTGACCTACATTTTCCGCTTGAGTGACTTGGTTAAGAAGTTTTGGGTAGCTCAGTATCTGACAAAGTACTAATGCTACAGTAACCAAACTTGCACAAGTGATTCATCTTTGGATGCTGAGGTGAACCCATGCATCGGATGCAGCATCTGACCTACATTTTCCGCTTGAGTGATTTGGATAAGAAGTTTGGGGTAGCTCAGTATCTGACAAAGTACTAATGCTACAGTAACCATACTTGCACAAGTGATTCATCTTTGGATGCCGAGATGGACCCATGCATCGGATGCAGCATCTGACCTACTTTTTCCACTTGAGTGATTTCGCTTTTAAAAGCCAATATTGAGCAAAGTATAAGTGCTACATGTACCAAACTTGCATATTGGATGTATCTTTGATCAAACTTTCATAAAATGACCTTGACCTACTTTTTCCGCTCGAGTGATTTTGCCTTTAAAAGCCAATATTGAGCAAAGTATAAGTGCTAGATGTTCCAAACTTGCATATTAGATGTATCTTTGATCAAACTTTCATAAGATGACCTCGACCTACTTTTTTCACTTGAGTGATTTTGCCTTTAAAAGCCAATATTGAGCAAAGTATAAGTGATACATGTACCAAACTTGCATATTGGATGTATCTTTGATCAATCATTCATAAAATGACCTTGACCTACTTTTTCCGCTTGAGTGATTTTGCTCTATAAAGCCAATATTGAGCAAAGTATAACTGCTACATGTACCAAACTTGCATATTGGATGTATCTTTGATCAAACTTTCATAAAATGACCTTGACCTACTTTTTCTGCTTGAGTGGTTTTGCCTTTAAAAGCCAATATACATGTACGAAGAAATATGTTTGAATTGAATTTTGCTGTCACGAGGTGAGCTTCGTAATCTGTGATTACCTATGTTTTAAATAAGACAAGCTATAGCTAGTTTGGCTTTGTGTACTTATTTTCATACTTCGAATTAACTTGGCCACATATGCTATCAAATATACGCTGAATTTATTTTTAAGATGTTGACTTTTTGTGTCGCCTGCGAAGCACAGCGACACTTAGGGATCACTTTGTCAGTTGTTCGTCTGTCCGTCCATCCGTCTGTCCGTCTGTCTGTCACACTTGGGTGTCACACCCCATAACTTTTGATTGGTAAGTGATAGGGCTTTGATATTTCACATGTGTATTCCTTGTGACAAGACCTTTATACACATATCATAATTTTTGACCTTTTGACCTTGACCTAGATATTTGACCTACTTTTCAAAAAATATAATATTGGCTATATCTCTTGATTGATAAGTGATAGGGCTTTGATATTTCACATGTGTATTCCTTGTGATTAGACCTTTCTACACATATAATGTTTGACCTTGTGACCTTGATCTAGATATTTGACCTACTTTTCTAAAAATCTAATATTGGCTATATCTCTTGATTGGCAAGTGATAGGGCTTTGATATTTCACGTGTGTAATCTTTGTGACAAGACCTTTCTACGCAAACCATATTTTTTGACCTCGTGACCTTGACCTAGATATTTGACCTACTTTTCAAAAAATCTAAGATTGGCTATATCTTTTGATTGGTAAGTGATAGGGCTTTGATACTTCACATGTGTATTTCTTGTGACAAGCCCTTTTTTCACATACTATATTTTTTAACCTTATGACCTTGACCTAGATATTTGACCTACTTTAAAAAAAAAACAAGATTGGCTATATCTATTGATTGGCAAGTGATAGGGCTTTGATATTTCTCTTGTGTATTCCTTTTGACAATACCTTTCTACACATACCATAATTTTGACCTCATGACCTTGACCTAGATATTTGACCAACTTTTCAAAAAAATTAAGATTTGCTATATCTTTTGATTGGTAAGTGATAGAGCTTTGATATTTCATATGTGTATTCCTTCTTGTTACAAGGCCTTTCTACACATATCATAACTTTTGACCTCATGACCAAGACCTAGATATTTGACCTACTTTTCAAAAAATCTTAGATTGGTTATTTCTTTTGATTGCTGAGTGATAGGCTTTGATATTTCACATTTGCATTCCATGTGACAAGACCTTTCTTCACATACCATCATTTTTAGCTCACCTCGACGAAGTTGAGTGAGCTTATGCTATAACCCCACGCGTCCGTGTCCGCGTCTGCGTCCGGTTAAGAAGTTTAGGGTAGCTCAGTATCTGACAAAGTACTAACGCTACAGTAACCAAACTGGCACAAATGATTCATCTTTGGATGCTGAGGTGAACCCATGCATCGTATGCAGCATCTGACCTACATTTTCAGCTTGAGTGACTTGGTTAAGAAGTTTGGGGTAGCTCAGTATCTGACAAAGTACTAATGCTACAGTAACAAAACTGGCACAAGTGATTCATTTTTGGATGCTGAGGTAAACCCATGCATCGGATGCAGCATCTGACCTACATTTTCCGCTTGAGTGACTTGGTTAAGAAGTTTGGGGTAGCTCAGTATCTGACAAAGTACTGATGCTACAGTAACCAAACTTGCACAAGTGATTCATCTTTGGATGCTGAGGTGAACCCATGCATTGGATGCAGCATCTGACCTACATTTTCCGCTTGAGTGATTTGGATAAGAAGTTTGGGGTAGCTCAGTATCTGACAAAGTACTAATGCTACAGTAACCAAACTTGCACAAGTGATTCATCTTTGGATGCCGAGATGGACCCATGCATCGGATGCAGCATCTGACCTACTTTTTCCACTTGAGTGATTTCGCTTTTAAAAGCCAATATTGAGCAGAGTATAAGTGCTACATGTACCAAACTTGCATATTGGATGTATCTTTGATCAAACTTTCATAAAATGACCTTGACCTACTTTTTCCGCTTGAGTGATTTTGCCTTTAAAAGCCAATATTGAGCAAAGTATAAGTGCTAGATGTTCCAAACTTGCATATGAGATGTATCTTTGATCAAACTTTCATAAAATGACCTTGACCTACTTTTTCCGCTTGAGTGATTTTGCCTTTAAAAGCCAATATTGAGCAAAGTATAACTGCTACATGTACCAAACTTGCATATTGGATGTATCTTTGATCAAACTTTCATAAAATGACCTTGACCTACTTTTTCTGCTTGAGTGGTTTTGCCTTTAAAAGCCAATATACATGTACTAAGAAATATGTTTGAATTGAATTTTGCTGTCACGAGGTGAGCTTCGTAATCTGTGATTACCTATGTTTTACCTCGTGCACTTGCCCTATATATTTGACCTACTTTTCAACAAATCTATGATTTTCTATATCTTTTGAGTGGTAAGTGATAGGGCTTTGATATTTCACATTTGTATTCCTTATGAAAAAACCTTTCTAAACATTCCATAATTTTTAACCTAGTGACCTTGCCCTTGATATTTGACCTAATTTCAATAAAAAAAAAATCCGCTACGCAGGCGACACAAGCATTCCTTGGATTGCTTTTTTTTCATACATGCATATTTCAGAACAATTTCCCTATTTAATGATTATTTTCTCTGTCTTATTTCTGTATCTATGGTAAACATAGTCGCCATATATCTTGTGTTACAGATTTGATTGGTTCAATACCTCCTTGCCCCTTTAGTAGGGGTAACTACAGGAAATAAAAAGGTGCACACTAAAAATTTTGACTGACTTGAAATGCCCGGAAGTCTGTAAAATTGGTCTTTTTTGATTGCGAATCTTTGGCATGCATAAAAATTTAAAGAAAAAGGGGGGGGGGTCATGCATGTCCTTTTTTCGCAAATTTCACTTTTTTTACAGGAACTCTGCGTCCTCATTGAAAATGTTCCGAATTTTGCATATTTTCAAACCTATCTGTAGATTGCATAAAAGACAAGATCAAGTTCGAAGTTAAATTTATCACGACTATTGATTCAATATGCTAAAAATATATTTCCAAGCACCGCATTTCAGCATATTTACCGAAAATAATTTGTCCAAGTGGCTTCACTGGGTCATGAGGTTTGATACACCGTACACTGCTGTTTGGAAAATAAATTGGCTCAATTTCTGCAAAACTCACTTGAATTAATATTGTCCGCTAACAACTTGTCTGTGTTAATTGGATTAACACGATTTTGACTGTACGTTACATGTATTAAGATGAAATCAATACTATTCAAAAGCTCTCATTCATAGATTTCTGTATAATTTAATATGAATAAAGGCAAAACCGAAAAGTCTTTGTTTTTTATGCTTCCGGAATCAAAGATATGGGGGCATATAGTTTTTGGCCTGTCCGTCTGTCTGTTTGTCTGAAAAACTTTACATTGGGCATAACTTTTGATAGGAAGGTGATAGAGCTTTCATATTTCACATGTGTATTCCTTGTGACAATACCTTTCCATTGATACCAAAATTTTTGACCTCGTGACCTTGACCTTGACCTTTGACCTACTTTTCAAAAACTTTAACATTGGGCATAACTTTTGAATGGTTAGTGATAGGGCTTTCATATTGTACATGTGTATTCTTTATGACAAGATCTTTCCATTGATACCAACATTACTCTGACCCTGACCTCTCACATACTTAACAGAAAATGGTGTTTATACCAACAAAGATGCCACCGCGGGGCATTCGTGTTTCACAAGCACAGGCTTTATTATTTTCTGGCATACTAGCCATTAATAATGAAAGGTTTGGTGTTCAATTTTAAATAAACTTAATTTATGAAATCATTTCATTGTTTTATTCTGTTTCTGTTGCACATTTATGTGGAATTTTACAAAATGATTTTATTTTTGATGTTGCATAATCGAACTATACTAGCTGGGCATATGACTTTGGATCGCATAATCCATCTTTTCAAATCAGTAAAAAAGTTGTTGTTTTGAAATGTGACTATTTTCTCTTGTTTGTACTTTTAAAGGTTGTCTAAAAAAAAAAACTTGTCTGCATCCGGCAAAAATCTTGTTAGAAAGGTTGTGGGCTAAAATCCTGGTACTGGCACTATCAGTATTCAATGTCAGTATGTCAATTAGAGCGTGCATGGGTATCAGGTGAGCGTTGTGCCCCCTGGGGCTCTTGTTTAACTTTTTAGCTCACCTGAGCCAAAGGCTCAAGTGAGCTATTGTCATAGTGTGGCGTCCGTCGTCCGTCCGTCCGTCGTAAACTTTTAACATTTTCAACTTCTTCTCAAGAACGGCTGAAGGGATTTTGATGAAACTTGGTATGCATGAAGTACTAAAGGTCCTCTACCAAGTTTGTTCATTTCGGCTTGATCCCTTCAGGGGTGGATCCAGGGCGGGGTCAAATAGGCCCCAGAGGGTACCCCTCTTCAAAAATCTTCTTCTCCAGTTCCACTGAATGGATTGAAAAACTAATTGTATCTAAGTGATCTAGAAGGATGTACGATTCAAGTTTGTTCATTTCGTTAAAATCCAATAACTAATTTTTGACGCGTTTTTGACGTCTTTTTCGACATTGCATTTTTAATGCAAAAATTGATATTTCTCTTAATATTTTCTTTCTTATTGAAAAATTCTGCTCCAGTTTAGTTTAATTTAGCCATTTTTAAGCAAAGGAATGCTTTAGTGAAAGAATTTTGCTGAAAGGTTTATTTTTGAATTTTTAATGATTTTTTTAATACTGTAAAAAAGGAAGGGAAGATGGTCATTTTCATCATTTTTGGCATTTTATGGTTCTTCCCATGAATGATTGTTTTAACATTTATCATATTTATTGTAAGGAATGTAACAGTGAAAGAATTTTCTCAATATCTTGACTTTTAGATTTTTAATGATTTCTTTAATACTGTAAATAGGCATGTTTTCTTTGTCAATGAGTCCCAAGGTAGCGAGTTCAAATCCCGGCTGGGCCTTAAAAAATTTTTTTCTTTATTTTTCATTTTTCATCCGTATTTTAGGCTTTGAATGCTATTTTTAACTTACCTGAATAATTTTAATGCCATTTTTGCCACTTTTTGAACTTTGGAATTTTTTATGAAGTTTGGCATTTTCTCCATATTAATTTCCCTTGAGTTCATATTGATATTTTGAAACCTATATCCTAGGTAAAATTAAATTAATAAATGCTTGTGTGATAGCATTTTTGATTAACAACATGTACAATTTTATAATAATTCTTGTATTCTATAGAGTATAAAAAGGGGGGGGGGTCAAAATTTCTGTAACAACATCTGCTGACAGATTTTTTTTCTATTAGATGATATAATAAGAACTGGACAAAATAATATTTTTTTTCTAATTGGCTTGTATATTAATGAACTAATCAGAGTAAATACTAATCTTTCTTTCATTTACTCCATCTATCAGTGGTTTTCTGCACTTAATATTTCTTAAGGATGACATCCTATCTGATGCCTCTTTAGGTTGTCCATCCTTTCCCCGAAAGAGAGAGATGTTAGGGTGCTCTTATTATTTTTCTTTAACTATTTCTTTTAATAACTTAGTAAATATATGATCTTCTGCACTCATTTATTGCATGTTTGTCAGATTAAGTTACTCAATTCTTTTATATACATTATTTGCTATAACTTTATTTTTTGATTTTTTTTTTTTTTATATTTTAATCTAGATATGCTGTGCGTGCACATTGTGGGTTCAAATTCAGGCATTGGCATCCCAATTTTTTTTTTCATTTTTTGCATTTTGCAAGCTTTTTAAGCACTTTTAAATCATCTGAATACAAAAAAAACCTTCTTTTTTCTTTTTCCATTTTCATTTTCTCCATTTTGCACACTCATTTATTGCATTTTACTTTTTTGGAATTTTTATGATATTTTTTTTAATTATTTATGGCATATGGACCAAAAAATTCTGACTATGGCTCTGGCTCTAACATTATTCAATGTCAGTATGTTCAGAGTGTGCATGGATATCAGGTGAGCGTTGTGCCCCCCTGGGGCTCTTGTTTTCAATGGTGCCTGTGCCTTTCAATTTGTCAGCATGCATCACAAAATCCTTGTATACAGCCTAGCGGGTGCAGTTTTGATTTGATCCCAAGTAAACATCATACACATATTGCTTATGACAAGAGGAAGAATCCCTTGAGTCAAGGATGACCCCTATTGATTTTTGGGTCAAAAGATCAAGGTCATAGGACTCTGACGATTGAAAATGGTTCTCGGACCATATTTGAGCCTGAATTGCACTATAATCATGAAACTTGCCAGAAATGTTTCCCATATATCAAGGATGACCCTAATAATTTTGGGGTCAAAGGTCATAGGACTCTGATGATTGAAAATGGTTTCTGGACATTATTAGAGCCTGTTACATAGTGCCTATTGTCATGAAACTTGTCAGAAATGTTTCCCATGAATCAAGGATGACCCCTATTGATTTTGGGGTCAAAAGGTCAAGGTCATAGGACTCTGATGATAATAATGATTTCTGGATATTATTTGTGTTTCACCTATCATCAGGAAACTTGCCATAAATGTTTCGCAGGAGTTGAGGTTCATCCCTATTGATTTTGGGGGTTAAAAGGTCAAACTCATAGGACTCTGATAATTGAAAATTGTTTCTGAATTATATATGAATGTATATCAACTTGAAACATGCTACATGTAGTAATCTGTTGAGATTATATACAATTCATGTACATTGTTGTCTGCATATTCATACTTAATTCTAGTTTTGCAACTCAGCACTTTGCTTGTTTGATGCATTTTAAGCTTATCTTTATCTTCAAAAGGTCACACTTCAAGGTAACAAATTGCGTACATAATCAAATACAAATGTACATCTTGCATCCTAAGGTCAGAGTCAAATGTGTTTCTGTAAGTCTGAAATTCTACCAAGGGTTAAAAATTTGCAGCTTACAGTAATCACTTGTGTCCGTCCATCTGTTGATCCTGTCCGGAACTGCTTCAGTGATGAGGAATGGCTCACATAATTGACGTGAAAAGATGTGTTTGTTGCCCACAGCGTCACCTTTGACCTATACTTGATCTTTTAACCTTTGTTTTGTAAACAAACTTGTTAATTACTTTAACAAGAGACCAGTCCTTTCTGTGATCATTTACCGTTTCCAGAGGAAGGATAAGAAGATCCCCATCATGACACTGTAGTGATCACAGTGGAACACATGTCCAACATGACTCTGTAGTGATCACAGTGGAACACATGTCCAACATGACTCTGTAGTGATCACAGTGGAACACATGTCCAACATGACACTGTAGTGATCACAGTGGAACACATGTCCAACATGACACTGTAGTGATCACAGTGGAACACATGTCCAACATGACACTGTAGTGATCACAGTGGAACACATGTCCAACATGACACTGTAGTGATCACAGTGGAACACATGTCCAACATGACACTGTAGTGATCACAGTGGAACACATGTCCAACATGACTCTGTAGTGATCACAGTGGAACACATGTCCAACATGACACTGTAGTGATCACAGTGGAACACATGTCCAACATGACACTGTAGTGATCACAGTGGAACACATGTCCAACATGACACTGTAGTGATCACAGTGGAACACATGTCCAACATGACACTGTAGTGATCACAGTGGAACACATGTCCAATATGACACTGTAGTGATCACAGTGGAACACATGTCCAACATGACACTGTAGTGATTACAGTGGAACACATGTCTAACATGACACTGTTGTGATCACATTGGAACACATGTCTAACATGACACTGTAGTGATCACAGTGAAACATGTCCAACATGACACTGCAGTGATCACAGTGGAACACATGTTCAACATGACACTGTAGTGATCACAGTGGAACACATGTCCAACATGACACTGTAGTGATCACAGTGGAACATGTCCAACATGACACTGCAGTGATCACAGTGGAACACATGTCCAACATAACACTGTAGTGATCACAGTGGAACACACACAACATGACACTGTATTGATTACAGTTGAACACATGTCCAACATGACACTGTAGTGATCACAATAGAACACATGTCCAACATGACATTGTAGTGATCACAGTGGAACACGTGTCCAACATGACACTGTAGTGATTACAGTGGAACACATGTCCAACATGACACTGTAGTGATCACAGTGGAACACACACAACATGACACTGTATTGATTACAGTGGAACAAATGTCTAACATGACACTGTAGTGATCACAATGGAACACATGTCTAATATGACACTGTAGTGATCACAATGGAACACATGTCTAATATGACACTGTAGTGATCACAGTGGAACACATGTCTAATATGACACTGTAGTGATCAAAGTGGAACACATGTCCAACATGACACTGTAGTGATCACAGTGGAACACGTGTCCAACATGACACTGTAGTGATTACAGTGGAACACATGTCCAACATGACACCCTAGTGATTACAGTGGAACACATGTCCAACATGACACTGTAATGATCACAGTGGAAAACATGTCCAACATGACACTGTAGTGATTACAGTGGAACACATGTCCAACATGACACTGTAGTGATTACAGTGGAACACATGTCCAACATGACACCCTAGTGATTACAGTGGAACACGTGTCCAACATGACACTGTTGTGATCACATTGGAACACATGTCCAACATGACACTGTAGTGATCACAGTGGAACACATGTCCAACATGACACTGTAGTGATCACAGTGGAACACGTCCAACATGACACTGTAGTGATCACAGTGGAACACATGTCCAACATGACACTATAGTGATCACAGTGGAACACATGTCCAACATGACACTGTAGTGATCACAGTGGAACACATGTCCAACATGACACTGTAGTGATCACAGTGGAACACATGTCCAACATGACACTGTAGTGATCACAAAGGAACACATGTCCAACATGACACTGTAGTGATTACAGTGGAACACAAAATCTTCGACCTAACCTTAAATGGCTAGCATTTTTTAACCTTTAAGTTGGTAAGAATATTGCTTTCTTATAAGAGAATGGGATTATTGTATAAGGCACATGCATAATTAAGAATTCTGTGCTACCAAAGATATTTGCCACATAACTTTTATTTTCACAAACTTCAACATACAATGTATTCAGCCATCACTGCTGTAGTGCTACTGGCTACAGGACTTTCATATAATTTGCAGTGTATGTTCCTTGTGGTTTTCTCAGTTTTATGTTTATCAATTTACCAAGATTTCATCATGTGTCCTTGACCTAAAGGAGGTACAATGCAGGAGTCTCGTATTTTGCATATGCGTCTCTCTTGGGAAATGGATGAAACCTATTGAATTTAATTCAAGATCAAGAATCAAAGGTCAAGGTCACAGTGGACTTAGGCTTAAAATCCATGTGAACAGCATAGAATACAAAGCACAATGTAATCATCATCAGATCATCAAACCTTCCACAAATGTTCCCCTTGGGAAGAGGATGAAACCTATTGAATATCATTCAAGAATCAAAGGTCAAGGTCACAGTGGACTTAGGCTTACAATCCATGTTAACAGCATAGAATACAAAGTACATGTACAATATAATCATCATCGGATCGCCAACCTTCCACAAATGTTCCCCTTGGGAAGAGGATGAAACCTATTGATTTTTACTCGAGATCAAGGTCCTAGGGAACTTTGGGTTAAAATCCATGTGAACAGCATAGAATACGAAGTAATTATCATCGGATCATCCGACCTTCCACAAATGTTCCCCTTGGGAAGAGGATGAAACCTATAGATTTTTACTTGAGATCAAGATCAAGAATCAAAGGCCAAGGTCACAGTGGACATAGGCTTAAAATCCATGTGAACAGCATAGAAATCAAAGTACAAAGTAATCTTCATCGAATTACCAGACCTTCCACAAATGTTTCCCTTGGGAAGTGGATGAAACCTATTGAATTTCATTCAAATTCAAGAATCTAAGGTCAAGGTCACAGTGGACTTAGGCTTAAAATCCTTGTGAACAGCATACAATACAAAGAACAATGTAATCATCATCAGATCCCCAAACCTTCCAAAAATGTTCCCCTTGGGAAGTGGATAAAACCTATTGAATTCCATTTAAGGTCAAGAATCAAAGGTCAAGGTCACACTGGACTTAGGCTTAAAATCCATGTGAACAGCATAGAATACAGAGTACAAAGTAATCATCATCGGATCGCCAAACCTTCCACAAATGTTCCTCTTGGTAACTGGATGAAACCTATATTGAATTTCATTCACGGTCAAGAATCAAAGGTCAAGGTCACAGTGGACTTAGGCTTAAAATCCATGTGTACAGCATACAATACAAAGTAATCATCATCGGATCGCCAAACCTTCCACAAATGTTCCCCTTGGTAAGTGGATGAAACCTATTGAGTTTCATTCAAAGCCAAGAATCAAAGGTCAAGGTCACAGTGGACTAAGGCTTAAAATCCATGTGAACAGCATAGAATACAGAGTAAAATGTAATCATCATCGGATCGCCAGATCTTCCACAAATGTTCCCCTTGGGAAGAGGATGAAACCTATTGATTTTTACTCGAGATCAAGGTCATAGTGAACTTGGGGTTAAAATCTTTGTGAACAGCATAGAATACAAAATATTCATCATCAGATCACCAGACCTTCCACAAATGTTCCCCTTGGGAAGAGGATGAAATCTATTGATTTTTACTCGAGATCAAGGTTAAGGGAACTTTGGGTTAAAATCCATGTGAACAGCATAGAAAACAAAGTAATCATCATCTGATCACCAGACCTTCCACAAATGTTCCCCTTGGGAAGAGGATGAAATCTATTGATTTTTACTCCAGATCAAGGTTAAGGGAACTTTGGGTTAAAATCCATGTGAACAGCATAGAAAACAAAGTAATCATCATCGGATCACCAAACCTTCCACAAATGTTCGACTTGGAAAGTGGATGAACCCCATTGATTCTTAAGATCAAAGGTCAAGGTCACTATTGTTTTGATGTTTAAATCCTTTTGATAGAGCAAGGGTTTGTGAGGGGATGCTACACTTGCATTGCCTCATTACCATGTGACCTTTGAGTTTGACCTACTTGATTCAGTGACAAAGATTATGCTGAATAAGTTAAATTCATTTGTAGTTGTCTTTGACCTCATATAACCTTGTAAGTATTGCTTATAATTTATAGTTGCTGCACAATCATTTGAAATCCCTTACATTACTTGATATATGTCTATGATATGGTCGGTGCATATTTAATGTAACAAAATGTTTTAACTGGTACATGTGGTAATTCTCCTGACTTTTCCAAACTTTTCAAAAACATTTACAAATTGTTAGCCATTCTGATCTCAATCTGGTTATATCAAGATGTGTAATCATCTACAGAGTAACCGCATCAAATTACACATGTACTCAAAGGTACAAAGAAGATCAAGTGGTTATTTTTTACATGTAGCATTTTTTTTTATTAAAAACATTTCATTAAACATTACTTCAGTTTGTCAAAAACTTGTAAAATGCGAAAGAGAATTTTTGTAAAACATTAATATATAACACAGTTAGAATATTTAACATTCATCACCAATGTATCATTAACATAATTGAACATACATGTATAACATAGTCTGTGTTCCATGTAGTCTTTAGTCTCTGTAGATTTTAAATACACATTCACAGGATTGCTGATAAAACTAACCATTGATAACTCAAAGTCTCCTTAATCAATATTAACATATTAAAAAAAAGATTGATAGGTTTTTTTTTTGTGAAAAACAAAAGTAAGATGCCCTTAATTATGTGAAACAAAGATCGGTAGCAAAAGTTCGCAAATGAAATCATAAAATTCATTACAAACAATGCTCTATAAATGTACCATCTACAGATCAATAGCTACAAGAATATTCTAGATAAAAAAAATTATATAAAGATCTCAAAACATATTTCTTATTTGTATGACTGAACAAACTTAAGGATTTTCATGAAATACATGCCAGCATCTGTAATATTTCCTTATACATCTTTCTCCCTGTTCAATCAAGGTGTAGAAGTAACTGTATTATTCACAATATAGTAACTGCTTCAAGTGCTGTTGAACATTTTGATAATATATTAATACATTATAAATGTAATGGTAAGGCAAGAATGGATGTACATGTAAGTTGAAGCGCCGCTGATTATTTTCCCAAACTAACAACTCCCGTCCCGATCTCTCTAATTTAAGCAATAACTTTTATTAAGGGGCTTAAAAAATAATCCGACTCACAATGTAAGAACAATTGAAAATGTCCCAACATGGTACCAAACCTCTGCAATCAAAATAATAATCGACAGATTGCTATTTTATGTAAAAAATAATATTTTTCATGTTTCAGCTTTCTAATATAGATACAGTATCATGAGACTGAGTAATGCTTGTAGTAATTAAAGAGAGTTGGCAAAATAACTAACCTTTTAAAAATTCTTTGAACTTTGACTATAAAACCCACTATATATAATGTCACAATTTGGAAGTTTTGCATTCATTGTTGTTACAAACTAATAATTAAAAACTTTCAGTCATAGACAAACTTAAATTCAAGATCAAAATTATCTTGTATTTAAAGAAAATGTCCTTAGTAGGCTTACAGATTTAAGAAAGACCCTTTCTTTTTATTCCAGGAATTTTACACATATTATCTGACGGAATAAACCATTTTATCACATGATCCAGCCTGTTAATCTAAAATTATATTCAGTGTTGATACTGTTGAAAGAACACATGTGTTGCCTATGGCCACTTAATTTAACTTTGATACCAATAATACCATGTACATGTATTATAAGCTCATATAATATAATATAATCAGCTATAAAAGCTAATAATTACTAGGAGTTTTATATTTTGCAATATGCCTACTGCGCAATAGTTAAGTTTTTCAAAAGTAAATCAAAGTACAAGGTCAACATGGTCAAGAGTACAAGGTCAAAAATGTTCATGTCAGCAAAAAGGTCCTGTCATAAGGAAGACATATATCATATATCATGTGAAATATGAAAGTCATATCACCATTCAAAAGTTATGGCAAAGGTAAAAGTTTTTCTTCAAAAGTAGGTCAAACTCCAACTCAAGGTCACCTGTCAAAAATTTATGAATCAGACAGACAGATGCCAGACAAAGTAATCACTAATAAAATGTGAAGTATGCTGTAGTCTTTATTTTTAGTATGTGAACCAGTGTTTATTAAATAGTCTGAGATTCATTAATAATGGTTGTTTTTCTATATAACACGATTAAAATTTCCCAAAAATCTGTAGGATATTGGCAAAAACCACTAAAAATTGCCAGGTATCTGAGCACTGGTGTAAATTCATGAGACATATCATTACAAGTACTGGTACAAGCTGTCATTTCATTTTTTGTGATTTCTCATCTCAGAATGTTTTAAATACAGATTATAAAAGCATAACAGTAATTGTGCAATTCAGTCAAAAATGAAAATTGCATATTTCAACATTATCTTTACATTAAAAGGTCTTTCATTGTTCATATGATCATAGTATTGTCAAAATTGTAGAAACAATACACAGCCAATTGTGCCTCATATGAAATATATGTGTGAAATTTACATGAACTTTACATTAAAGTTCACATGAAATTTATGTGAATCAAGCATGAATATGAAATTTACATGAAAATTTTCACATGAAATTCTTGTAAAGTTTTTAAAACGAATTGCATGTAAAGTCCCTTTTGCTTGAAGGTAACAAAGAAAATTTCATGTAAAATTCATGTGAGTAAATTTAATATAATATGTGAAATTCATGTGAATTTTTGTTCACATAAGTTTTATGTAAAATTTATATGAAGTTCTGACGCATGAACTTGCATGTGAAATTTACATGATGCTCAATTCATATGAATTTCATGTGAGGCACAATTGGCTGTGTATTACAATTTTGACAATAAATCATGTGATCATGGTGATAAAATTAATCTCAAATGATATATCAGGTCCATACAATATTCCTGTATATGATAAAGGATTCTATAATTGCTTGTCAAGTCTTGTGCATATTCAAATCAATTCACACACTAACTGCTTTTGTAAATACAGTACTGTATGAAAGAGATTATCATTTGAGACCCCTACACACAATAGTAAAATGTTTGAAAAAGAATTTGATGATGTTAATAATTTCATAACCTTAATTATTAAAGTTAAATTTCAATAATTTGCACTATAGCTGAGCACTAAGGGGGCATGTATTTGTGTACTGGCAATGGAAATTTCAATATTGATTTTCTTCTATCCATCCCTTGATTTGTTTAGGCAGTGGTAGCTGTTGAATGTGGTCATATCGTGTATACTGTCTGATAACAAATCGACAAAGATATTGCAAAGAGCGCACTTGTGTAAAACGAGATACAGGTTTGGTGAGACGCACAGGGAATGAAGGAGCACCAGGGGAGCGTGACCGAGAATAACAAAATATACCCGACTGAGAGTCGTTCATAGAATGTTCTATCAGATCTACAATGGAGGGATATCCCTCAGTGTCAGGCTGTGCATAGAAACTAAACATCCCATTACAATGTTCTATTCTGGTGTGCCAGGTTCGACCGTAAGAACGGAAGCTCAGACTTAATAGATAACGTTCATCTGAACTATCACGCACAAGGAAAGCACCATCAGGTTGATTTGCTAGCTTATCTTCCGCTTCAACTCTTGTAATCGGCCCCCAGTACCATCCAAACTTTGAAAGCCTGAATAGTTCATGAGTTAGATTCCACACTTTCTGTCCATAGGCACATCTGACTATTGTACTGGCATCATTTTTATCGTCCTCAACCTCGTTTTTGCTACTGCTTGCAAGTGAAGCATTGTTTGTTGGTCCATTTTCCTTCGATGATTCACTGGTGCTTGTGTCTGAATTGATCTGATTTTCATCTTTCGTTCTGTCATAAACATGAAACCTTGATATGTCCTTGGAACGACAACTGGCTTTTTCCCTTTTGGAACAAACATCATATGTGTCAGTATTGTTGTGCAGGTCATTCACTTTCTGCACTGTATGTGGTGGTATATTTAAATCTAAACTATCACAACTATGAGAGGAAGAATTTGATTTAGAAGAAATTTCACAAAGTGACACTTTACAGCGACTTTTATGTTTGTGCTTTTTGGGATGTCTTTTCACTGGTACGGTCATGTAATGATCTGGATCGATGATACTTGCATCATTTGTTACCGTCCTCACTTTTCCGTCGGAAATTTAATGTTAAACGACGTTTGAAATTTTTAAGGAGCCCAAAGCGTTCTTTACACTTTCCAGAGTTTGCTGAATCTACAGGGGTCTGAGAATGACTATCATTTGATTGTTTACTTCTACCACCGCTTTCCTCCTCAGCACTGGGTGGGTCCTCTGTGACAACATTACCCCTGTTTCTCCGTTGTAATGACTCTCTCATACCTTTAAAAGTTATTTTCTTCATCGTATGTAAACTGAATTGCACATAATGTCGTTGTGTATATGAGAAACAAAGACAAATAATCAAAATAGTGTAGTATAGTGAAATTACTAGGGCGAATCAGCTTTGCGCATGATGAATCAAGACTTCCGCCGATACGGAATAATGCATAGTTCTGCATTTGATTGGGAAATAATTAAAATTCCCACACTCAAAAAAATGTATTTGTATGAATGAATAAATCATCAGTAATCTAAAAAGTAATTGATTGTCCCAATATACAACAGACGATTAATGGTGACAAATTTCCAAGCACTAAAAGTATTATCTTCGGAGCAGTTTCATGTCAGCGCCCTTCGAAATGGACTCCGACGAAGATGAGACGTTTGTAACGATTGGGACACCACTTGAAATTTTTGACGAAGGTTAATAAAGAAATTCTTTTCGAATGACATGTCAAAGAATAAAATTTAAAACTTTGAATTATTGGTAGACCGAATTTCTTCTGTTTGTTACTTTAGCTCACCTGAGACTACATAGCTCAGGTGAGCTATTGTCAGTAGCAAATTGCCAGCTGCAATTCGCCCGTCTGTTGTCTATTTTGCAACTTTTTGATTTCTTCTCCATAACCTGCTTGAAAGATTTTTATGAAACTATATGGAAACCACAGGCGATTGTTTCATGTGAGCTCACAATCGCCTGTGATGGAAACCCTGAACTGGCATGCGTTTTGCTCTTTGCATTTTACGTTTTATTCCTCGCTTTTTGCTTTTTTTCTCATTGATTTTATGGAATACTTGTCCGAGGATAGCCAGTCTGTACATCATCAATAATTGACCAATCACAATTGTTGACAGACATATAGCGGCATGCAAATGACAATAGACTGGCATTGCATGTCTAGATATATATATCTAGACAGGTGACCACTTATTCAAAGCGAGGCCGACCTACTTCTTATTGACGCATATTGGTTATTTTTATCTCTCTGGATTTAACCATGCAGCTCAACAGCTTATTTAATCGTGAGTGGATATTCTTAGCATGAATATCGTCTTCATTGGGCATAGATAGTGTAAAAAGCCTTGTTTTAATCTTTGAAGGGGTGTTTTTCAAGTCTCTCTTTTTCATGAATTCACTTGCAGCGGGTGATGATGCAGCCCATTTGCGATCCAATGTCATCAGTTTGAAAATTCTTGTCTATTGTTCATAAAAGACGCGACACTTCCGATCAAGCAAAATCAATTTCATTATTTGTCATAGCAATATAGACATAATGTTCCACAGTCTACATTTATACCTCCATATTTCTGCAAAAGTTCAGATAGATTAGGCACGGTCCATTTGATATTCTGGGGGGGGCTTGGGTTTTTTTCGAAAAAAATAATCTTGCTCTCAATTTTGATGAAAAAAATAAATTTGCTTATGGTGTAACAGAAAAAAAATAATCTTGCTCTTTCAAATAATCTGATTTTGAAGAATTACCATAAAATTTCGCTAAAATTCTTGAAAATTTTCCGGCTCGCTTCGCTCGCCGCAGTTTTCAATTTGTATCAAAAATTTTTTGATCGCTTCGCTCGCCATAGTTTTCTATCAATAAACATTATGTATTAATGACAAAGTTCATATATTTGAAGATATTAAAAGTTATACATGTATGTGATTGAAAAAGGGCTTCCTTAAAAGCTTAGATATATTTATCAAATTATCAATATTTATGTATTGCTATTAATACATGTTGCATGTACCCCATAGAGTCTAATTTTATGTTCTTGTAAGCTTGGAAGGAGAACTTCAGTTATTCACCAATTTACAATTCTACATTTAAAAATTTGTCTAGGAGACCTAATTCCCCTCAGACCCTCTTATACATATTATACATGTATCTTATATAAAATATTGAGAATTGTATTGTAAAAATCTTTTATTTCTCTGTTTAAAAGTAAATTGAATACTTGCATGAAAATAAACTAATATATTAATGTTTAGAGTTTTGATCAGTAAAAATATAAATTATAATTTCTATTGATAAAACACAAACATTCTTAATAGGCGCATCTCTTTGCTAAAAAAAAAATTTCCTTGCTCCAACTTTGCAAGAAAAAAATAATTTTGCCCCGGTCCGGGGCGAAAAAAATAATCTTGCTCCGACAAAAAACCCAAGCCCCCCCCAGAATATCAAATGGACCGTGCCTTAACATTCTTAATCCTTTGTGATTCAAACATCGCGAAAGATTTTATAACTTTAGGTAACCAGACATTTTTGAATTTTTGTAGAAATTCAAACATGTTTATTAATAAAAAATTTAAATATTTTAACAGAACAAAGCAAATTTGTCCAGATTTGTCTGGTATGTCTGTTGACTCTCGGATTGACTGGTGATTCTATTTTTCTATGCTCCTTTGCTTCTTTTGTACAAACAATACAAATTCTTGTAATATATTTTTTTTGTAACATTTTAGGCCTACCAGTCTCTTTTAATGTTATAATGTTCAATGTACATGAATCTACATCTAAGATTACTGGAATTTCCAGGATGGTGAACAGCATGCATTCCATTGAATCTCTAGAACTTCATCATGGACCAGAAAACAAAATTATTGCATCTATTTTAGACAATATACATGAACATGTATATCTTATCTCAAGTTCACTTACCTTTTATCCCACTTTTTATATCGGATGGTGTGGGAGAAGGTCAGAGTGTAATAGTACCCAAAAAGGCGGTTTTATTTGCAATACCCTGGTATCACTCTTGACAGACCTCTGACGACAAATAAACACTTGCAGTCATCACTATTGCAGCCTGTAATCCAATAAACCGATCCTTTTATACCAATTATCGATCATAATGATCATTTCTCTAGATAACCGCAATAACCTCCATAACAACCTGTTCATCTTAAAATTCCCCTCCATTGCCATGTTAATTGGAAAGCCTTGTAAATATTGTGATGTACACTACGCATGTGAATTTAAATTATATGTACGATATATTGGGTCATGTACCACGTGACACAACATACCGCACACTTGCAATAAAGAAACAAAGAGACGACCTAGAAATTGGATTATCTATCATAAAACGACAAACTTTTGACGAGTGCAACATTACACCTTCGATTCTTTGATTATAATCCGATTTCTAGGTCGGAACTAGTATAATCAATATTCTTAAGTATATAGCCACATCCCTTTGTCCAATGAAATAATGACATGCTTATGATCTACAACAATCTCCAAACCTTTTAATTGCAATCAAATTGAGCGAAAAATTTCTATATTCTGCTCTATATTAGTTCTTTATTCTGAAATTCTTTCATTTTTAGCTCATATTTATTTTCACTACTTAACACTTTTAAACATGTTAAATTAATATGTACTCCTAGTCATTTGAAACTCAACACGACTACAATACTTAGACAAAATGAAGGAATAGACTGACTCCTAATTAATTTAGAAAAATCATTCATCAAGGTCCTGTTTGTTAATTACTTTCCTGTGTCAATTCTGATTTTATTCAAATAAATTCCAAAATGACTATCTCACAAAGTTCTTTTCAAAAAACTTATTTTTTGTTATCAGGAATAAACATTAAATTTTATGGTATGTATTACAATTGAGAAATGCAGGATTTTTTCAGTCTGAGAAAATTGTAAAGATTCATAGATTTCTTAGTGTGTAACTCTGCTGATATTACAACAAATAAATAAGTATGTTACAGTGAGGTAGGTGTGTCACTGGTAGGTGTGTCACTGGTAGGTATGTCAACAGGCTGTTAGGAAGGATATAGCACTCTTTTGAAAAGAAATGTTCCATTCATATCTGATCAAATATTTTCCTTGGTGATCAATACAATCATGATACAAATTGTAAGAAGTTTTCAAACCTTATGATTTATCTGTTGAGTGATAATTTGATTCAGTGGCTGATGTTTTATATTGCAGATGAAATTCCAAAGAAACCCAGTTCAGCTCTAGATCTACCTGTGAAAGACAAGAAAGGGAGAGAAAGGTTCCATGGGGCATTTACCGGGGGATTTTCCGCTGGATATTTTAATACTGTTGGTTCCAAAGATGGTTTGTAATCTCTGGCTCCGTATTGTACAATCCTGTCCTTTTCCTTCATATGCAGGAAATGACCCTTCCGAACGCGGATTTGAATGAAAATTTGAGAAATTCCATGACGTCACAATGCAATTTCGATGTTTGCCCGAGGTTCAAAGCTTCTTTGTCCGAGGTAAAAGCATTGATGTCACAATATTTTGCATTCTTTTCCCGCAATTCGGAAGGGTCATTTGTAGACATGAATTACTTTTAATTGTCTTATTGAAGAAAAGTACATGTACATGTTTTGTTGACACATCTTTTTATCGTACATCGCCATAGGCATAAGTTAACTATCACCCATATACTAAATGTACCTCTGCTTTTGTTCTAACCTGTGTGATATTTAGTACAGTGTCAATCAATCAGAATCTTCGAATTTGACTTTTACCTTCATCATTCTGTGTTATGTCAGATTAGGTAATTTTGACATAATGTATTTCATTGTCTTTGTCCTGGCAGTACTCTAGTATACATGTAAGTTTTACAGATATTAAACTATTAATATTATATGACTACATTTTTGGATGTATTTATATGATCAGATGAATATTTTCAGGGTTTACTCCGGCTTCTTTTGTGTCGTCACGTGATAAGAAGGTTGAGGGGAAATCTCAAAGACCAGAAGATTTTATGGATGAAGAGGTAAAAATTCAGCAACTGAGATTATATTGTAATTGCCACAAATGTCATTGTCAACGAGATGTATGAAAGGACAATTCTATAATCAGAAAGAAATCCTTAATTAAGCATTATTCAGAGTGGCAAATATTAGATGCCTAGTATGTATAGTAAAATGTATACTGCACCTGTACCTACACCTACATGTAGTAAGCTAGCAGGAATTATATATTTTGCACAGTTACTACCATGTAGTCAGGGGCATCACTGATTTCAGTACTTTTTCAGAAATGACTGACATCAGTAATTTTGATTTTGACTTTACTTGCTGCTTACCTCAAAATTACTGAATTCCATACTTTTTGCGTGCATTCTTATTTCTTGAAATTCTTTCCTGCGCATTTTCATTTTATGTGTTCATTTGGTGCAGAATAGAAAGTACTACAAATCCTTGGAATTAGATTTTCTTAGATAGTGTAGGTAAGGCAATGAAACTTAAGAATATGACAGAATTCTATCATTTTTATATGACTGATTTCTATCATTTTGCAAGATGGATATTTTTATAGTGTTTATTTTACAAAGGAAATTGAAAAATAAATTATGAGTATCAGTTATTTCCAAAGAGGACTGAAATCAGTGATGCCCCTGACTGTTACAAGAATGTTATATCAAGACTATGATTACTTCTTTATTTGCAATGCATATCAAGGCAATAAAGCATCAACAGCTGACACTCGTTATCTCAAACTCAGTTATATCGGAATTTCATTTATCTCGAAATCGAGCGGCGGTCCCAACTTTATGACTTCCGGTTATCTTGAAATTTCGCTTACATACATGTATATCTAGAAGTAATTTCAACATTTCAAGTCATTTTCTTGATGTATTTTATATTTTAGTCAAAGTCCTCAAACAAACCTATTAATGTACCAAATAATGTTTGTTGACATAATGATCTAAAACTCTTTCTTGAAGGTCGTACATGGCAGATTGGTACAATACATTCCACAACAAGAGTACATGTAGTTTCGACTGACATTTATCTCAAACTCCGCTTATGTCCTATTATTTGCAGTGGACCCGTCGTCTTCGAGATAACGAGTGTCAGCTGTATATGATCTAATTCGTCATTATGCTTTCTCTTTAGTAATCCTCTATTTTGCTTGTTCCTACTTTAATAAGGCTTTGACTAATATACATGTAAGTAAAGGTGAAATACGTAGGACAGTAGATCTTAGCCCTGTCTTCTCTGACAAGATTTGGACAGTGTCTGTTATCAGGGCTCTCAATCGGCCTTATTTGGGGCCGATATTCGGCCCCACTCCCAATGCAAATCTTTTTTACCAATTTTTAGGCCAATGTTTCCCAATTTGACACCCCTTGAAAATTTGAAAAAAAAATGAATTAAATTATATATGCATATTTTGAGTGAAATCTAACATCAGATCTATACAAAGAACTTAGAAGTACTTTTTTGTAATTTAATCATCGAGATGAAAGCATTCTACTTCATTTTGTATTATATTTTTCCCAATTTTTGAGAAATGCCGCTATTTTTCCCAATTTCAAATGCCCTGGGCCCCAATCCCAAAAATGAGTGCGAGAGACCTGGTCAAAGAGTCCTATTATCATCATGATCATAGTCACAATGCATGCAGGTAAAGCTATTGGTACAGAACTGTAGATGGGTCCAGTAGCATGCATGAAGTTCTTATCTTATCAATTCTTTTACAGTTTCAATTATTAAAGTTCTATCTACCTATGATAATATCCATGTATAAGTAAGATTTTGAATACTTGTTGACAGGATTTTGATGAACATGGTATAGCCCCGAGGAAGCTGCAGACCTCTGTTACATACTCCTCAGAAGAAAGACGTAAAAGACGTTACGATGAAGCCAAGGCTATGACTAGCGGGACTCTGTTCAGTGGAGCACCAGCTATAGCTGATCTTATTCTTCCACAAAAGTAAACTTTATGTTTGTATGATTAAGTTTATATGTATCCAGTGCTCGAAAAAGTTGATTTTCTAAGATGGGTAATCAGGCAATGCTATATACAGACAAGGGAACATGGGAGCCTTTCTTTCTGACAGACTGAATCAGAAAGAGTATATATAACAAATCATGTGAAGATCATGCAGTCAAACTGTGTATGGATATTTTTCAGATTGCAAAATCTGAGGCAGACATTCCTTAAGTGGCATTACATATACTTTCTTAGTTTTGTACGACTGATTTGTTTTAATACCATAATTCTATGTTTCAGAATGACCATTGGTATCAAGTTGTTGAGAACTTTGGGATGGAAGGAAGGTCAGGGAATAGGACCAAGGGCTACACATAAACAGAAACAAAAAGCTGCAGAAAAACAAGGTCAGTCATAGCATTATTTTTTGATAGTAGCGCAGTGGTTGTGTCCTTGGACTGCAAACCTATAGGTCATAGGTTTGAGTCTCACCGTTGCTGGACATTGTGAAACCATTGTGACCTTGGGCAAGTTGCTTAATTCTGCATTGCTCTCTCGCCACCCAGGAGTAATTGGGTACCTGGCACATGAGACTAGCTGGCTATGTGACTGATAAGCATTAGCACCTAAGCGGCAGCTCAGCTGAATACTCCCAAGGGAGTTGAGAAGGCACATGACTGAACAGGTCTTACCAGGGAGGTTATATACAAGTCGAATGAGGCTCAGGTAATACGAGGTGATACAAGACTATAAACCTGTACTGTTACCATTACCTCTTTACATGATAATGCCAAGGTTTGTTGTAGGGTAGACCTGTAAATACATGATCATATTAATTTTTGCTGTGTTAAATTGAATATTAAATTCACTGGGAAGTCAACTGTCACTGCAATTTCCTTTCAGACCACTAAGACAGTTTGAAGTGTACAGTATCAAGTTTTGACTGTAAGATTGTTACGACTGTTAGAATAAGTACTGGTGTCAAAGCAGTAACCGAACGGAAGCAGTAACGGAAGGATTGCGGTGTAGGGGGTATTTGAATTAACGAAATTGTATGAAATTAAGAAAATTTATGAAGTTTCACGAGAAAACAGTATATTAGTGCCAACATTTTTATAAAAGGGTGACTTGATGAATAGTTTTTGGTCATTTATTAAGCAATGATAGTTTCAGATGAGATATTACGGTTGGGAAAGGGTACACTCCTTATACTTTCAGTAGGAACTATATTTGAGGGAATTTTCCTTGATTTTCTACAAATCGGTCTTTGGAAAAGATGTTTCAGATTTATCGACATAGATTTGAAAATCAATCAATAAAACATATCTGAATGCTCGATTGTTCGGTTACTGCTTTAGCAAAGTTGCGATATTGATGAAATCTTGTGATTAAAAGATCGACATAAAGGATGATGAAAGTCCAAATTTTTAGATAATTATTCGATAGATATTTGAGTCATTTATTCGATAGATATTTGAGACATATGCCAACCATTATTTGTTCCAATTTTCATGTCTCAATTTAACAAAACAACGAAGCTATCGCGAATAAACCTTTAAAATCGTTCGGTTACTGCTTTGACACCAGTAATTGTTTTATTCTGTGCAAAAGTGGAAAGATATAGGCAAATATTCTAATAAGAAATTTAATTTGATCATAATGTTGTGTTTGTTTGATTATTCCAGCAGAGAAAGCGAGAGTTTATGGTTGTCCTCTCCCACCATCACAAGGATCTGATCAGGTTAGTATGTAGTGTAGTTTCTTGTACTAATATTGTATGTCCTGTTCATGTCTTATCCTAGTTTGATAAAAAGAAAAGAATGAAAGTTGTAATGTACATTTCCATGCAGTATATACATGTACATGTTTAATTCTCCTGTATAGGAACTTGATTCAGACTCCGAGGTGATCAATGTGACCTTTGCTCCCAAGGATACAACGCCTATAGTTTTCAGTGCCAAGACAAACGTACACGGTATAGGATACAGGGGACTTAATCCACAGTCTGCTCTACCCTCTACACATATTAAACTGTTTGAACCTCCTCCAATCACAAAGTCAGGGAGAAAAGGAATACGAGGCCAGGTGAGTAAGGAGATAAACATGTCTTAGCCACCCACAGTTTTATCAGACCCTATTATGTCTTATATGACTTAGGTTCTCATTTCCTATTTTCATGTAAATGAACCCTTTATGACGAGACCACCTGTTTTATGTAACTTTTATAGAACAAATTCCTTTAAGGATCTCTTATAACAGGTTCATATACAGAAACTTATTTTAGCAGACTTAGTTTTGCTACATTGAAAAGTTTAAACTTTCTCTAAGAAGGATTTTAACAATAGAAAGTGTGAATCAAATGTTTTAAAATCCTTATAAATATGAAGATGCTGATTCGTATCATACTTGTATTTTCTTCACAAGGCCTTTGGTGTGGGTGCACTAGAAGATGACGATGATGACATCTACTCTGTAGACCATTTGTCTAACTATGACATCACCATGACAATGGAGGATGAACGAGGGGATACACTGGGATGGACAGCTCCAGGGCGTTGCTACAAGTCAAGTATGTATTGTAGATATACAGGTTTATATGCCGTATATTGGGTAAACTTTGATGTTGGGAAATTTTGGCAAAGTTGGTCCAGATTGGGCGTTGGAAATTTATCGGAGAATTTGTTTAGATTTCTGCTAAAGTTATAATGAACAAATCCTTGGAAGTATCTAAGCACCATGCAAAGGAAGGCTGAAATGCTAGTATGAAAGTCATTTCACTTGATAATTGAATTTACCTGTAATTAGTACTGGATGTGTAATTCTGATATTCAATTAATCACAGAAAATGAACAATTTGAGTACCATCTTTGAAAATTTGATTGATTCTATTTATGAAATTCATAGGTCATTGAGTAGGAGATTTCTTAATACTGATTTAAAGGAGTTTGGCATTAGATTACTTTTTGCTGTCACAAGGCTGACTTTTGTTGTAGATCAAGTCCCACCAATAGGATATGTTGGTAAAGTACTAGAGGGATTCACTCTATCAGACAAACCTCTTAAACCCAAGAAGTTGTTCCCACCCCCACCCCTCCCCCAGGGGTACAATGTCAGACAGCGTCATCAGTTCAGAAAGAAATTCTCAAAGCCAGACGTGGAGGAGCAGAAAAAACAGACACCAGAAAGTCACGATGCTGTGTCAAGGGGACTAACTCTGGGAGAAGTTCCTATCTTTAGTAAGAAATCCTCTTTATGATGAGTTACCTTCGGCAAAGTCATTTGGAAATATTTCTCCCATAGACTGTCTATCATGGTACATGTTCATGCTAAACTGGAAAAGAAAATCCATTCTTGGCATCATGTGGCTGAAAATTAATATTGTAAAGTTTTCCATTTGATTCTACTTTTTTATATTCATATATACAAACATTCTTTTACATAATGTATTCACCACTTAGCCTTTTATCCAAATTTAGAAACAATTGTATCTGAAATCTGAATAAACTAAGTTCTATCGTTGTTACTTCAATAAGTTATAAGTGCATCACATGATTAATCCTTGAAATTCTATTGGTTGAGCATACCGGGACTATGAGGGAGATACCGTAATTGTCCGAAAAAAGTTCGCAAGAGTAAATACTACATGTATGCAGGCAAAAAATTGCGCTGAAAATCATAGAAAGAGCTCAAATCTAGTAAATAATATGCATCGAAAAAAAAAAATCGAAATTCCGCCCATTTTTTCTCCCAAATTAACCTATTTTACATTGAAAATATCAAAGAAACGGCCCTCTCAGTAATTATATTTTTAGATTTAAACGTACCCGTTTTAGAAATTAGTTTAATTAGATACGTAAGGTGAAATTAGTTGAATTATAAACGTACCCGTAATTATAAATAAATGATGAAGCAATTATTGGATGATTTTGCAATCGCTTTGATAGCCCGATATCGCTTTGATGGACGGAAATTAAAAACAGTTACATAAATGTAATGACTTGAATTAAATACCAATTACAAAATAATCCAAAGTACAATTGAAAAATTTAGGATTAACAACCATATAATGTATTAATTAATTGAACTGACCACTGAAATTTACTGTTGTAATAAACCTATTTGAGAAGATTTTACTTCCTCCTTCACCTGTCAAAAGTGACAGATCAATTTCATGCTTGATCGCACCGCTACTGGTGAAGGCTATTGTCTCCATACAACACCCCTCGGGGTAAACAGGTGTTACACCTATATAGGTAATTAACGTGCATATAAATACACAAGATTAGAGGAGTTCATAAATATGAATTTGGGTCATTTAACCACACAGACCTTGGTTGACCAGGTACCTGTAAATACTTCAACAAAATGTTATTGTCAAATGTTTATTTTCCGTAAGCACGGAAAAGGTAGCGTGAATTAAAGCGAAATATAGGTAATTGATCTTTTGCTAAATTCTCCGTTCAAGAAAAAAGGTATCAATATTCTAAACCATTAAGAAAATATTTGATCAAATTGCCTTAAAAAGTAGCGGGTAATACGCATGAAATCACGGTATACGTGACACCACTTCCTTGTAAAACATCTGAATAGCTAAGTCGGTCCTAAGTTTTAGAATTGCTATTGAGGCCATGTGATGCACTAGAGGTAAATAGTGCCCTCACTAACTCTTGGGCACTATTCCTTCCAAAAGCAACTCTATGAGAGAATGTACCCACACAAACGGGCGTTTATAGGGAAATGGTACATGTTGTATACATCATGACCATAGATAAGCATTCTCATCTCTGAAAAGATAAGAACATGTATGACAAATACTAGAGTTTATCCTTTAATCTATGCCATAACATCTCAAATATTTTGTAGGGTCTGTTTTTGACCTGGTTTCCAAAGAGGACAGAAGAAAGATGGAAAGTGCCAAAAATAAATCTGAATCCCCCACCCAAACTCTTGTACCCTCCACTACCCAAGTGACCCCCTCTGCCCTGACTGGGAGTATAAATGATGAAAATACCAGAGAAGATGTTACCCAAGAGACGTCAGGTACAAGTATGGTAGCTGTAGGAGTAAGAGATACTCCTACCATCTCTGCAGAGTCAAATCGTCATGGTTACGGGATGCTATTCAAGCCTTTTGCTAGGGATTCCAAGAAGCAAGAGAGATATGAGAAATACTTAGCTTATTTTAAAAAAGGCAGAAAAGGTACGTAAAAAATTACATGAAGATATCCATTGAATGTTTTATGTCTACCGTCTGTCAATCCATTATTTGAATCCATAGGAGATTCTTTTTTAACAATATGACAAAGAAATCATTTAATTGGCCGGACTGCGAAGCAAAAACTGGTCTATGAAATGGCGAAGTTCGTCTGTCCGTCCATCCGTCAGTGCGTCAACATTTTGGTTAAAGTGTTGCGTTTAAGTCCGTTTAGAGAAAACTGTTTGGAGGATAAACTTGAAATGGTGATAGACTGATGAGACGATTCAAACACAGCAATAAAATTTGACCTACTGACCTTGACCTTGGAGTTTGACCTACTTTTGAAAAACTTTAACCTTGGCCATAGCTTTTGAATGGTAAGTGGTAGGGCTTTTATATTTCATTTGTGTATTTCTTGTGACAAGACCTTTCCATGGATACCAAAAATTTTGACCTTGACCTTGGAGTTTGACCTACTTTTGAAAAAACTTTAACCTTGGCCATAACTTTTGAATGGTAAATGATAGGGCTTTTATATACCACATATGTATTCTTTGTCACAAGACCTCACAATAGGTACCAAAAGTTTTGACCTTGTGACCTTGACCTTGGAGATTGACCTACTTTTGTAAATAAAACAATCTGGACTATATCTCATGAACTATAAAGGCTATGGCTTTGAAACTCCACATGCAGAATCTTTATGACCAGACCTTTCATTTGATATCATGAGTTTTGACCTAGTGAACTTGATGTTGACCTTTGACCTACTTTTGAACTATAAGAGGTAGGGTTTTGATATTTCACATTATAGATTCCTCATGCACAGAACTTTAATTTGATATCATGACTTTTGACCTAGTGACCTTGACATTGACCTGTGACCTACTTTTAAACTATATGAGGTAGGGTTTTGATATTTCACATATAGATTCCTTATGACAAGATCTTTCATTTGATATCATGACCTAGTGACCTTGACATTGACCTTTGACCTACTTTTAAACTATATGAGGTAGGGTTTTGATATTTCACATGCAGATTCCTCATGACCAGACCTTTCATTTAATATCATGACCTTGACATTGACCTTTGACCTACTTTTAAACTATAAAAGTTAGGGTTTTGATATTTCACATATAGATTCCTTATGAAGAGATCTTTCATTTGATATCATGACTTTTGACCTAGTGACCTTGACATTGACCTTTGACCTACTTTTAAATTATAAGAGGTAGGATTTTGATATTTCAGTTGTAGAATCCTCATGACCAGACCTTTCGTTTGATATCATGACTTTTGATCAAATGACCTTGACATTGATCTTTGACCTACTTTTGAACTATAAGGGGTAGGGCTTTGATATTTCACATTTAGATTCCTTATAAACAAAACTTTTTTCATTGCGCAATAGTATTAATTACCTTTGACCTTTCTGTCTGCGCAAAAATGTATACGTCATCTAATACAAACACTTCGCATCCAGCCTTACCGCCTTTAGCGGTTTATGGTTTATTTACATTGTTATTCTTAAGAAACGAAGATTCTGATTGGCCGATAAATTTTGTTGATACCTGTTTCAACCGAAATAGCAACGTCATACGCAACGTCGCAAGCAACACAATTTCAAAGCTGCAATTAAACGTTGAAACACAACGAAACAATAAGTAATCAATGTATTAATTTTTTGGATGATCGAGGTATCAACACCAAAAATTGAAGGAAAACTTATGCATCATGGACTGTGTGTACAATGCAGTTTTCCCTCAATTTTTTGTTGTTGATACCTTGATCAACTAAAAAAATATTACAATGATTCCTTAAATCTTAAATTTCTGCATGAAAGGATGGTTTCTGGCTGTTTTGCTTCCAATTTCCATAATATTTCTAAATAATTGTTTCTTTCAGATTTCTGCCTTAAAATTCATGTTTGAGATTGTATTGTGTTCATATTCACAAATAAATTAAAAGGAACTGAAAGCAATTAGTATACAAGGTGTTCCCTGGTAAACAAGGAGGTGATTTACCTAAATTACTAATATGTTAGAGTCGACAGGTACATGCATATCTATATGCAGAGTTATGCCAATGCCTCTTGAGAAAATCCAATATTTTATGGTTTCCAGAAATTTAAAAGAAAACGTTCAAGAGAATCAATTTATTTCTTGGATGTAACTTTGTCACCAAGAATGTGGAGCAATTTCAAATTTCGGATGTGTTGCTTAATATTTTTCTCATCATAGATGCATATCAGCTTGTGGTAGAAAGTCACATGACAGAATGGGAGAGGGAGCACGAGGAGGCTGAGTTCACTCAGGCGTCAAATCTATACAAACCAATGTCGGGAATGATGGCATCACGCTTTACTCGTGCTAAATATAGAGATGATGACATCACCAGTGACATACAAAGATCTCAGGAGGACAAAGTAAGAGTTTATTATGTAATATAAATGTATTGGATAAGCTTGTAAGCTAAGAAATATAAATGTATAATTGCTTCAGGTGAGTACAACAGGATTATATGGCTGGCCTATGGAAATCAAGATAAGAAAATTAAGCAAATTGAACTATTCATAAAGGAGCAGGTTCAGTAACATGGAAAATCGGCCTTAATTTTAGAGTGTTTTAGATTTCGATGGTATTTCGTATCAAGGAAGTTAAATGTGTGGTTGTTTGAAATACCAAATAAATATTTTATTATACGTGCAATACAACGAAAGATATGGCTTCAAAGTCGGCTTAAAGTCGTTAAATGCAGCAAAAACGTAAGAAATTGGCATAATTCTGGTCAAAATGTATGAAAATAAGTAGGGCGCCAGCCCTCACCCAAAATTATTTTCTTATAAATAGTAAGATTTGCAATTTATCTTTCGATCTACATAAAATTTATGTTGGGTAAGGGTTGGCGCCTATACTAATTTCAAAGATTTATGCACAAAATATGGCGATTTTCCTTCATTTTCCGTCATGCAGAGTAAATGACGTCAAAATGTGACGTCATAACGAACGCACATGACGTTTTGACAATGAAAAATATTTACTTTCTATTTCGCCAGGTATTTGAGATGAATATAAGAGATGCTGAATCATAATTTTCATAAAATTATTTTTCGCAAAAACTTAGGGCCGATTTTGGGTGTTCGTGAACCTACCCCTTTACTTTCATATTTCACACTATCTTTGTTTTTTGTTATCAGACATTTCATTGAAAAGTTTTTAAAATGTTTATCAACTAATTAGTGCAAGATACATGTAAATAATATTTGAAGGTTTTATTTTTAAAAAAGTATGACATCTACATGTAGCATCCAAAAAAGCCTATAGGTACATGTAATCATTTACCCAAGCATCTGCATCTAGGGGTAACAAGATTTAGACCTCCTTCTTGGAATTTTTACGAAATTCATATTATAAGGTTCAATCATGCCACTGACACCATGCCTGTTCATGAATTATCTAGTTTATCTCTAGCTATGATGGCTTGCTTTGGTTTTAGAGTACAAAAACTGACCAAGCTAAAGCGGCAGAAATGAAAATGTACGGAGCTTTAACGAGGGAGACATTTGAATGGCATCCAGATCCTGTGGTGTGTAAGAGGTTTAACGTGGCTAATCCGTATCCAGGGTAGGTCTATGTTCAGATTAAACAAGAAATCAGTACTAGCAAGTTATGGTCAGCACAGACATTCATTTAACATGAGATAAATGTTTTACCTAAAGGAAGATAATAATTTATAGATTCTTCTAGTCATGTGCATGTATCAGAAAATACAATTCAGTTTTGAAGAAATTTCAGTTTTTGATGGTAGATTAACTAAACATAATCTTGGGTTGGGTCAAGGTCATTATAGATGATTATAATAAATTTCAACAAGATGTTAATTGGAGGAAATTGCTGCAGAGTTAAAAGAGGTATCATGACATAAAATTTTCTGATGTCAGCCAGGCTGTAGAACTCAGGCTCATAATTTGATGGAGGATATATGGGCGGGTACATTGTGCTTGCCTTGTTCTTTGGTCGTCATGTATCATCTGACATTGATGAAATAACATACACTTATAGCCAATGGACCAAGAATAAATTCTATTTATTTTGAGCTCAAAGGTTAGTTAAGGTCATGGGTAAGCATCATAGTAACCCTCAGTGCCTACAAATATAAAACTTCATACACTGACAATCTATGCACCCAGGACGACCTCTTTTGATTTTGAGGTCAAAGTGTCACTACCCTACATATGCATGAATGTTATAGAGGCAAATTGTTTATACAGGGTTGATTTTGTCAGTCATTTTATACTGTAATTTGGCATCTGTTAAAGTTTTGATTTTTTTGTAAAGATTGTAGACAAGCTCTTACCATTACACCACATTACTAAAATATTTCTATGTCTTCATATCCTCAGAAATAAAGTTTTATTTTATATATTTTCCATTCATTAGGTTTTCTATAGTTGGTTTACTTGGATCGAAGAGAGACAAGATGTCAATTTTCAATTTTCTTGATTTTTCTGGACCGGCTGAGTTTGTATGTGAGGAGCCCATGGCTATAGAAGCTCCACCTGTACCAGATAAAGGTCCGTAAAGTAACCATGTTAAATCATTATCAATCCATTCTAGAGAGAAATATTGTCGTCATTAGTCTAATGAAAATTAAAATTGAAAAATTTTAGTGCCGCCAAAATTGAAAAGTTAAGTAATCTTTTTGAATTTTAAAACTGCACACATTATAATTATCAAGTTGTACAGAATGTACCAAATAAAGGTCATTTTTTGATTTTCTTAGCTAAAATGTATAACAGGAACATACTTAAAACATTCACATAATTCATTGGCATTTATTTATAGAGAAAACATCAACGGAAGAGAATCAAACAGTATCATTCAAGGTACAAAGTCAGAACAAGAAGATGCCCCTTGGCAAGTCTATATTTAGCAACTTTCTGGAGGGGGAGAGCAATAAAACGACAACTTCTACCGTACCACAGACATTGGATGTCGTAGAGGGAGAGTCAGTGGCAACACCTAGTCAGAAAGTAAGGCTATAAAAGATACCTGAGTGGTTTAGCTCGGCATGCAAGTTAGAACCAATATCTATCACAAGAAATTAATGGGAATTGTTATGTCTAATATATATACATTTGTACTTGTACTTTCAACTTGAAAAATTACAAAGTTAATCAACAACTCCTAGAAATTTTGTCATTCATTTACATGTATTCCGAATTTTTAAAAAAATGGGGTTTACCAATTTTTCATGTATTCTGTTAAAACTTGAAGTTGATCTCTCTTATATCAGTTTTTCATGCAGCCTTTGCAAATTTTAATGAATTAGGTAGAGTTTATTATGGATTATGTAAAATGGAGATTCTATAGGGCTGATTACTATTATATCACTATGGATTTCCTATTGATAGGAGAAATTGACAAGTTATCTAATCATTAAAAGTCCATTTCCCAGGTAATAACTGTGATTGTTCTAAACATAGATTCTATCAGACGCCACACATCACAACATTTGGCAAAATCTTTTATTATACCCCCCGCAACAAAGTTAGGGGGGTATACTGAATTCACCCTGTCCGTCTGTCTGTCTGTAGACCAAAGCTTGTCATTGCAACTCCTCCCAAACCATTGGATGGATTTCACAAAAACTTTATACATTGAAAGATCATGATATGTAGATGTGCATGAAGAAAGGGGATTGCTGTTGAAAAAAATCAACCTGAGTTATGGCCCTTGGACTTAGATTTTCATGCATTTCCAATGTCAAACCTTGTTCTCGCAACTCCTCCCGAACTATTTGATGGATTTCATTGTTACTGTCTTGATGCAATCTCATATTTTTAGCTCACCTCGACGAAGTTGAGTGAGCTTATGCTATAACCCCATGCGTCCGCGTCCGCGTCCGCGTCCGTGTCCGCGTCCGCGTCCGGTTAAGAAGTTTGGGGTAGCTCAGTATCTGACAAAGTACTAATGCTACAGTAACCAAACTTGCACAAGTGATTCATCTTTGGATGCTGAGGTGAACCCATGCATCGTATGCAGCATCTGACCTACATTTTCCGCTTGAGTGACTTGGTTAAGGAGTTTGGGGTAGCTCAGTATCTGACAAAGTACTAATGCTACAGTAACCAAACTGGCACAAGTGATTCATCTTTGGATGCTGAGGTGAACCCATGCATCGTATGCAGCATCTGACCTACATTTTCCGCTTGAGTGATTTGGTTAAGAAGTTTGGGGTAGCTCAGTATCTGACAAAGTACTGATGCTACAGAAACCAAACTTGCACAAGTGATTCATCTTTGGATGCTGAGGTGAACCCATGCATCGGATGCAGCATCTGACCTACATTTTCCGCTTGAGTGACTTGGTTAAGAAGTTTGGGGTAGCTCAGTATCTGACAAAGTACTAATGCTACAGTAACCAAACTGGCACAAGTGATTCATCTTTGGATGCTGAGGTGAACCCATGCATCGTATGCAGCATCTGACCTACATTTTCCGCTTGAGTGACTTGGTTAAGAAGTTTGGGGTAGCTCAGTATCTGACAAAGTACTAATGGTACAGTAACCAAACTTGCACAAGTGATTCATCTTTGGATGCCAAGATGGACCCATGCATCGGATGCAGCATCTGACCTACTTTTTCCACTTGAGTGATTTCGCTTTTTAGAGCCAGTATTGAGCAAAGTATAAGTGCTACATGTACCAAACTTGAATATCGGATGTATCTTTGATCAAACTTTCATAAAATGACCTTGACCTACTTTTTCCGCTTGAGTGATTTTGCCTTTAAAAGCCAATATTGAGCAAAGTATAAGTGCTAGATGTTCCAAACTTGCATATTAGATTTCTTTGATCAAACTTTCATAAAATGACCTCGACCTACTTTTTCCGCTTGAGTGATTTTGCCTTTAAAAGCCAATATTGAGCAAAGTATAAGTGCTACATGTAACAAACTTGCATATTGGATGTATCTTCCATCAAACTTTCATAAAATGACCTTGACCTACTTTTTCCGCTTGAGTGATTTTGCCTTTAAAAGCCAATATTGAGCAAAGTATAAGTGCTAGATGTTCCAAACTTGCATATTAGATGTATCTTTGATCAAACTTTCATAAAATGACCTCGACCTACTTTTTCCGCTTGAGTGATTTTGCCTTTAAAAGCCAATATTGAGCAAAGTATAAGTGATACATGTACCAAACTTGCATATTGGATGTATCTTTGATCAATCTTTCATAAAATTACCTTGACCTACTTTTTCCGCTTGAGTGATTTTGCTCTATAAAGCCAATATTGAGCAAAGTATAACTGCTACATGTACCAAACTTGCATATTGGATGTATCTTTGATCAAACTTTCATAAAATGACCTTGACCTACTTTTTCTGCTTGAGTGGTTTTGCCTTTAAAAGCCAATATACATGTACTAAGAAATATGTTTGAATTGAATTTTGCTGTCACGAGGTGAGCTTCGTAATCTGTGATTACCTATGTTTTACTTTGATGTCACAGTAAAAATCAGTCCAAATTCTGTTAAGTCTTGTGTCTAGCTGTCTGATTGGATTACTTGAAAATACTCTCTTGGAATATACTGTAAACTAGGACCAATTGATTATTGGCCATTACAGTCCTGCCTTATTTGATGTACATGTATTCATTATTATCCCTTTTGTAACATAGTTGCAGGGGAATATAGTGACACTGTTGTTTGTGTGTAAGTGAGTTTGTAATTATTGCTTATGACAGGAGGAAGAATCTTATTGATTTTCAAGGTCATAGGTCAAAGTCACTGATTGGAAATATTTAAAATTCTTATATACAGCCTAGAGGTCGTAGTTTTGATAGGATCTTCACCAAACTTCATTCGTTTATTGCTTATGACAGGAGGAAGAACTCTATTGATTTTCAAGGTCATAGGTCAAAGTCACAGATTGGAAATGTTTAAAATTCTTGTATATAGCTTATAGGGTGCAGTTATGATAGTATCTTTACCAAAATTTATACAATTATTCCTTAGAGGAAGAACCCTATTGATTTTCAAGGTCATGGGTCAAAGGTCAAGGTCACAGATTGGAAATGTTTGGAATCCTTGTATACAGCCTAGAGGGTGCAGTTTTGATGGGATCTTTACCAAACTTCATACACTTATTGCATATGACATGTGGAAGATCCCTATTGATTTCAAGGTCAAAGTTCAAGGTCCCTCATGGGAAATGTTTGAAATATTTGTATAAAGCCTTGAGGGCACATTTTCGATTGGAAGTTAACCAAAGATATTGGTTGGTATTTGTATGAGAGTACATTGATATTGATGCCATGCAAGTGGATGCTACGCTTTGCATTGCTTAGTTTTTATTATTGGCCAGATTGCAAAGCAATTCCGGTCTATAGATTGACGATGTCCGTCCGTCCGTCTGTCCGTCCGTCCCTCTGCTGTCAACATTTTGGTTAAGGTTTCTGGTTGAGGCAAAATCTAAGGAACTATATGCAGTAGAAACTTTATATTATACATGAAGCATGCCCATGACAAGACCTTTCAATTTATGCCGTAACATTTGACCTAGTGACCTTGACTTTCGACTTTGACCTACTCAAAGATTTTGGTTAAAGTTCCTGGTTTAAGCAAAATCTATGGTACTGTATGCAGTAGAAACTTTGTAGTATTAATGAAGCTTGCCCATGACAAGACCTTTCAATTTATGCCGTAACATTTGACCTAGTGACCTTGACCTTGGACTTTGACCTAGTTAAAAATTTTGGTTAAAGTTTCTGGTTGAGGCAAAATCTAAGTAACTATATGCAGTAGAAACTTTATATTATACATGAAGCTTGCCCATGACAAGACCTTTCAATTTATGCCGTAACATTTGTCTTAGTGACCTTGACCTTGGACTTTGACCTAGTTAAAGATTTTGGTTAAAGTTTCTGGTTGAGGCAAAATCTAAGTAACTATATGCAGTAGAAACTTTATATTATTCATGAAGCTTGCCCATGACAAGACCTTTCAATTTATGCCGTAACATTTGACCTAGTGACCTTGACCTTCGACTTTGACCTACTCAAAGATTTTGGTGAAAGTTCCTGGTTTAAGCAAAATCTATGGTACTGTATGCAGTAGAAACTTTATATTATTAATGAAGCTCGCCCATGACAAGACCTTTCAATTTATGCCGTAACATTTGACCTAGTGACCTTGACCTTGGACTTTGACCTAGTTAAGGATTTTGGTTAAAGTTCCTGGTTTAAGCAAAATCTATGGAACTGTATGCAGTAGAAACTTTATATTATACATGTAGGTTGCCTCTGACAAAACCTTTCAATTTATGCTGTATTATTTGACCTACTGACCTTGACCCAGTTTGTGACAAAAACTTACTTTGCAATCCGGCCATACCGTCTTTAGCGGTGTTTTATCAACTATGGCATAATGTTATATAATAAGATCATCTGTTGAATGATACATTTTTTTATTTTTACTTTCCTTATTTCATGATCTTTATTTGATATTGTAGACAGAACAGTCCAAAGACCAAGACAAATCAAGTACAGTAGATGGGGAGGAGAGACCACCCATGGATTTGTTTGAGGCGATATTTGGTGATACAGACTCTGAGGAAGACGAGGAAAATGATTATAATGAAGATGAAAAAAAAGATGATAGTAAAGATTTACATGTAGAACTAGACGCTGGACCTAGCACTTCATATACCAGTGTTACTGGATCATCTACAGGTATGACTACTGAACAGTTTCTATTTCAGTAGGCCTCTTATGGACTCAGGGAAGATTTCCAGTAAGACCACCTTGTATGAACTCAGCAGTATATAACCCAACATACAACAAATGGGCATCAGACGAAACAACTTAAACAAATAAGAGGGAACAAGAAAACACACAACACCCACTTTTAATAGACCAACAGTCAAAGTACACACACTGAGACACACAACTACCACACCTAATGGACCAACAGTCAAAGTAGACACACTGAGACACACAACATCCACACCAAATGGACCAACAGTCAAAGTAGACACACTGAGACACACAACTACCACACCTAATGGACCAACAGTCAATGTAGACACATTGAAACACACAACACCCACACCTAATGGACCAACAGTCAAAGTAGACACACTGAGACACACAACACACACACCTAATGGACCAACAGTCAAAGTAGACACACTGAGACACACAACACACACACCTAATGGACCAGCAGTCAAAGTAGACACACTGAGACACACAACTACCACACCTAATGGACCAACAGTCAATGTAGACACATTGAAACACACAACACCCACACCTAATGGACCAACAGTCAAAGTAGACACACTGAGACACACAACTACCACACCTAATGGACCAACAGTCAAAGTAGACACATTGAAACACACAACACCCACACCTAATGGACCAACAGTCAAAGTAGACACATTGAAACACACAACACCCACACCTAATGGACCAACAGTCAAAGTAGACACACTGAGACACACAACACCCACACCTAATGGACCAACAGTCAAAGTAGACACATTGAAACACACAACACCCACACCTAATGAACCAACAGTCAAAGTAGACACATTGAAACACACAACACCCACACCTAATGGACCAACAGTCAAAGTAGACACATTGAAACACACAACACCCACACCTAATGGACCAACAGTCAAAGTAGACACATTGAAACACACAACTACCACACCTAATGGACCAACAGTCAAAGTAGACACATTGAAACACACAACACCCACACCTAATGGACCAACAGTCAAAGTAGACACACTGAGACACACAACACACACACCTAATGGACCAGCAGTCAAAGTAGACACACTGAGACACACAACTACCACACCTAATGGACCAACAGTCAATGTAGACACATTGAAACACACAACACCCACACCTAATGGACCAACAGTCAAAGTAGACACACTGAGACACACAACTACCACACCTAATGGACCAACAGTCAAAGTAGACACATTGAAACACACAACACCCACACCTAATGGACCAACAGTCAAAGTAGACACACTGAGACACACAACACCCACACCTAATGGACCAACAGTCAATGTAGACACATTGAAACACACAACATCCACACCTAATGGACCAACAGTCAAAGTAGACACACTGAGACACACAACACCCACACCTAATGGACCAACAGTCAATGTAGACACATTGAAACATACAACACCCACACCTAATGGACCAACAGTCAAAGTAGACACACTGAGACACACAACACCCACACCTAATGGACCAACAGTCAAAGTAGACACATTGAAACAAACAGCACCCACACCTAATATACCAACAGTCAAAGTAGACACATTGAAACAAACAGCACCCACACCTAATATACCAACAGTCAAAGTAGACACATTGAAACAAACAGCACCCACACCTTAAGGACCAACAGTCAATGTAGACACTGAGACACACAACACCCACACCTAATGAACACCTAATGAACCAACAGTAAAAGTAGACACATTGTAACAAACAACACCCACACGTAATGGACCAACAGTCAAAGTAGACACATTGAAACACACAACACCCACACCTAATATATCAACAGTCAAAGTAGACACATTGAAATGACAACACTCACACCTAATGGACCAACAGTCAAAGTAAACACATTGAAACACACAACATCCACACCGAATGGACCAACTGTCAAATTAGACACATTGAAACAAACAGCACCCACACCTAATGGACCAACAGTCAAAGTAGACACATTGAAACACACAACACCCACACTTTATAGACCAACAGTCTAAGTAGACACATTGAAACACACAACATCCACACCTAATGTACCAACACTCAAAGTAGACACATTGAAACACACAACACCCACACCTAATGGACCAACAGTCAAAGTAGACACATTGAAACACACAACATCCACACCTAATAGACCAACAGTCAAAGTGGACACATTAAAACATACAACATCCACACCTAATGGACCAACAGTCAAAGTAGACACATTGAAACACAACACCCACACCTAATGGACCAACAGTCAAAGTAGACACATTGAAACACACAACACCCACACCTAATGGACCAACAGTCAAAGTAGACACATTGAAACACACAACACCCACACCTAATGGACCAACAGTCAAAGTAGACACATTGAAACACACAACACCCACACCTAATGGACCAACAGTCAAAGTAGACACACTGAGACACACAACACCCGCACTTTATAGGCCAACAGTCAAAGTAGACACATTGAAACACACAACACCCACACCTAATGGACTAACAGTCAAAGTAGACCCATTGAAAGACACAACACCCACACTTTATAGGCCAACAGTCAAAGTAGACACATTGAAACACACAACACCCACACCTAATGGACCAACAGTCAAAGTTGACACATTAAAACATACAACATCCACACCTAATGGACCAACAGTCAAAGTAGACACATTGAAACACAACACCCACACCTAATGGACCAACAGTCAAAGTAGACACATTGAAACACACAACACCCACACCTAATGGACCAACAGTCAAAGTAGACACATTGAAACACAACACCCACACTTTATAGGCCAACAGTCAAAGTAGACACATTGAAACAGACAACACCCACACTTTATAGACCAACAGTCAAAGTAGACACATTGAAACACAGAACACCCACACCTAATGGACCAACACTCAAAGTAGACACATTGAAACACACAGCATCCACACCTAATGGACCATCAGTCAAAGTAGACACATTGAAACACACAACACCCACACCTAATGGACTAACAGTCAAAGTAGACACACTGAGACACACAACGCCCACACCTAGTATACCAACAGTCAAAGTGGACACATTGAAACACACAATATCCACACCTAATGGACTAACAGTCAAAGTAGAAACACTGAGACACACAACGCCAGCACCTAGTATACCAACAGTCAAAGTAGACACATTAAAACACACAACACCCACACTTAATGGACCAACAATCAAAGTGGACACATTGAAACACACAACACCCACACTTTAAAGAGCAACAGTCAAAGTAGACACATTTAAACACACAACACCCACACTTTATAGACCAACAGTCTAAGTAGACACATTGCAACACACAACATCCACACCTAATAGACCAACACTCAAAGTAGACACATTGAAACACACAACACCCACACCTAATGGACCAACAGTCAAAGTAGACACATTGAAACACACAACACCCACACTTTATAGGCCAACAGTCAAAGTAGACACATTGAAACACAGAACACCCACACCTAATAGACTAACAGTCAAAGTAGACACATTGAAACACAGAACACCCACACCTAATGGACCAACACTCAAAGTAGACACATTGAAACACACAACATCCACACCTAATGGACCATCAGTCAAAGTAGACACATTGAAACACATAACACCCACACCTAATGGAGTAACAGTCAAAGTAGACACACTGAGACACACAACGCCCACACCTAGTATACCAACAGTCAAAGTAGACACATTGAAACACACAACATCCACACCTAATAGACCAACAGTCTAAGTAGACACATTGCAACACACAACATCCACACCTAATAGACCAACACTCAAAGTAGACACATTGAAACACACAACACCCACACCTAATGGACCAACAGTCAAAGTAGACACATTGAAACACACAACACCCACACTTTATAGGCCAACAGTCAAAGTAGACACATTGAAACACACAACACCCACACTTTATAGACCAACAGTCAAAGTAGACACATTGAAACACAGAACACCCACACCTAATGGACCAACACTCAAAGTAGACACATTGAAACACACAACATCCACACCTAATGGACCATCAGTCAAAGTAGACACATTGAAACACACAACACCCACACCTAATGGACTAACAGTCAAAGTAGACACACTGAGACACACAACGCCCACACCTAGTATACCAACAGTCAAAGTAGACACATTGAAACACACAACATCCACACCTAATGGACCAACAGTCAAAGTAGACACATTGAAACACACAACACCCGCACCTAATAGACCAACAGTCAAAGTAGACACATTGAAACACACACCACCCACATCTAATAGACCAACAGTCAAAGTAGACACATTGAAACACAACACCCACACCTAGTATACCAACAGTCAAAGTGGACACATTGAAACACACAACATCCACACCTAATGGCCTAACAGTCAAAGTAGAAACACTATGACACACAACGCCCACACCTAGTATACCAACAGTCTAAGTAGACACATTGAAACACACAACACCCACACTTAATGGACCAACAGTCAAAGTGGACACATTGAAACACACAACACCCGCACCTAATAGACTAACAGTCAAAGTAGACACATTGAAACACACAACACCCACACCTAATATACCAGTCAAAGTGGACACATTGAAACACACAACACCCACACTTTATAGACCAACAGTCAAAGTAGACACATTGAAACACACAACATCCACAACTAATGGACTAACAGTCAAGGTAGACACGCTGAGACACACAACATCCACACCTAGTATACCAACAGTCAAAGTGGACATATGAAACACACAACATCCACACCTTATAGACCAACAGTCAAAGTAGACACATTGAAACATACAACACCCACACCTAATAGACCAACAGTCAAAGTAGACACATTGAAACACACAACATCCACATCTAATGGACTAACAGTCAAAGTAGACACACTGAGACACACAACGCCCACACCTAGTATACCAACAGTCAAAGTGGACACATTGAAACACACAACATCCACACCTAATGGACTAACAGTCAAAGTAGACACACTGAGACACACAACACCCACACCTAGTATACCAACAGTCAAAGTAGACACATTGAAACACACAACACCCACACCTAATGGACCAACAGTCTAAGTGGACACATTGAAACACACAACACCCGCACTTTATAGACCAACAGTCAAAGTAGACACATTGAAACACACAACGCCCACACCTAATATACCAACAGTCAAAGTAGACACATTGAAACACACAACACCCACACCTAATATACCAACAGTCAAAGTGGACACATTGAAACACACAACACCCACACTTTATAGACCAACAGTCAAAGTAGACACATTGAAACACACAACATCCACAACTAATGGACTAACAGTCAAGGTAGACACGCTGAGACACACAACGCCCACACCTAGTATACCAACAGTCAAAGTAGACACATTGAAACACACAACATCCACACCTTATAGACCAACAGTCAAAGTAGACACATTGAAACACACAACACCCACACCTAATATACCAACAGTCAAAGTGGACACATTGAAACACACAACACCCACACCTAATTGACCAACAGTCAAAGTAGAGACATTAAAACACACAACACCCACACCTAATTGACCAACAGTCAAAGTAGAGACATTAAAACACACAACACCCACACCTAATAGACCTACAGTCAAAGTAGACACATTGAAACATACAACACCCACACCTAATGGACTAACAGTCAAAGTAGACACACTGAGACACACAACGCCCACACCTAGTATACCAACAGTCAAAGTGGACACATTGAAACACACAATATCCACACCTAATGGACTAACAGTCAAAGTAGACACACTGAGACACACAACGCCCACACCTAGTATACCAACAGTCAAAGTGGACACATTGAAACACACAACATCCACACCTAATGGACTAACAGTCAAAGTAGACACACTGAGACACACAACACCCACACCTAGTATACCAACAGTCAAAGTAGACACATTGAAACACACAACACCCACACCTAATGGACCAACAGTCTAAGTGGACACATTGAAACACACAACACCCGCACTTTATAGACCAACAGTCAAAGTAGACACATTGAAACACACAACGCCCACACCTAATATACCAACAGTCAAAGTAGACACATTGAAACACACAACACCCACACCTAATATACCAACAGTCAAAGTGGACACATTGAAACACACAACACCCACACTTTATAGACCAACAGTCAAAGTAGACACATTGAAACACACAACATCCACAACTAATGGACTAACAGTCAAGGTAGACACGCTGAGACACACAACGCCCACACCTAGTATACCAACAGTCAAAGTAGACACATTGAAACACACAACATCCACACCTTATAGACCAACAGTCAAAGTAGACACATTGAAACACACAACACCCACACCTAATATACCAACAGTCAAAGTAGACACATTGAAACACACAACACCCACACCTAATTGACCAACAGTCAAAGTAGAGACATTAAAACACACAACACCCACACCTAATTGACCAACAGTCAAAGTAGAGACATTAAAACACACAACACCCACACCTAATAGACCTACAGTCAAAGTAGACACATTGAAACACACAACACCCACACCTGATTGACCAACAGTCAAAGAAGACACATTGAAACACACAACACCCACACCTAAAGGACCAACGCTCAAAGTAGACATTAAAACACACAACACCCACACCTAATGGACCATCAGTCAAAGTAGACACATTTAAACACACAACACCCACACCTAATAGACCATCAGTCAAAGTAGACACATTGAAACACACAACACCCACAATTAATAGACCATCAGTCAAAGTAGACACATTGAAACACACAACACCCACAATTAATGGACCTTCAGTCAAAGTAGACACATTGAAACACAACACCCACACCTAATAGACCATCAGTCAAAGTAGACACATTGAAACACACAATACCCACACTTTATAGACCAACAGTCAAAGTAGACACATTGAAACACAAAACACCCATACTTAAGGGACCAACAGTCAAAGTAGACACATTTAAACACACAACACCCACACCTAATAGACCTACAGTCAAAGTAGACACATTGAAACACACAACACCCACATCTAATGGACCAACAGTCAAAGTAGACACATTGAAACACACAACACCCACACCTAATGGACCAACAGTCAAAGTAGACACATTGAAACACACAACACCCACACCTAATGGACCAACAGTCAAAGTAGACACATTGAAACACACAACACCCACGCCTAATGGACCAACAGTCAAAGTGGACACATTAAAACACACAACACCCACGCCTAATAGACCAACAGTCAAAGTAGACACATTGAAACACACAACACCCACACCTAATGGACCAACAGTCAAAGTAGACACATTGAAACACACATCACTCACACCTAATGGACCAACAGTCAAAGTAGACACATTGAAACACACAACACCCTCAATTAATGGACCTTCAGTCAAAGTAGACACATTGAAACACACAACACCCACACCTAATAGACCAACAGTCAAAGTAGACACATTGAAAGACACAACACCCACACCTAATGGACCAACAGTCAAAGTTGACACATTAAAACATACAACATCCACACCTAATGGACCAACAGTCAAAGTAGACACATTGAAACACACAACACCCACACCTAATGGATCAACAGTCAAAGTAGACACAATGAAACACACAACACCCACACCTAATGGACCAACAGTCAAAGAAGACACATTGAAACACACAACACCCACACCTAATGGACCAACAGTCAAAGTAGACACATTTAAACACACAACACCCACACCTAATGGAGCAACAGTCAAAGTAGACACATTGAAACACACAACACCCACACCTAGTAGACCAACAGTCAAAGTAGACACATTGAAACACACATCACTCATACCTAATAGACTAACATTCAAAGTAGACACATTTAAACACACCACACCCACACCTATTGGACCAACATTCAAAGTAGACACATTCAAACACACAACACCCACGCCCAATGGACCAACAGTCAAAGTTGACACATTTAAACACAACACCCACACCTAATGGACTAACAGTCAAAGTAGACACATTTAAAGACACAACACCCACACCTTATGGACCAACATTCAAAGTAGACACATTGAAACACACAACACCCACACCTAATGGACCAACAGTCAAAGTAGACACATTGAAACACACAACACCCACACCTAATGGACCAACAGTCAAAGTAGACACATTGAAACACACAACACCCACACCTAATGGACCAACAGTCAAAGTAGACACATTGAAACACACAACACCCACACCTAATGGACCAACAGTCAAAGTTGACACATTGAAACACACAACACCCACACCTAATGGACCAACAGTCAAAGTTGACACATTGAAACACACAACACCCACACCTAATGGACCAACAGTCAAAGTAGACACATTTAAACACACAACACCCACACCTAATGGAGCAACAGTCAAAGTAGACACATTGAAACACACAACACCCACACCTAATAGACCAACAGTCAAAGTAGACACATTGAAACACACATCACTCACACCTAATAGACTAACATTCAAAGTAGACACATTTAAACACACCACACCCACACCTATTGGACCAACATTCAAAGTAGACACATTCAAACACACAACACCCACACCTAATGGACCAACAGTCAAAGTAGACACATTTAAACACACAACACCCACACCTAATGGACTAACAGTCAAAGTAGACACATTTAAAGACACAACACCCACACCAAATAGACAAACAGTGAAGGTAAAAACATTGAAACACACAACATCCACACCTAATGGACCAACAGTCAAAGTAGACACATTTAAACACACATACTCTTACCTAATGGACCAACAGTCAAAGTAGACACATTTAAACACACAACACCCACACCAAATAGACAAACAGTGAAGGTAAAAACATTGAAACACACAACATCCACAACTAATAGACCAACAGTCAAAGTAGACACATTGAAACACACACCACCCACATCTAATAGACCAACAGTCAAAGTAGACACATTGAAACACACAACACCCACACCTAATGGACCAACACTCAAAGTAGACACATTGAAACACACACCACCCACATCTAATAGACCAACAGTCAAAGTAGACACATTGAAACACACAACACCCACACCTAATGGACCAACACTCAAAGTAGACACATTGAAACACACACCACCCACATCTAATAGACCAACAGTCAAAGTAGACACATTGAAACACACAACATCCACAACTAATAGACCAACAGTCAAAGTAGACACATTGAAACACACACCACCCACATCTAATAGACCAACAGTCAAAGTAGACACATTGAAACACACAACACCCACACCTAATGGACCAACACTCAAAGTAGACACATTGAAACACACAACACCCACACCTAATGGACCAACGGTCAAAGTAGACACATTGAAACATACAACACCCACACCTAATGGACCAACGGTCAAAGTAGACACATTGAAACACACAACACCCACACCTAATGGACTAACAGTCAAAGTAGACACATTGAAACACACAACACCCACACCTAATAGACCAACAGTCAAAGTAGACACATTGAAACATACAACACCCACACCTAATAGACCAACAGTCAAAGTAGACACATTGAAATGACAACACATCAATTTAGGAGGAAAACAATATGCACTCGGCTCTGTCATAGTACAGTTATGAAAGCATATTGTCTGGTTATTCAGCCAGCTTACAGTACATGCACATATACATTTATGTACACCTTCCACTTGTTCAGATACACAGGTGTCCCAAGACGCACATCTCTTGTATTAATAGAAAGGCTTCTTACTATGAGCTAACATAACAAACAAGAAATGCAAAAAAAATGCAAGAGCCTTTGGTTTCACTACAACTATGTAATTGGATATCAAAATTATTATATATAGGCACAAAGAATAGTCTGTGCTCTGTTTCCTGAAGCAAGCTCATTGTAAATTTTGTTGTGTTTGTGGATGGGTCAATTCCAATTTCACAGTTGAAAGGGGATTTAAGGTCATGATTAGGCACCATGTTTGGTAGTCTTTAATCTTTTTGCTAAAAAAAATATTTTTGGATAGAGAAATGACTATATTTTCAGATGCACTTCTGTATTAATAAAAAAAAAACTCTCTGGTGATATCATCATGGATGACATTTTTTTTAGAGTCTTAGAAATAGTGAAGGGTCCACAGAAAATTTGAAGCTTGTTGTTAGACTTTAATTTGGATGGAGGTACATTGTATACCACAATGAAAATAAATGATGGAAACCTTCTGTATCATGAAATGTATTATGTATCATGAAATGTACAGTGATACAATTTTCTATTCTTTAATTGGTGGTATCCAATGACAAAATTACAGTAACACCAGGATATAGATTTTGTCATTCTTGAGTGTCAGTAAATACCGTATATCGGGAATTTTTCGCGTGTGTGTAATTTTCCGCTAAGTTCGCGAGCATCATCAAATCGCGAAAAATGGACATAGCAAAAAAAGACACAGATCTTTATTAACCCTTGATCTTGTTAGGAGATTAGTGAAAATTAGACTCGGTGAGAATAAGACACACCTTTTTAGGGTCATTTTCGTGAAATTTAACGGACGCAAAAATTACCAGATATACGGTAGTGGAAATTGAAAATATTTATTATTACAGGCAAGATGAAAGATTATTTAAATTAAAAAAAAAATGATATGAAAATGATTAATCTGTTACAGATCAGACTCACCAGTTACCAGGTGCACCTGTTGCCATAGAGACGATAGAAGAGAGGCTGTCTCCGGTAGCTATGGCAACAGATGATGGAGAGTATGGACCAGCCCTCCCACCTCCCAGGCTTCATGGTAAGACCTCTAGTTGCTTAATCTCATTGATTCTATTTTTCAGTGATTTTTTTTCAAAACTTAGCAGGACTTCGTTTCTATAACTTGACTAAAAGTGATCAATAGAAATATATCAAATTATGTGGAGTTCCATGTTTTACGAACGTAGGATAAACTAAATCTTCTTTAATATATAATGTATCAATGTAAATGTAATAATCATTAATGCTAAGATATCAAAATCAATACTCATGTATTGTTATCTATGGTAACATTTAGCAAAAGTGCATTACGGAGCATAATTCCTCACAGGGATTTATCACGCTTATATATACCGGTTGCTCTATTTACTACATGTATATGTGTTAAAGGGATTTAACTCAGTGTTAAACGAAAAATCGACAAGTCACCGTTAAGTCTTCAGAAATAGGCTAATCAATGTCAAAACCTATTTTCTGTGGTATATTTTGATATATTAATTCATACTGAATCTTCATAGGAAATTTGAAATCAGTACCTCACTTACAAGCTGAGATATTCCCAATACCGCTCTCTTATGAGCGCCACATTTCTAGGTTGGGCAAAAAGGTGTCCAGTGATAATCAAGCAGTATAGACAAAATTTGGTTACTGCTTGATTGTTTAAAGGTCCGAACACTTCAAAGACATACAACTGCACGATATATATCTCCTCTTCAAACCAAATTTTGTCTATACTGCTTGATTATCACCGGACACCTTTTTGTTCGACCTAGAAATGCGGCGCTCATAGAGAGCGGTATTTGGCATATCTCGGCTTGTAAGTGAGGTACTGATTTCAAATTTCTTATGAAGATTCAGTATGAATTAATCTATCGAAATATACCACAGAAAATAGGTTTTGACATTGATTAGCCTATTTCTGAAGACTTAGCAATGACTTGTCGATTTTTCGTTAAACGCCGAGTTAGATCCCTTTAACACATATAGTAAGTAGAGAAATCGGTATATAAGCGTGATAAATCCCTGTGTAATTCCTAGATCCATTGTAGGTTATCACAGTATAATCACATTCCAAAAGAAAGTTATTGTATAAAGAATTTTATGAAACCTTACACACATTTAATGGAAATATGAATATAGAGGTAATGGAAATATGAATATGGTAGGAATTCTTCTTAATATAATGCTGATACTTACATTTAAACATACAAATTGTGTCAGATATTTTACTGTTATATATATTAGGTACCAATTTAAGCAGCAGTAAATGCCAGCCTGTACACAGCGATTTGGAAGAGAGTTACACATCGGAACACCATCGTCACAAACACAAAGAGGGAAAACACAGCAGTAAACATAGAGACAGACACAAGTACAAGGAGAGTGAAAACACAGAAAATTACAGCAAACACAGAGACAGACACAAGGAGAGTGAAAATGCAGAAAATAGAAGCAAACACAGAGACAGACACAATGAGAGTGAAAACACAGAAAATAGAAGCAAACACAGAGACAGACACAAGGAGATCGAAAGCACAGAAAATAGCAGTAAACACAGAGAAAAACACAAACACAAGAAGGAAAAGAAGGTAGTAGGTCAAAACTTTTTTTAGTGATCTGTGCAGACATACATGTACATGTACATATGAATGGTATGTTTTTTAAGAGCCTAGCATACATGTAGCATCTTACAGAGATGTGTCCATCTTAAATAAGTCTGTACATCTCTATAGTAGTTATTCTTTAATTAAAAAAATGGTTCAAGTCTCGTTTAAAAATAGGGCTGATTGGCAGGTATGCAGTACCTACTCCATAGTTATTCAAAAGTCATGTACATTTTTTAATGAAAATAAAAAATGTGTTTATGAAACATGAATGCCTCTGTTGGCATCTTTATCAGGAAAACAGCTGAATAGTAGTTCACATTTTTAGGTCAAGGTCAAAAGGACAAATTTGGTATCCTTGGAAAGGTCTTGCCACAAGGAATTCATATGTGAAATATGAAAGCCCTATCACTTAACATTCAAAATTTATGGCTAAAGTTCAGATTTTGGAGAGAAGGTAAAACTCACAAGGTCAAACATTTTGGTATCAATGGAAAGGTCTTGTCACAAGGAATATACGTGAATATGAAAGTCCTATCACTTATCATTCAAAAGTTATGGCCAAGGTTAAAGTTTTTAAAAGTAGGTCAAAGTCCAAGGTCAAAGGTCAAAATCTTTTGTATCCATGGAAAGGTCTTGTCACAAGGAAGATATATGTAGAAATCTCTATCAATTCAAAAGTTATGGCCAAGGTTAAAGTTTTTCTAAAGTAGGTCAAACTCCAAGGTCAAGGCCACAAGATCTAAAAGTTTGGTATCCATGAAAAGGTCATGTCAAGGAATACACATGTGAAATATGAAAGCCCTATCACATACCATTCAAAGTTATGGCCAAGGTTAAAGTTTTTGCGGACAAACGGACAGACCAAAAACTATATGGCCCCGAATCTCCGATTCAGGGGCATAAAGATAATATTGTATGATTATCTGATTAATATACTGTTATTGAATGTAACTAATGTATAAATAAGGATCTGGCTAGAGAAACATTTATTTAAAACGTGTCAACATGACCGTAGTATTTTTTAATGTGTCCATAGTTTCCATGACATGCTGATAATCAACTATTAATACATGTATGTATAACATGATATAAAGGTATACATGTATATACAGTGTCTGATTTTACAGATTTATAAAATAGATACCTGAATATCGTTTTACAGAGCAAAAAGTCAAAGCATAAAAAAAGTGACAAAAAGAAAAGCCGGAAGAAGAAGAAGGACAGAGATTTGGACTACGAAGCAAGTGACAGTAGTGATTCAGATAGTGATGGAGACTTACCAAGTAACAGGGATATTATTAACAGGTATATTGTATATAAACAGGGATATTATTAACAGGTATATTGTATATAAACTCAGTGACAGATTTAACCTTACTTTAAGTAACCTTACTTTAATATGAAAAAATAAAACACCGCTAAAGACGGTATGTCTGGATTGCAAAGTAAGTCTTGGTCACTAAGTGGGTCAAGGTCACTAGGTCAAATGGAAAGGTCTTCTCAGAGGCAACCTACCTGTATAATATTATGTTTCTACAGTGTATATAGTTCCCAAGATTTTGCTTCAACCAGTAGCTTAACCAAAACTTTAACTTGGTCAAAGTCCAAGGTCAAGGTTAATAGGTCAAATGTTACAGCATAAATTGAAAGGTCTTGTCATTGGCAACCTACATGTATATGTAAAAAAATTTCTACTTCATACAGTTCCTTAGATTTTGCTCTAACCAAAAACTTTAACCAAAATGTTGACGACAGGTGGAGGGACAGGCAGACTGACATCGTCAATCTATAGACCAGAATTGTTTTGCAATTTGGCGAATAATATTAACCTGAGGTCAACCTTACATGTATATCTAGTCTTGCCATAATGATTCCATGACTCTTCAGTATTAATTATTTTATAATGAGTTCTTGTGTATCTGCATGTTTATACCAACAATTCTAAGGCCAATGTTTTCATTGGTCAATGGAAAAGGCCACCTGTACATCAATGTCAACATGGTTTTACCATATCCTCTATGTCACATTACATATTAATCTGTAGCATGCAGAGATTTTGTTTTAATCAGATTTCGCAATTATAACATAAAGATGTTATGCGTGGGGGAAATATTCGCAATAAAAATGTCTTTACCATGGTAAGTATGCAACAGGGATATTTTCGCGTGAGGGAAATTCTCGTGAAATCCCACTATGTTTGAAAAACACGAAAATTACCCCCACACGAAATTTTCTACGTTTACAGTATATGATGTCTAATGTTAGCTACGTTTATATTTCAGGTTAAAGTCCCTGTCCTCTGATGGAAACTTCAGCCTTAAGAATTTAGTGTGACGAGAGACATGCCAACCTTAATGTCTGTGATATACATGTTCATGTTTACACTTTTGTTTTATGTTTACATAATTAAAATGTCAAAAGAATTTTTTAAGTCTATATACATTGTGCATGTATCATTCAATAAATTTTTATGTCTTTCAATACAAGATTTTGGTGGTGTGTATTTTTGTCAGTAAGTGCATCAGTTTTGAAACTTTAACATTTGGCATATCTTTAGAAAGGAAAGTAGAAAAACTTACCGGGTACTTACATGTATTTCACATAATTTATGTATTACTTGTGACAAGACTTTTCTGTTGGTAGGTATTACTTGTGATGAGACTTTTTTGTTCGTACGTATTATTTGTGACTAGACTTTTCTGTTGGTATGTATTACATTTGTACTTGTGACTAGACTTTTCTGTTGGTACGTATTACTTGTGACAAGACTTTTCTGTTAGTACGTATTACTTGTGACTAGACTTTTCTGTTGGTACGTATTACTTGTGACTAGACTTTTCTGTTGGTACGTATTACTTGTGACTAGACTTTTCTGTTGGTACGTATTACTTGTGACAAGACTTTTCTGTTAGTACGTATTACTTGTGACTAGACTTTTCTGTTGGTACGTATTACTTGTGACTAGACTTTTCTGTTAGTACGTATTACTTGTGACAAGACTTTTCTGTTAGTACGTATTACTTGTGACTAGACTTTTCTGTTGGTACGTATTACTTGTGATGAGACTTTTCTGTTGGTATGTATTAATTGTGACTAGACTTCTGTTGGTACGTATTACTTGTGACTAGACTTCTCTGTTGGTACGTATTACTTGTGACTAGACTTTTCTGTTGGTACGTATTACTTGTGACAAGACTTTTCTGTTAGTACGTATTACTTGTGACTAGACTTTTCTGTTAGTATGTATTACTTGTGACTAGATTTTTCTGTTGGTACGTATTACTTGTGACTAGACTTTTCTGTTAGTACGTATTACTTGTGACTAGACTTTTCTGTTGGTACGTATTACTTGTGACAAGACTTTTCTGTCGGTACGTATTATTTGTGACTAGACTTTTCTGTTGGTACGTATTACTTGTGACGAGACTTTTCTGTTGGTACGTATTACTTGTGACAAGACTTTTCTGTTGGTACGTATTACTTGTGACAAGACTTTTCTGTTGGTACGTATTATTTGTGACTAGACTTTTCTGTTAGTATGTATTACTTGTGACTAGACTTTTCTGTTAGTATGTATTATTTGTGACTAGACTTTTCTGTTAGTATGTATTATTTGTGACTAGACTTTTCTGTTAGTATGTATTACTTGTGACTAGACTTTTCTGTTGGTACGTATTACTTGTGACAAGACTTTTCTGTTGGTACGTATTACTTGTGACAAGACTTTTCTGTTGGTACGTATTACTTGTGACAAGACTTTTCTGTTGGTTCCAAGGCATTTGATACTTTGACTTTTTCAAACATTGTTAACATAACCCTGCCAACAAAGTTGATAAGGGTAAACCAGATTTACCATATGTCTGTCTGCCAATGGAGACAAGTATTATTTCTGCACTATCGAGTGATTTTTGACCTACAGTGATGAAACCTCACACATGGATTGCTTATTAATTAAATCAGAAGGATTACCCTATTATATAGTCCTAAATTATTTAACAGAATTTCAATTCTTGACCTACTGTGATTAAACTAGAATTTATGATGACCTAGGGGGTAGATTAGTTTTTTGGACCAAAAGGTCAAGGTCAGAATTCGCATTCGTGAATGACTGCATTTTTCTTACCTGATGTACATGTAATTGTACCTATGTAAAGATCTGACTTAACTTACCTTGGAGAGTCCACAATGTTCTAATATTTCTATTTATGACAATGAAAATTTGTTAAAAGGTTGAAATGAACATCCAAAGTAAACGAAGACCTATACATAGTCCACAAGGTTTTCCCATTCACAACTTTTACCTCTGACTTTAAAAATCAATTGGTATCATGCTCTCACCATTGGCATTTCACATGCCAATTTTGATGAACTAACTATGTGAGCTGTGACCACTAAAGTATGGAAATCATCGGGGTTTTGTCCTCTATGACTTGCATGCCATGTTTGACGTCGGCAGAAAACTAACTTTTACAGTCTTTATCCAAGGTTTTTCTAATAGAAGTACTGCCTTTTGATATCTGACCTTTGACCTCCTACTTATCGAAGAAAAAAAATCAATATGTGTCGTCTTCTCATCAATGATGTATCACATACCAAGTTTGATGAATATCCAAAGTAAACTGTGACCTCTCCAGTGTCTGTTATATCCATTTGTAACCTGATGTCCATGCAGCTCATTTCAGAAATCAGAAAATTTTGATTTTGTCAACTTTAACAAAATTAATTTTCATTAAGATGTACACATGATAGATCTACTTTTGGTATCAGTTTAATACTTGCATGTGCAAGTATCGGTAAATTACAGCAAAAGTCCATTTTAGATGAGAGTAAACAAGTTTAACACTGAGCCCATGTACATGTATAACTTTGGAGATGTGGAAGCAAAACTAACATCGAAAACACCCTATTAAAATTGATTTCTGTGATTCTGGTTAATGTATACGTAGCTGCACAAATGAGCATATAACTTAATATGTGATAAGTTACAGGATATCGAGATCAACGAAACCATATGAATGTTTTAATGATATCCTGATTTCTGAAGTTGGCTGTGTGGACAGTAGACCCTCAACATCAATAGACGTAGACCTCCAAAACATCCTAAAGCTCACAAGGGCTCTCACATGCACAACCATACACACACAAAGTGGTGCTAGCAAATTCTTGGGCATCAAAGTTGCATATATAATAGAGAGAATAAGTGTCTTAATTTGTGTTTTGTTACGGGTATATATGCAACACTTAGCAAGTGCATTTATCGTGCATGTCATGCGCGTTAGCGCATCATATGCAATAAATGCACTTGCTTTGTGTTGCATACCCGTAACAAAACACAAATTATGACATTATATATGCACCACAACTGTCATTTTCAGTCATGACTGCCGGTATACTGTAATCAATCGTGACATACTTGCACGGATAAAATAACTCTTGGCAATATGATTGGTGAACAACTACAAAATATGCAAATATTCGTCAAGGTTATTCTGAATCTGTGCATAAGATGCTGAAGAGTCTAGATGACTTGACAAATGAAAGTCATATCGTATCAGTGCACTTTCTTCCGAAAGATGCATCGAAAAGTCTTTGTACCGATACGTCCTACAACAAGTCACAGATCCTCGGAAATTTCCGTAGCTTGAATCGGAAATAAAAACGGAAAAGACCGGAAATGTGCGATTGGCCTAACAAGAATAAAAAATCGTTTATTCCATTTTTTCCTTACAAGAATAATGTCAGCTAACTGCCGGCAAGCTTTTTGTAAAAGCTAATACTTGTGATTTCTGAAATCACGTTTTTCCAGTTAAAATGATGACGTTAAAATTTAGGTCACCTTGAGTTCAGTTTGCAGGTTAGTACAGCCGTCACTGCATGTTTCTGTAGAGTTATGCACTGTGACGTAATGAGCGTTTCATGCAGATATACATGTACATGTTCATCTCGGGGAATTACATTGGTTGTGCATATATAAAGGAATAACAATGCCCTGATCCTGTGTTCATTATTTCTGAGAAACTAAAAGTGATAGAAGATAAATGCTAATCAAATTGCAGACCTGCCTACCTGTTTCTTGTAAAAAGTGTAAAATGTTGCTAAAGACAGTGTAAATTAGGGAAGTTAATGCAAATAAAATCAATTGATTGTAATCTTGAGAGAAAAAAAGCATCGTCTTTGCCCTACTTTGACATTAACTACAACTCTTAATCATTTACACAACTTCCAATGAATTTATATAGTCAAGTCTATCCATTTGTTTTAAATATTTTAAAAGATAATTCTGACTGAAAATATATTTAAAATGAGCAGCAAAAGTATAGTGCGTATTTGAAGATAAAAAATCGTGTAAACATTACGCCAAAATCGTAAAAGTAGGCAGGTCTGAAATTGATATACATGTGTCTGTAGTCTAGTTACTACAAAATCGATAGAAGGCATTCCCCAATTCATATGTACCTATCTGGCTAGTTTCACAGTGAAAGAAGCAATACAAACTCTATTGGAACTTTGAAACAATTTTGAAGCAAATCAGCAATGTCTTTTGACCTCTACCGTTGACCTTCAACTCATGTGAAAGATGATTAGCAGCAAACATTGTTGAATTTGAATCTGCAAAAGACTCGTCAAACTAAAGCTTAATACCAGGTTAGATTCTAATATCTGTATTGGTGACAGACAGATGGACAGACAAGAAGGAAACCTACATGTATTCCCTTGGTTTCATTTGTAGTGGACTAACACCTTTATCCATCTAAGCTTTATCTGATCCCATTTGAAAGTTATCGCCAAGTTTTAAGTTTCAACAATACAAATATGACAAAATCATATTCCCAGGCACTGAATCTGTCAACTCCATTATTTGTGTCGTCCATCAATGAATCATTATATTTGGGAGTATAAGACAATTTTCTTCTTGGTTTGGCATCACAGAAAAAAAAATCATGAGGTCAACCAAATACCTATCTTGCAAACTCTTGTGAGTTCTATTTATTGCGACATTAAAGTATGAATGCAACAACAAATTTGCAACATGATTTTCAACAATGACTTCAACAAGTGTTACGTTATAGACCACAAAAAGTTAATGTCAGTGTATATTGGTAATAGCAAATCTGATATGAATCAAAGAGATTCAAAAATGAATCCAGAAAATTTGATTATAAATGCGAGTCTCTCAAATCACTTGAGCACTAGATGGATTTCGGGACAATATAACATGACATTACATAAAACTTGGTAATGGTGTGTTAGCTGCCTAGTATCTGTAGATTTCTGGTTTGAATGGTCCGTCCTTGGGAACACCAAGGTACTGTGACTGGTCATCGGTCAGTTTGGTCAGTTTAACACCCAGGTGATCCAAGTGGGCAGCAGCTACAGCCTCATCAAGCTACATAACAGAAAAAATATAATCAAACTCAAACACATGTAAGATCATTCAGACATGCATACAAATTCATCACTAAAAAATGCATACTCGGGAAATACAAATGTATTCCATGATAAACTATATCAATGAAGAATTACATGTAGCTAAGCTAACCTTCTTTGGTAATAAGTGGACTCCCACAGGGAGTGATCCTTGTTTGGTCCACAGCTCTATCTGAGCTAGAACCTGATTGGTGAACGAGTTACTCATAACAAAGCTAGGATGTCCGTGAGCACAACCAAGATTGACCAATCGGCCCTCAGCTAACAAGATAATATGACGACCGTTCTTCAGGGTATATCTGTCAACCTGAAAAATAAAGACATAGTGACTTAAATGCACTTACTATGTTTATGGAAATAAATATCTACCATTTCAACATGTCTACCATGAATTATAACATTACTGCCGAGGAAGGTAGTTTCAAAACCTTTTAAAAAATTGATTAGGTTAAGATTGGATTTGAGAAAATACATTATTGCAAGTTTCATGGTGGTGTAATGTACATGTATATCACATACATGTAAGTATAAGTGAAAGTGTGACTATAAGGCAGACATACAGATCAACACCTTGCGATGTAAAAATGACAGTACCAGACCCTCCTATTTGGACTCAGGAATAATGTAAACTACTTTGCATACGGAATGGGACCAAAATTATCTGATTGAAGATCCTGCATGCTCCTTTCCATCAAGAAATATGACATACCTGTGGTTTGATTTGTTCTTTACTGGCACAGTTCTCGTTTAACCATTTAACGTCCAATTCTGTATCAAAATGTCCAATGTTACAAACAATAGTGTCTTCTAACATTTGTTCAAACATATTTCCATGAATGATAGATTTACATCCAGTAGCGGTGACAAATATACGAGCTTTCTTCAAGGCTTCTTCTACTGTTGTTACCTCAAAACCTGAAATTAAAGTTGTCTTTATAACATATACATGTATATGCAGTGAACATGTACATATTTTTACATATGCCCATTTATTTGTATAGAATTTACACTGATTATAAGAGTATAACTGCGGTGGCGTGATATGAAATATGATGTCATATACCGGTACGTAGTTACAGAGCCTTAGCAACAGAATTTAAAATGTAGTAACATGTATTCAAACGTCTTAAGCATAAAAAAAATGAATATAAATATATATAATAACTTTCTATTGGGAATGTGATTATACAGTGATAACCAACAATGGGTCCAGGAATTATGTTTCTCATAATGCGCTAACACACATTATGGAACATAATTCCTGGATCCATTGTAGGTTATCACAGTATAATCACATTCCAAATAGACAGTTATTGTATAAGTAACAAGATATATACATTAGTTTATAAAATACAATATACCAAATTGCAGATGACTTTGAGCTAGATGCATGAAAACGTAAGATTAAAGTTTTCTACAAGTTCAATGTAAAAATGTAGCATCTTGACAAAAATTACAAAATCTCCATAAATTTTACTTTTTAGCAAATACAATGTTTGCTATCTGGTAGAAACATACATATATATTACCAGAAAATATGAAACATATACATGTACCACAAAGAAATGGACATAACAGTATTATACATATTTTAATGTCTAAACAATAGAAATGCTATACATGTACATTTATATTATTACAAATACCTTCCATAGCTGCCTGTAAAGCATTTATAGGATCTATTTCCGTGATCATGACACGAGCACCAAAAGCTCTAAGTGCATGTGCACTTCCCTTGCCGACGTCTCCGTAACCTGCTACCATGGCAACCTTACCGGCAAGCATGACATCTGTGGCACGTTTAATACCATCGACTAGAGATTCACGACAACCGTACAAGTTGTCAAATTTACTCTGTAAAAGTAAATAACTGTTCATTAGAACAAAGCTTACTACTTCATATAGTACATACATACCTGTATCTTCACATAATCTGATTTACAGAAGACCCTGCTCTAGAGTCAGGTAAACTAAATGAAACACAACACTGTAAGAACTAGTTGCATCATCAGATACAGTTATAATTTTGATTTTCCTTTACTGAGCACTGAACCCATCTTTCTCATAGTTATTTGTAAATGCTAAATAATTTAGTAATTTTGGACAGCATGCAGAACTTATACTTAAATATATAATCACTTTTCGACAATTGAAATACATTGTAACTGAAAAGTAAAACCTTTTGTATATGTATTTATATTTTTGAGAATAGACATCTATTTTCTCCAAATTTCAAACATTCCTTGCCCCAGTAGGAAGTAAATTAGCTGTAGGATGTAGGGGCCAGTCAGGCCCTAGAAAATAAAATTAAGGGGCCCTGCTGGAATGTAAGGGGCCCGACTATTTTTTTCAGGAAGCATTCATTGTCGGTAAAGCTTGAAAAATAAGGATCTTAATGCAAATTCCACGGGGTCCTACTCCTCCCCAATGAGAAATAAGGATTTTGGGGGCAAAATCCACAGGTCCTACCTTCCCCCCTCCTCTTCCACCTAACTGATTGCTGATAATGGATTGCTTAGTTAGAACAAATGCCTGATATCTTATTTTCCTCCTTTCTAAAATATTCAAAGATTCTTCAAAAATTGTCTGCTGTCACCAGTAGCATGATAAAATAATCAATTTAATTCCTATTGTTTGTCTAATTGAGAACTCCTTACCAGCCACTCATGCAAAACAGATTTAAATCTACCTTGCCGTCAGGAAGGTGCAAATTAAGTACTCAGTTACTCTATAAATACCACTACAGACCTAAGTCACAAAGTCGTTATAAGTACCACTACAAACCTTAGTGACAGAGTCGTTAACGTTGATTGCAGGAACCTTTAGTTTACCAGCATTCATCATTTTGGCCAGATTGTGAACACCTGTGGTGGTTTCCTCAGACAGGCCTTTGATACCTGAAACACCATTACACACTTAGTACATGTATCTTCACATCATCAATCCAATACTGTATGTGTACATATTTTATTGCAATCATATTCTAGCAGGAACAGCCAAAAAATGGGCAGAGTGACATTGCAGCTTTATAGTGAATTAGCCTAATATTACCACAGATTTTCTGGATATACATGTATCTTATGGTTTTGTTGATTACCTGTGAGATATTGTGGATATATGTTATAGTTTTGTTGATTACCTGTGAGATATTGTGGATATTTGTTATAGTTTTGTTGATTACCTGCGAGATATTGTGGATATTTGTTATAGTTTTGTTGATTACCTGAGAGATATTGTGGATATTTGTTATAGTTTTGTTGATAACATGCGAGATATTGTGGATATGTTATAGTTTTTTTGATTACCTATGAGATATTGTGGATAAATGTTATAGTTTTGTTGATTACCTGTGAGATATTGTGGATATTTGTTATAGGTTTATTGATTACCTGTGAGATATTATGGCTATATGTTATAGTTTTGTTGATTACTGTAAACGACTTTTTATTAGCAAGGACTTTATTTTCGCGTATTTTCTCGAGCTTGATTAAACGCGAAAGTAAAGTCCTTGCTAATAAAAAGTCTGTCCAAAAGATTAAAAGTAGATCATGTTTGACAAAATTTAAAAGTGTCTTATTTTCCCTTTCCATTAGATTTAAATACCCTAATTAGACAACAGACGATCATACGTGTCGATATCAGGGATGTTTGAATTACAAGCAGCAATTAATCAATTAGCCTTAATTATCCAGACAAACAATAGACTAAAGATTATGGCGCATTTCTTTATGTTTTTAATCATATCGTTTTCAATAATCAATAAGAGATGAAAAAGTAAACAAATGACGTGTTTATAAGATTAGTACGCAAATATATGACGATACGAAAAGTCTAATTTCAGCTTATTTAAAGTAAGCATTTCAGCAATTTAAGGTGATAAATAAAAGGAAATGAAATATACCTATACAGAAAAAAAGGTACTAATTTTTAAAAAATTCAGATTATGAGCTCGCAAAATTAAAGTCACGCGAATAAATCTATCGTTGAGTTGTCGCGAAAATAAGGTCACGCAAAATAAAGTCGTTTACAATACCTGTGAGATATTGTGGATATTTATTATAGTTTTGTTGATTATCTGCGAGATTTTGTGGATATATGTTATAGTTTTGTTGATTACCTGTGAGATATTGTGGATATACATGTTTGTTATACATTAGTTTCGTTGATTACCTGCGAGACATTGTGGATATACATGTTTGTTAAAGTTTCGTTGATTACCTGCGAGATATTGTGGATATTTCTCATGAACCAGGTTTGTGAGATCACCTCCATCATCCAGGATCATGTTCAAAGGCTGACCATCAGGGAAAATTAATGTCTGTAAAAAATGACATTAAAATTACTAAAGCTGTACTTTATATAAAGAAATTTTAGGTATGATTATTAATAAACTGACATTCTAATCCATTTTCATGTTGGTTTAACTGCATACCAGTGTATATATATATACCACATACAGAAAAGCTTCAATATCTGTTTATTAAGAAGCTGGCATCATAGTTACAGTATTTACACTTTATCATTCAGTCATATCAAAACTTTATCAACCAATCATTGCAACAAATATATCAACCAGACATAGTGACATTTATCAACCAGGCAAAGTGACATTTATCAACCAGACATGCATGTAGTGACAGTTATCAACCAGACATAGTATCATTTATCAATCAGACATAGTGACATTTATCAACCAGAAATAGTGACATTTATCAACCATGCATAGTGACATTTATCAACCAGACATAGTGACATTTATCAACCAGACATAAAGACATTTATCAACCAGACATAGTGACATTTATCAACCAGACATACATGTACATGTAGTGACATTTGTCAACCAGACATGACATTTATCAATCAGGCATAGTGGCATTGATCAACCAGACATACATGTAGTGACAGTTATCAACCAGACATAGTGTTATTTATCAACCAGACATAGTGTTATTTATCAACCAGACATAGAGACATTTATCAACCATGCATAGTGATATCAATCAACCAGACACTGACATTTATCAACCAGACATAGAGACATTTATCAATCAGGCATAGTGACATTTATCAACCAGACAACCACTCATAATATATTTACCACTAAATCAAATAATCATAACTACATCATACAAAACACTTAAAGTAACATTATATCAATAATCATTATATCACTGTGTCAACAAGTCACAGAAACACTTCATCAACCAATTATAGTATTTACATGTATGTATAATCACCATTCCTTATACCTGTTCTATACACCAGATGTACTCCTCATCTGTTTCACCCTTCCAGGCGTACACGGGAACTCCTGTCTTAGCTATCGCAGCAGCAGCAAAGTCCTGGGTCGAGAAAATGTTACAACTGCTCCACTGTACCTGTTTAATGTAATATAAAACATTAAGTGATGCAACAAAGATCTGCAGATGTTTAGGAATGTAATATATATGTAAATTTACAATGATTTGTATGGAGAATAAGTGTCTTAATTTGTGTTTTGTTACAGGTATGCAACACACAGCAAGTGCATTCATCTACATGTATAATGTGCGTTAGTGCAATTCATGCGTTAAATGCACTTGCTGTGTGTTGCATACCCGTAACAAAACACAAATTATGACATTTATTCTATATATATACTACAGTTGTCTGTTTCATTCTTGTTTTCTGAAATCAAGTTTTTCTGGGTAAAAAGGTGAGGTTAAAATTCAGGTCACAGTGGTTTCAGTTTGCAGGTTGGAACAGTCATTGTGGAATGTTTTTTTAGATCGTAATATGCATTGTGATGTCACAAACATTTACATGCAGAAATAGAACACATTCGTATCAATAGTTGCATCTAAGAGAATTACATTGGTTGCACTACACTGAAAGATACAGATTTCTGCCCTTTTTTTGTGGTATACTCCTATCCAATGAAAAAAATCTAGTTATTCCTTAATCATGTTAATGAAATATGTAAGACCTGTAATTTCGAAGACAAGAGTTACTTCCCATTTGAGACGGTATCTGAGGTAGACTGATTGTGACGTCATCAAATTCTATGGAAACAGTCCTAAAAGTCTGGGAAATGACGGTATAAAATTGACGTTACCATACCATTTTCATGATGTCATAATGGTTTTACGTCAGATACTGTCTCAAATGAGAAATAACTCTGTATTCCACAAAGACTCAATACCACTTTGCATAGCTCAAATCTCAGACAAATATTTGTCTCATGCCCTAACAAAAAGATCAATAATCATGCAGATCACAAAATCTTGATCACTCAAAGTGGAGAATATTCAGGTCTCAATAAACCTGTAAGGTCCATTAAAAGTGAGTAAAAAAACTCATTTTACATTTGTGCACTATGAATCATTAGGATTTCATTCAAGTTGAATAAGAATTAATTTCCCTATCACTACATGCCTGTTGTTTTTATCATGCCCTTACATGTTGGGGGTATCACATTTATCTATCCTCCTTTAAAGTTCAGTGTCTGATAAACCACAGCATACACACTCCTCTTCTCATTGATTAACATAACTGAGTAAATACTTCAGAGTGAACTTTAATATCTTGTTCATTTACCAAGAACTTAGAAGATATGCAGCATACATACTGTATTATCTATATATAATACTGAGTATATAATAATCTTACTGATTATTAATCTTTACTTCAAGATGACATATTGGTTTATGTATATTTTTAGCAATAGATAATACGTCCCTAGCCTGCCTGCTCAATGTTATTTTACGTTATTATATATCTAGCATGGTGTTACTGGTAACTTATGTCTACTTTGCACTATAAGCTCATATCTGTCAACTTTGAATTTTTCAAAAGAAGGAAATCTCCCTCTTTGGCAGTTGAAAAAGAGGGAGATTGCACGTGAATCATTTTCGCGACATTTTTTTATAAATTGCAACATGTCCTTTCAAAAAATGCCATTGAATGTAACCATACTAAGTCTAAAAAGATGTATAAACAATGACAAATATTTCCATAATACATGATTGTATTTATTACTTCTTGTTCTAAATTTGTTCATTGTACACCAGTAGAGCACCTTTTGCTGTGGCTAGTAGATCATTTTCTGGTGAGAAGACAATACAATTATTAGTTTGATTTATCTTTTCATTCATGACAGAACATATGCTCGGGTCCAACTGAACTTGCTGTAACCCATTTAATATACAACTGACTCCAATCTTTCTGATTTCTTTTTTCTTTGAAACCATTTCAGCTGACCCAGATAAAGGTCATTTTCTAGTGCAGTGTGACCTAAACCTTACACAAGTTTTCGATATACATGTATCCAGAATGTCAAAAAATAATTTTAATCAATGCTATACAGTATTTAGTCAATAAAGTACTAACATGATCACTTAAAACTGTTTTCACGGCTTAATCAATTACCCTTAGGCATCCATATACACTATGCTATGTCCTAATTGTAACACAAACAACCAGCATCGTTTACTTTGTATTATAAAACAAGCTTTACTTTTCATACGAAGGACGAAACATTTCGAAAGTCCTACTAGAGTTATCTTTCTTACGCTATGTGAAACTCAAAACTTGAAAGAGGGAGGAATCGGGTGATAGGATTGAAACGCAGGAGTTTTTGGTCTCCCGCACGGGAGGAATGCGAATGTGGGAGATAAGGTTCAAACGCGGGAGTCTCCCGCGAAATGCGGGAGACTTGACAGGTATGAGCAAGTTTTGTCTTCACAGATTTAACAACTCACAAAATGAAGTACATGTAGGTCCAAATCTGATAAAGAACCACCCGGGCCTCTTGATTTCTCTTTTCAGTGAACATGGTGAAGCTTATAGTGCAAAGAAGACAGAACTTACCAGTAACACCATCAGCAGCCATGTACATGCATATTAAACATGTATACACGCAGACATTTAAATTTCCAGCAAAATTATATCTTCAACTAGTCTAAATGACTTAGATAGATACCAATTAAATCAATTCAATGAATAAATCTCTCAGACATAGTAACAGTTACCTGAGCTCCTAGAGCTGTGAGTGTTTCTATGAGAACAGCTGTTTGTGTGGTCATGTGCAGACATCCTGCGATACGAGCTCCCTTCAGAGGCTTTGACTCCGAGTACATCTTCCTCATCTGCATGAGCCCCGGCATTTCATTCTCGGCGACTTCGATACATTTACGTCCCCAGCCTGCCTGCTCGATGTCAGCTGTAAATACAAACATCTATGGTTAATCCTAATTGTAATCAAGCTAATTAATACAGCTTCATATATTACCTAATAACTGAATCATTTAATGTTTACAATATACAAGTTAGTATTATAATTTTAAATATGCATGAATGAGATCATGTAATTATACTTTAAGGCTTAAGCTACATGTGAACTGCATATCTCCATGTTTTTTACTGCATACCTGTAGCATGTGTTACCTATGTCTATATGCCAATATGAGGAAAGTAAATTAAGATTAAAGCATCTGAATTTGAATTATGTTACAGTACCTGAGGTATAAGTGGTGACTTTTTACATTTTTATGTCATTTGCAATGAATAACGGGATCATTCTATTCAGCATCTGTCTGTCTGTCTGATAGTAATTGGTTATGGTATAACCTATCTGATGTACATTATCATTACATACTACCATCAAACAAGTAGTAAAGGTCCAGCATGATGAGACTCCATACCTAACAATGGGGGTCAAGGTCAAATATTTAGGGTCAAACATGTGACAGGCGAGATACTAAATGTTAATTCTTAAACAGTCAAATTTATAAATACAACATTTAACTACTGTACACATGGTTGTTTTTCGCTGGGGGAAAATTTTGTGATTATATTAAACATCAAGACGTTACATGGGGATGGGGGAATATTCGCGATGAAAATGTCTTTCCTATTGTAAGAATGAAGAGGGGATATTTTCGCGACATCCCTCAATTCGTGAAAATTAACCCCACACGAAAATTTCCACCTTTAAAGTATAGTATATAACTTTGGAGTCCTGTCAATAACACTCATGACCGAGAATAACACAATTTATCAGTACATGCTGACTTAATGGTCACTTAATTGGCTTCAAAATATCTTATGTAAAGACAACGGGAAATGAATTTAAATGAGCGGTACGCTTTTTTTTCAGATCCCTACATTGTTTACATTTCTGTAATTATATGTAACTTGCATTTGGAATGAATAAATATGTTTAAACTAATGTAAAGACAAATGAAATTGACAGAACGATAATTGTTGATGTTGACCTTGATAATCATATAGATATACCTAAGGTCACATAGTCCTGTAATCAGCACAGCATTATCAGCTTAGACAAGGTATATACTTGTATACAATAAGTCATCAAAGGCCCAAGTCAGAATGCACTTATTTCAGATTTTCTCTCAAAATTTTCCTTCATCTGATAACAATAGTTTTATGCAAATATATCTTGAATTTATCACCAGCCTTGGACCATGTGGACAAGTGACCTTGACCTTAGACCATCTTATCATAACAAGCAAACAAGCCAAGGTGCAGGGTGTTTGTATAACATAACTGTATAACCCATCTCCTGATCTGTGATCACCACAAGCTGGTAATTATGAATGTACTAATCTCTATCAAACTTTTCATTTTACAATTTTTTTTGGGGGGGGGGGACTGGGGGAGGGGGGTTGCATCAGAAAATCAGTGATCTAAAATGGCAAATTAAAGTCTGCATACTTTCTTAAGAAATGACCCAATGAAATTGTAGAAAATCATGGAAAATATTAGCTATCCACAAAAAACCCTTTCTTATCGCTGTACAAGTGCAATATATTTAAGATAACTATATATACGACCTCATTTTACAGATCAGTACTGCCACTGTTTCACATCACATCAATCTGAACAAATTTGTAAAGCTGTTAAATGTTCATATTCTTTTTTTTCAAACTTAAGAGCTGTAAAAGACTTGATTACTAGTATCATTACTGATAAGGGATACACTACATGTAAGTGCAGGTTTTTGTAGGGAAGGGGTGCCTACAATTTGTTGTGTGAATTAATGAATTTGTTCTTGTAAAACTTGAAAAGTCATAATAAACTTCTAAAACTAAATTTTATCATCTATCTTATTAAACTTGCTGAAATATGATTTTTATAAAATATTGAGTTACACTGTGTAGGATAAGGTTATACTGTCTAATCAAGTTAAGATGTAGGACACTTAAGTTCAGATTAGACAGATTATTACTATCTTTTATATATTTACAGATGCAGCTTGCCATCCTAAATACTACACGAGATATATTATACCTAATAACAATTCCTCATCTATGAAATTATCAATAGCTTTACCTCAGATATGATAGGTATATGCCATGTACTTAAGGCCAAGAAACTTCACATTCTTACAAATGGTATGAGCTAAGAAGATGAGCATTTAATCCAAGGGGGGGGGCAGTTTTTGGAAATATTCTGACCCAGAAAATGTTGTAAATAAATAATCTAACCTCTTTGTTGCAGAAATAAATATTCTGGCCCACATTCGTGTTTAAAATCCAGAAAATTTTCGGCTCACTTCAGCTTGCTTCGCTAGCAACAAGACCGACAATTCTTCTATCAAAAGGGTGGGTAGTGAGTAAGGTTGTTATACAGTTCATAGCTATCAATGGAAAGTGAGCAAAATAGGCATTCTTCAAAGAACTACAGGGGAGTACCAAAAAGAGAACCTATATCTGTATAGACACATCAAATATATTCCTGATTAAACAGTTTATGTGCATCAAATGTCATTGTTTGCTTGTAAACCAGGCCTTTCTAAATTCTTTTATCTTGGCATCAAGTTACTTTTTTGCTAATTGGCCTATAACATATATATAAATTTACAATGTACTTAGACATATTAGATGTCAAGTGAAACAATTATAGTATAATTTAAACCACTTCAGAACACTTGACTCAAGCTTTGGGACATCTCAATTATATATAGTACCAATTAAAGTAAAGACAGTAAGAAAAATAAAGTAATGAAAAAAGCTTCAAGTAATTTTCCAAGGATAGGAAGTGTGCATCACAGTCAGGGATATATCTGGAAATTGGACTTGCTGAGCCAATGGCCCATTAAGTCCAAAAACAATGTGACAAGGATATAGAGGTCAATGTGTCTGCTGTGGTAGGGCTTGAAAGTGACTATCTTTGCTTTTTTCAAGTCTCATTTGCCCCACTTTGGGAATGAAATTTGCACGATTGTAAGCTCTCAGAGCCTAATGATAATCATATTTGACCCGATGGGGCAGCTTAACAACGCAAAACAGTTATATGAACCATATTGACCCATAACAAATTTTGAAGTGCATCATTAAGACAAACAATGTGCAAAAATAACAAAGGTGCGGTCAAGTTTGATCCCTGCATCATTATCATATGTTGTACTTTGGAAATTGACCTATTCATGTTTGCAATGTGCATACAGTGATCCAAAAGATTTTAATTGTTGTGATTTATTATAAATAAAAATAGCAATCCAAGGAATGCTTGTGTCGCCTGCGAAGCGGTTTGATTATTATTCTAGAAAGTGGATCAAAATTATTGGTATCAGTAGAAAAGTCTTTTCAAATGAAATTCATTGGAAATATCAGACCACTTAATTACAAATTAAAGATGTGGTGATTCTCAAATTTTCAGAAAAGAGTGTCAATCATCTAGGTCAAGGTCAATACGTAAAAATTGGTAACAAAAAGGTCTCATCATAAGAAATAAGACCTATCACCTACCAATAAAAAGATATATACAACCTTAGAAAAGTAGGTCAAATATCTAGGAAAAGGTAAAAAATTATGGAATGTGTAGAATGGCATTGTTAAAAGGAAAATACATGTGAAATATCAAAGCCTTATCACCTAACAATCAAAAGATATAGCCAATATTACTTTTCTTGAAAAGTAGATCAAATATCTAGGTCAAGTTCAAAGGTCAAATATTATGGTCTGTGTAGAAAGGTCTAGTCACAAGGAATACTCATGTGAAATACCAAAGCCCTATCACTTACCAATCAAAAGATATATCCATTCTTATTTTTTTTTTGAAAAGAAGGTCAAATATGTAGGTCAAGGTCAATAGGTCATAAACTATGGTATGTGTAGGAAGGTCTTGTCACAAGGAATACACATGTGAAATATCAAAGTCCTATCACTTACTAATCAAAAGATATCGTGAATCTTATTTTTTTTTTCAAAAGTAGGTCAAATATCAAGGTCAAGGTAACAAGGTCAAAAATTATGGTATGTGTAGAAAGGTCTTGCCACAAGGATTGCACATGTGAAATATCAAAGTCCTAACACTTACCAATCAAAAGATATATCCATTCTTAATTTTTTTGAAAAGTAGGTCAAATTTCTAGGTCAAGGTCACTAGGTCAAAAATTATGGTATGTGCAAGAAGGTCTTGTCACAAGGAATACACATGTGAAATACCAAAGCCCTATCACTTACCAATCATAAGATATATCCATTCTTATTTTTTTTGAAAAGTAGGACAAATATGTAGGTCAAGGTCAATAGGTCAAAAACCGTGATATGTGTAGGAAGGTCTTGTCACAAGGAATACACATGTGAAATATCAAAGCCCTATCACTTACCAATCAAAAGATATAGCGAATCTTATCTTTTTTTCAAAAGTAGGTCAAATATCTAGGTCAAGGTCACAAGGTCAAAAATTATGGTATGTGTAGAAAGGTCTTGCCACAAGGATTGCACATGTGAAATATCAAAGCCCTAACACTTACCAATCAAAAGATATATCCATTCTTAATTTTTTTGAAAAGTAGGTCAAATTTCTAGGTCAAGGTCACTAGGTCAAAAATTATGGTATGTGTAAGAAGGTCTTGTCACAAGAAATACACATATGAAATATCAAAGCCCTATCACTTACCAATCAAAAGTTATGGGCTGTGACACCCAAAGTGTGACAGACAGACAGACTGACAGACGGACGGACGGACAGACGGACAGACGGACAACGGACAAAGTGATCCCTAAGTGTCGCTATGCTTCGCAGGCGACACAAAAATGTGATACTCATAATTTACACATCAGGGCTCACGGTCAGCCTTCTGTCCTGTTCACTAAATCGAGAGGGCTCCTGTTTTGGAAATTTATTCTACTGTTTGAGGAATTTTCTAATTATCTGTTGTCTCCGTAGGTCGACTTCCTTTAAACAGGAAGTGTGCATAACTTCATCCCAGGGGTCTAAAATTCCCATTTCCCGTTGCCCGGGGCAAATGAAAAGCTAGGTTCGGAAAGGTGCGAAGCAGGTGTTCACTTACAAGCAGACTTGTTGAATATTTTTATCTGTTTCATTCAGATTTCCTTCTTATCTCCAAATTTTAAAACTGGGTTTTAATTCATTCTGAGGAATCAAAAACTTGCTTTCCTAATATATCTCGCCTTTAAAATACCATTTAAGTCGCAGTATAAAACCTACTGTCCTGTTCACTAATTCCAGAGCACGATGTTTTCCCGGTTTTCTCTAAAATATGATAATGTCATCTTCCAAAAAGATATCAATTTTATAGTACATTTGTACTCCTTTAGTCGTAACAAAATACCATTGTTTTGGCTGTGCGTCAGTTAAGTTAGAAATAGGACAGAAAATAAAAAGTCTACGGGGATTTTCTATAGTAAAATCGCTGAAAATGTGTGACGTCGGAGGCTTTGACGTCACTGTTTACTATTGTTGACACAGAGAACAAGATGGCGGCAGCTTGAAATTAACATGGGAATTTCCCGTAGACATTTTATTTTTTCATATTGCGGTTTGAAATCAGCTGATAGGGTAAGTTGAAGTTAATTTCCAGTTACGACTAAAGGATGTCAATGCTCAGAAACAATTATTTATAGCAAAATTCTTCAGACTACAGAATAAATCGCCAAAACAGGGTGCTCTGGATTTAGTGAACAGGACAGTATGCTTCTACACAAACTATTTTTACTTAAAAAAATTTTTTAATGGGCAAGTGGTTTATTGGGGTCTTGAGAGTAAAATATGTAGAGAGTTGCACGTACATGTAGCAAGTAGATTTTGAAAAAAATCTAGACCCCTGCATCCTTCTGTTTTTAATCTGCTGTACAGTCTGCTGGAAATTTCCATGTTTATTTGACCGTGCCATATTATTCTCCATATCATCAATTGACGTCATGGTGGTTATGGTGTCCGACGTCATGCATTTTTAGAAGAAAAAAAAACATTTTATTTTCCGTCGTACTTTTTACCAAGTTACAACCAAAAACCGAAGAAGTGGGGATTTTATGTTACGAAAGAGAAAGTCCTGGGTATCAGTTAAAAGACTGGGTATCACTTATAAGATGACATCAGTATGTTTCGAAGAAAATCGCCAAAGCAAGTTGGTGTGGGAGGCTGGCGCAAAGCTACTTTCACTTTCAGCTTTGCCACCGCCGGTCAAGGAAATACCCTGGTTAAAAATAGATCAGCGACGGCGTGCACTTTTAGCCGCTTTATGACAAAAAATACTCAGTGTCTCACCTTTTCATGATATCATATTGATTCAATAACGCAATACGACGTTATTTTACACTTACCAACTTTGTATGGAGGTTTCTGTGCCATTTTTGTGAGGTCCGACGCCTTCGACAACTAAACTTGTAAGAGACAGACTACATGCTCGATGCTCTATTTATACTGTCCTAATTTACATAAGGTCAATCTCTTTGTTAAATTTTATTTCATTGGTGCTCTCAATATACGGCAGCCAATCATATTTCTTATAACAATTTGTAACAACGTTTCCCTTAGAAGGAAGGGGGGGGGGGGTCGTAAGGAGAATGACCATTTGAAAAGTATTTAAGGGGGTTCTTTTGGAACTTTTTTTATCTTAATCTTGCTTCGTTTTCATCATCTCGGTAAATGTGCAAAACAGGCTCTTCTTTATCCTGATTCGCCTGTTTCTATGTGTTGACTCTGATTAGAATATTTGTACGGTCGGAAAATTTATTAATTTGTTTCTGGGGTGTTGTGGGGCTATTTCTGACTAATTTCATAGATTTATTACGGAAACAGTAATGCTTCAAAAGAATATCCAGGGACGGATCCAGGCGGGGGGGGGGGGGGCACATACAATTTTTTATGGGAACCACTTGCGAGGCCCGAGGGGCCGAGTGGGGGAGGGTATGGGAGGGGGATTCCCCCTTCCATTGGTGGGGGTTTGGGGGACGTCCCCGAGAAAATTTTGAAAACAATGAAGCAATTTGGTGGCATCTGAAGCATATTTGAACTGAATTTAGAAGGGATTTGGCGCGCATGATTCAGTCAGTGTCAGTAACAATAATAATTTATATAGTATATATTTGAAATTTTTCGAAATTTTCTGGTGCTGTACTGTTCTTGCACGGTATGCAGAAGTCAACATGTTCAGGATTTCCTAAGGAAACGGGCGGATCAGGAGAAGTTTCGAAAGTGCAGAGAGGTCAGCCCATGGGAGGGAGGGGTGTCCAGCCGTAAATTCTCGTAAGGAAACGGGCGGATCAGGAGAAGTTTCGAAAGGGCAGAGAGGTCGATCAGCCCATGGGAGGAAGGGGTGTCCAGCCGTAAATTCTCGTAAAAATAGGTAAAAAAAATTAGCATTTTTCGTAAATTCCAGGCAGGACCTGACTCCCCTATCCACTCTAGATCCGCGCTTGTTTTGTAATTAATTTTGTAAGGTAAAGAAAATAAGTAAATGATCAATTTCCTTGACAAACTAGTGTTCACGGGTGCCCCATTCCCTGCATCGTCCAGATTGAAAGGTTTAATTATTTCTTGGCAGTTCCATTCTAAAAATAAAGACAAAACATGCATTTTCATCAAAAATCTTGTAGGTAGCCCTGGCCAAAACAATTTCAACTGTTCATTTTAAAAAGATTGATCCCGACCTCAAAATTAAGAACGATCTTAATAAGTAAAAAAAAACATAGGGTAATCAAAGATTATGTACATATAGCTCGCCTATATAGATACAGGTTTTTGTCAGAAACCAGGTTAAAGTTTTTGAAAAGTAGGTCAAAGTCCAAGGTCAAGGTCACTAGGTCAAAGGTCATGGTCTCAAATGAAAGGTCTCGTCACAAGGTATCTACATGTGAAATATCAAAGCCCTACCCCTTATAGTTCAAGAGATATAGCCCAGGTTAAAGTTTTGTCTACGGACGACGACAACGACGCCGAGGGTATGGCATTAGCTCTTCGGACTTTTTCGTCCCGGCGAACTAAAAATGTCAGTTTTATAGAAGGTTGTATCGAAGATTTGGTCAAGAAATATGTGTGTTAAATATACTTTGCATGGGACTTATAAAGTTCCCGATTCATCCTTCAGATGAAGGAGAATCGTTATGAACATGATTCAATGTACATAGGTTGTTTCCGAAACCTGTGTACGTCCACGTACAGACAATGGACATGACAGCAATGCATTCTTCCCGATTCTGTTATCTATCCCCGAGAACTTTTTTTGAAAAATTTACTCAAATCGGTGGTTTCTGGGGTGTTTTGGGGCTATTTCTGACTAGTTTCATAGATATATTACGGAAACAGTTGTTTAATGCATCCAAAAGCATATCATAAGTGCCCCTTCTTTGGGCACTGCCAGGGGCACGTGTCCCCGTCCCCCCCCCCGGCTGAATCCGCCACTGATATCATTGGGCACTGCCCCCTCTCCTCCCCCCCCCCCCCCCCCCCCCCGGCCACTTATTTTTTTCTGAATGAATATTACATCAAAGATTACACAGTTGGCCCTTTAGGGCTGTAACAATTAACCGAACCTCCTTTTCGATTCCAAATTTTTCAGCTACGAAGAGTAAAAGAATTGTAATAAATTCAAATATTTTTGAATGAAAATTCATAAGATGCCCAGAAAATGGGGGACACACTGAAAAGGGAAGGGTTTGAACCCACTACCCTTGGGTCTATTGGGCATGGGAAACATTCCTATGAGTAGTTAAATATTGAAATTGCGTGTCGGAGCAAGATTTTTGTTTTCGCCCCGGACCGGAGCAAAATTATTTTTTTCTTGCAAAGTTGGAGCAAGAATTTTTTTCTAACATTGGTGAATGTTTATGTTTTATCAAAAGAAATTCTTTATTTTGACTAAAAACTAATGTATGTGTTAGATATAAATGGTGCCATCGGATAGGAATTACTTCATTTGAATTAAAAATGTCGGTCCGAATGGTTGTGCGCTCGACAGAATGTAGGGAAAATTTCGCTCAGAATAATCCTTATGATTTCCGAATTCAAATCAACAAAGGATTGAAATTTGATGGTGATTGGACGATTGATGTTATAGAATTGGTATAGACAGCGTGACAAGAAAAGCCCAGAATTAAATATTTATATACGCAGATATTTGCGATATATCTTACATTAACCAAAATCAGACTCCACAGTCATTCCAGAAAAATTGCGACACTTAGTGATTTTTTATGTCGCTAGGTCCTAATTAGTAATAAATAAAAACACAAACACTCAAATACACTTCTCTTTCAGTCTTTTCATATAAAATTCGTCCTTATCCATCGTCGTTTCAGGATTGTCAGCAAAACTGCAGTAGATTGAAATATTTCTTCCCTCTGGAATATTTCAATCTACTTTGGACCCCCTCTGAGGAAAAATGCTAGATCCGCGCCTGAACCTGTTATCTTACAAATTCTTATGCACCATCCTCATCAGAAACTGATGTTCAGATTTCAGTTGCCCCTGTAATCGAAGCCCCGCTGCAACCCCCCCCCCCCCCCCCCCCCTTCTCCTATGCCCTTGCTTGGGACAAGACCTTTAATACTGTGGATAACAAAATCTATTACCATGTGACATTGACCTTGGAGTATGATCTACTTTTGAAAATTTTGATATAGATTCTCTGAAAGGATCGAAGACAGCTGGCCAATACAGGTTTTATAAAATTGGATGTTTCTTCTATGCATGAAATACTTACAATAATAGCATCAAATGGAGATTTTGAATTAAACATTACAATTAAGACTATTACATGTACAATGGAAATCTGTAAGGATTGGAAAAACAAGCATTTAAGCTTATATAAATTCCTCTCCTAAATATGAATTCCTCTCCTAAATATCCAAATATAACTTTATTTTGGTACTCATCCCAACAAATAGGGCATTTGTCATACTTTTATAAATTTATAGCTGATTGTTTTACAACATCTCTGTACCATTTACTGTTAATCACATTTCTTTTTTAAGAAAATTGCCAAAATTTAGCATGAAAAGGGCTTATATTTTCCAATGACCTTGAACATAATAATTCTTGAAAATGCCTTGTTTTACTGAAGGGATATTTATACATAACCTTGGTTACCATGGCAACTAAATCTCAAAGTATAAAAAATGGAGGGTCGTTTCGTTCAGAGGGTATCATATACACCTTGTATACAGGGAAAAAATCCAAAATCTGAGACATGTAATGGCCAAACATTTCTGAATTTGTCTGGTTTTTATAGAGAATCTATTTATCAAACCTTGCGCATTACTTTTGAATGGTAAGTGATAGGGCTTCCATGTTTCACATGTTGTTTCCTGTAACAAGACCTTCCCATGGATACCAAAATTTTGACATCATGACCTTGACCTTAGAGTTTGACCTTCTTTTGAAAAACTTTAACCTTGGCCATAACTTCGTATGTGTATTCCTTCCCATTCTTACCAAAATTTTGACCTTGACATCGGACTTTGACCTACTTTTTGCATAACAGCTGTTTTACTGACTAAGATGCCGATTGGGATGTTTCACACATGCATGCTTTTTTTTATCTTAATTTAAATTTGTGCATCAACTTTGCGAAGAGTGCGCGGCTCCAAATTTTGTGTAGGGTCGAGTCAGTTGTATAATGACCAAATTACGATTGGTGGAATGGTGCTAAGAGGTTAACCTCCTTTATCAATTTCGATGATGCCCGCTGTTTCAAAATAAAATGACATGCTTCCAAGATATGATTTTTGAATTGATAAAGGGCCAAAATAAAGCTTCTTTCATGCAACAGAGCTGGAAAGAAAGTAATTTAATACGCCTGAAACATTCAGCCGCGGGGAACATACACTGCAAAAGAAAATAAACGTAGATAATTTAAAAATACGAAGTGTTAGGGGTATAGCGTATAATGCGGATAATGCTTATAAGTATTTGGTCTCCTTCAGGACAATGTCCTGGAACAGATTAGGACCATGAGGGGTTTCCATACCTCCCATATAGTGATATATTGCTCTAGCTACGCCGCTGTCAGATACACAACAGTATTCGTATTACATAAGTCAAGGTCAAGGTACTTTTTGATAAGTCTCATTACTTGGAACTTCAGTCAAACTAGAAGTCTCTGACGAGACTGAAGCTCTCCTGGTTGTTTAGTTAAATTCATGTAAGTGACACAACCATTTTCTAAGACCCAAGTGTCAGGGGCTCAAAAATATATCAGATGCACAAGCGTAACAAGACGTCAACTAGACCATAGACCAATCATGTTGCAAAAAGAATTGACTTTCTATCATTTATGTATTCTGAGAAATGGTAATCCAAAGATTACAGTGAGTTACACATGTATAGGGGAAAATGACCACACCCATTTTTTAAGACCCTGTAGATCAGGGGTTCAAACAAAATATAAGGTGCACAACTCGATCATAAACCTTTAATATTGCAAAATGAATGAACTTTCTATCATTTATACTTTCCGAGAAACGGTGATCACAAGATTACATTGAGCAATGTAGGAGATAATAACCACACCCATTTTCTAATCTCCTGGAGGTCAGGAACTCAAACAAAATATCAGGTGCACATCTAGATCATAGACTTTTGACATTGCAAAAAGAATTAACTTTCTATTATTTATTCTTTCTTAGAAATTGTGACCACAAGATTACAAAGTTTACATATATAGGAGAAAATGACCACACCCAATATATAAGACCCTGGGGTCAGGGGCTCAAACAAAATATCAGGTGCACAACTCGACCAAAGACCCATCATGATGCAAAAAGAACTTTCTTTCTATCGTTTATACTTTCTTAGAAATGGTGATCATCAGATGCACAACTAGACCAGGTCTGATCATGATGCAAAAAGAATTATCTTTCTATTGTTTATACTTTCTGAGAAATGGTGACCACAAGGTTACATAGAGCTACATAGGAGAAAATGACCACACCCATTTCCTAAGATCCATGTGATCAGGGGCTCAAACAAAATACCAGGTGCACAACTATACCATAGACTCATCATAATGTAAAAAGAATGATCTTTTTATCATATATACTTTCTTAGAAACGGTGACCACAAGATTACATATAGAGTTATTTAGGACGAAATGACCATGCCCATTTTCTAATCCCCTGGGGGTCAGGGGCTCAAACAAAATATCAGATGCACAGCTAGACCATAGACCCATCATGATGCAAAAAAAAAATGATCTTTTTATCGTTTATACTTTCTGAGAAATGGTGACAACAAGGTTACATAGAGCTATATAGGAGAAAATGACCACACCCATTTTCTTAGACCCTGGGGGTCAGGGTCTCAAACAAAATATCAGGTGCACAACTAGACCATGGACCCATCATGTTGCAAAAAGAATTAACATTCTATCACCAACAGTTTCAGAGGACTTGAAACTACAAGAAATCTTTAACGGACAGACGGACGCCGGACACAGAAAGATCGCATAAGCTCGACTGGTCTTAGACCAGTAGAGCTAAAATCCTACTAAATGTGGATAAAGAAATATAGATAAGGTTTAATATTTTAAATGTAGGTAGTCAAAATAACGTTGGCATGATTCATAGCGACTTCCTCTTCTCAAAATATAGGAATATACTATATAGGTATATCTCATATGGAAATATAGGACAAATATAGGGATTTTTCGAGAAAAATAGGACTATTATAGGACATTTTGGACTCCAATGTAAAAGTTGAGGGGGAATTTTACAGAAAATTTGCCTCCTGGTATCTCTTATTTACTCCATATAACTATCTTAAACATGTTAATGCATATAAAATAAAATAGTAAATGATGGTATGAAGTGTGTAATACAAATTGACTAGCGGAAAGCGATTAAGTGAGCTGAATTTTTTTGTGAGATACTTTTGACAAACAGAAGTCTTTAACGAGACTGTAGCTCCCCAGGTTGTTTTAAAAGTGAAAACATCACAACATCCGTTTTCTAAGTCCCTGGGGGTCAGGAACTCAAACAAAATATCAGGTGCACAACCACAGTACAGACTCGTCATATTGCAAAAAGAATTCAGTCTCCATCATTTACAGCTACCGAGCACAAGATTTACATAGAGTAAAATAGGAGAAAATAACCGCAACCATTTTCTAAGTCCCTGGGGGTCAGGGGATTAAACAAAATATCAGGTCCACAACTAGACGACAGATCCATCATATTGCAAAAAGAATTAACTCTCCATCATCTATAGCTTCAGTGGAATTGCGAGCACAAGATCACAGACATATATAGGAGAAAACGACCACACCCATTTTCTAAGTCCCTGGGGGTTAGGGGGTCAAACAAAATATCAGGTCCACTGTGAACTAGACAATAGACCTATCATATTGCAAAAGGAATCAATTCTCCATCATTTACAACTTCAGCACAAGATTACATAGACTTATATAGGAGAAAATGACCACACCCATTTCCTACGTCCCTTGGAGTCGAGGGCCAAAACAAAATACCAGGTGCACAACCGACTACATTTCATCGTATTGCTAAAAGAATTCAGTCTCCATCATTTATAAATAGCTTCAGAAGAGTTGTGAGCACAATTACATGTATATCATATAGACTTACATGTATATAGGAGAAAATGACCACACCCATTTTCTAATCCCTTGGGGTCAGGGGATCAAACAAAATATCAGATGCACAACTAGACCATAGATCTATCATATTGCAAAAAGAATAAACTCTCCATCATTTATAGCTTCAGAGGAGTTGCGAGCACAAGATTACGTAGAATTATATGGGAGACAATGACCACACCCATTTTCTAAGACCCTGGGGATCAGGGCCAAAACAAAATATCTGGTGCACAACTTGACCACAGATCTATCATATTGCAAACTTGTAAGGAATTAAATCTCCATCATTTATAGTAGGAGTTGCAAGAACATGATTACATAGATTACAGGGATTTTTTAGGGGTTCTCCAGAGCCGAAATTCGGCCCCATTCCCAATGCTGAAAAACAGGCATTTTCCCCAATTTCCGAGCTTAAAATTCCCAATTTGAAAAAAATAAGATTTCAATAAACAAAGTACAATAATTTCATTAAGAATCTTTAAAAAATAGCAATCCAAGGAATGCTTGTGTCGCCTGCGAAGCGGTTTGATTATTATACTAGAAAGTGGATCAAAATTATTGGTATCAGTAGAAAAGTCTTGTCAAAAGAAATTCATTTGAAACATCAGACCTCTTAATTAAAAATTAAAAGATATTGTCATTCTCAAATTTTCAGTAAAGAGTGTCAATCATCTAGGTCAAGGTCACTACGTAAAAATTGGTAACAAAAATGTCTCATCATAAGAAATATTAAAGACCTATCACCTACCAATTAAAAGATATATACAACCTTAGAAAAGAAGATCAAATAGCTAGGTCAAGGTCTAAAGGTAGGAAATTATGGTATGTGTAGAATGGCATTGTTACAAGGAAAATACATGTGAAATATCAAAGCCCTATCACCTACCAATCAAAAGATATAGCCAATATTACTTTCCTAGAAAAGTAGGTCAAATATCTACGTCAAGGTCAAAAGGTCAAATATTATGGTTTGTGTAGAAAGGTCTTGTCACAAGGAATACTCATGTGAGATACCAAAGCCCTATCACTTACCACTCGAAAGATACATCCATTCTTAATTTTTTTGAAAAGTAGGTCAAATATGTAGGTCAAGGTCAATAGGTAAAAAATTATGGTATGTGTAGGAAGGTCTTGTCACAAGGAATACACATGTGAAATATCAAAGCCCTATCACTTACCAATCAAAAGATATAGCGAATCTTATCTTTTTTTCAAAAGTAGGTCAAATATCTAGGTCAAGGTCACAAGGGCAAAAATTATGGTATGTGTAGAAAGGTCTTGCCACAAGGATTGCACATGTGAAATATCAAAGCCCTATCACCTACCAATCAAAAGATATAGCCAATATTACTTTCCTAGAAAAGTAGGTCAAATATCTACGTCAAGATCAAAAGGTCAAATATTATGGTTTGTGTAGAAAGGTCTTGTCACAAGGAATACACATGTGAGATACCAAAGCCCTATCACTTACCACTCGAAAGATACATCCATTCTTAATTTTTTTGAAAAGTAGGTCAAATATGTAGGTCAAGGTCAATAGGTAAAAAATTATGGTATGTGTAGGAAGGTCTTGTCACAAGGAATACACATGTGAAATATCAAAGCCCTATCACTTACCAATCAAAAGATCTTATCTTTTTTTTCAAAAGTAGGTCAATTATCTAGGTCAAGGTCACAAGGTCGAAAATTATGGTATGTGTAGAAAGGTCTTGCCACAAGGATTGCACATGTGAAATATCAAAGTCCTAACACTTACCAATCAAAAGATATATCCATTCTTAATTTTTTTGAAAAGTAGGTCAAATATGTAGGTCAAGGTCACTAGGCCAAAATTTATGGTATGTGTAGGAAGGTCTTGTCACAAGGAATACACATGTGAAATATCAAAGCCCTATCACTTACCAATCAAAAGTTATGGGCTGTGACACCCAAAGTGTGACAGACAGACAGACAGACAGACAGACAGACAGACAGACAGACAGACAGACGGACAGACAGACAACGGACAAAGTGATATGCTTCGCAGGCGACACAAAAATAAACACGTAGACAATTATCTAAATTAAAATTTTATACCTAGACTACCTTTGTAGCAATATTGATAATACCTTTTTCTCAGTGTTTTCTCAATTTATTTGTATTATATAATTTTTTTCCCAATTTCAACCAAATGTCGCTACTTTTCCCAATTTTGAAGGCCCCCTGAGATTTAAAAAACACACACCCATTTTCTAGGACCCTGGGGGTAAGGGGCTCAAACAAAATGTCAGGTGCACAACTACACCACAGACCAAGCGCATTGCCAAAAGAGTTACATTTTAATCTCATATAGTTTAAGAGGAGTTGCGAGTACAACCAGAAGTCTCTGACGAGACTGTAGCTCTCCTGGTTGTTTTGTTTTAAAAGATCAATTTCCTTTCTTTTAAACCAAAGACCAAATTATAAGGAAGCAGGCGCTTTAACAAATTATAAGGAGCATTGCACAACAAAACAACATATCCATTAGACTGCAACTAGAATATCACTCATGGAATTCATAATATCCCAGATAAGATATTTCAAAAAAGAATGCCATGACAATTTTTCAATATCCTAGTGGCCAGGGGCTGCTAGCTTAATGACACAAAAAATAAGATTCAAAGAGTTATATAGGAGAAAATGACCACACCAATTTTCTAAGACCCTGGGGGTCAGGAGCTCAAATAAAATATTGGAATCACAACTAGACCACAGACAAATCATATTGCAAAAAGAATTTAAAAGTCTCCATCATTTATAGTGTCAGAGGAGTTGCGAGCACAAGATTACATAGATCGAGTTATATATAGGTAAAAATGACCACATCAATTTTCTAAGAACCTAAGGGTCAGGCGTTCAAACAAAATATCAGGTGCACAACTACACCACAGATCAATCACATTGCAAAAAGAATTAAGTCTCCATCAATTATAGTGTCTGTGGAGTTGCCAACACAAGATTAAATAGAGTTATATAGGTGAAAATGACTACACCCATTTTCTATGACCCTGGGGGTCATCCGGGCTCAAACAAAATAATAGGTGCACAACTAGACCACAGACCCATCATATTGCTAAAAGAATTAAGTCTCTATCATTTATAGCATTAAAGGAGTTGCGAGCACAAGATTACATAGAGTTATAATAGGTGAAAATGACCACACCCATTTTCTAAGACCCTGGGGATCAGGGGCTCAAACAAAATATCAGAAGCACAACTAGACCACAGACCCATCATATTGCAAAAAGAATTAAGTCTCTATCATTTATAGTGTCAGAGGAGTTGCGAGCACAAGATTACATAGAGTTATATAGGTGAAAATGACCCACCAATTTTCTAAGACCCTGGGGGTCAAGGGCTAAAACAAAATATCAGGTGCACAACTACACCACAGACCCATCATATTGCAAAAAGAATTAAGTCTCCATCATTTATAGTGTCGGAGGAGTTGCGAGCACAAGATTAGAGTTATATAGGTGAAAATGACCACACCCATTTTCTAAGACTCTGGGGGTAAATATCAGGTGCACAACTAGACCACAGAACCATCATATTGCTAAAAGAATTAAGTCTCCATCATATATAGTGTCAGAGGAGTTGCGAGCACAAGATTACATAAAGTTATATAGGTGAAAATGACCACACCCATTTTCTAAGACCCTGGGGGTCAGGGGCTCAAACAAAATATCAGGTGCACAACTACACCACAGACCCATCATATTGCAAAAAGAATTAAGTCTTCATCATTTATAGTGTCAGAGGAGTTGTGAGCACAAGATTACATAGATTTTCATAACCATGCCCATTTTCTAAGACCCTGGGGGTCCGGGGCTTAAACCAAATGTCAGGTGCACAACTAGACCACATACCAAGTAGGATGCAAAAAGAATTAACTTTCTATCTCCTATGGTTTCAGAGGAGTTGAGAGCACAAGAATTGTTTACGGACGGACGGACAGACGGACGGCCGGACGCCGGACGACGGGGTATCGCATAAGCTCGACTGGTCTGAGACCAGTAGAGCTAAAAACTATTTACAGACGGACGAACACTGGGGTATCACATAAGCTCGACTGGTCTATGACCAGTAGAGCTAAAATTGTTGCAATTCAAATCTGAACATTATCCAGTTCTAGATGAAGAAACAAAATTGGGAAGTTAACCTTTTTCTGACAATTGAGCCTAAAATAAAGGATTTATAGAACACATTTCTCAAACATAGGACTTTTCTAGATTCCTATATTTCTTATATGAAATATAGGAATAATAGGAGAGCTATGACCCATGTGTTTGATCTTACACACGAGGGTTGCTTGATATGTTGTGAGCCTCGTATTTAAGGATTTGAATTTTATCAGATATTTTGCATTATCTTTTTACATAATCCCCTTCAGTATCTATACACTTTTGCCACCGGTGTTTAAGGGCCTCAATACCACTTTTAAAGAACTCCTTATCTTGACTGGTCAGAAAGCCATCCACTTCAAGTATGACGTCATCATCGGACTGAAAGTGGGTGCCAGAAATAGCTGCTTTCAGTTTTGAGAATAGATGAAAGTCTGATGGAGCAAGATCAGGTGAATAAGGCGGATGCTCAATCAAATTGGCAGTGACAGACTTGTGAACACTGTGAGCATTGTCCTGAGAGAACAACACACCTTTTAATAGTGAGCTTTCCGCAGCACTCAAGTTTAATATTTTCCTGTAACTATGTCAGAAGAGAAGCATAGTATGTGCCATTGATTTCTGTCCTTTTTGGAGATAATTTATCAGCAGAATACCTTCTGCAACCCAGAAAACCGAGGCTCACAACATATCAATCAGCCCTCGTATCAAAGTGTTACTAAGTATTGTATAAGAGATACAAGTGCAGATATAACTTAAGTTTATAAAGATGTTCGAAGTTACAGGCAAAGTAACAAAATCATAGGACATGATCATCACAAGAACCCCATATCTTAAATATCATAGCCTTACTATGTACAGCATAAGATACTTCGGCAAGGTAAGAAGTTTTTGAAGAATGAGTCAAACTTTTAGGTTAATGAACATCCCTGTCTGTGGCTTTGTTAAGGAAAATTCTATATTCTTAAGCCCCGTTTACACTATCAAAGTTTTCTTGTACAAGAAAACTTGGTCAAAGTTTTTGACGCGAACTTTGATAGTGTAAACGATCCAAGAAAACTTTGATCAAAGTCCGTCAAAGAACTTTGATGGACTTTGACGGAATAGAATTCCATCCTATTTTTCTTGAAACTTTGACGGACTTTGACGGGAATTGACCAATCAGAGTAGAGATTCAAAGTTGCACCAGAAGTATTTTAAGTGTTGATGAAAGAAATAGAGGCAATTTAGAACGTTAAAAGTAATGAATATATATATCAACAAAGACAAAAGACGCGTTGCAGTGAATTCCATCTATATTTTTTTGTTTTATAAATCCTTGAACTCGTGCTTAATTGTTCCATATCATGTAATAACACCTATGATCAACCACTAACATAAACTATAAAGTTTTCATGAGAAATATTCACAATATTTACATGAACCATCTATGTTTTGGTGCATATTTACCACGTTTTCTTGTACAAGTCGCTCAAAGAACTTTGATAGTGTAAACAGACAACTTTGTCCAAGAAAACTTTGACCAAGTTTTCTTTGACGGACTTTGACCAAGAAAACTTTGATAGTGTAAACGCGGCTTTAAACTTAGTCAAAATTAAAGGTCAAGGTCAAAATTTTCAGCCAAATTTTTGGAACAAAATAGAAAACATGTGAAATAAGAAAGTACCATCACTTACCAGCCTAAAGTTATGGTCAAGGTTCAAGTTCTACGAAAGTAGACCAAATGCCTAGGTCAACAATTTTTGTACCCAATTTTATATTAAGGATGTTTTGGATGAGGTATTTGTACTTCAAATAGTGAAAAAGTATTTTCAAGTACATTTAGGCTAAAGGCAACAATGTTCCTATAGAAACATAAAAGCATTTTGAAATTTATTTTATGGTTTATTTTAGAGAGAATACACATTTACATAGAGATTTGTATAAATATGTAATAGTGATATACACCAAGTGAAGTGTACATATATAGACTTGCACCAAAGCTATCATGTATTACAGATTACGCCTCTCCATAGATATACATGTATAAATGAAAAATACAAAAAATTGTGTATGAACACTACATGGGCAGAACCTAGAAGATGATATAAATCTTGAAAATTTAACAAAGACCCAGGCCTTGACATTTGTATTCATGAAATGGTCATTCCTCTTGGGAAAAATGTCTTAGTTTAAACATATTTTAAAAAAATTGGATTGGGTATAAGTTCTAACAACATCAACATTAAATAATTCTTAATTATCCAATGTTATCAGAATTGCTGGTCATAATTGAAGGAAATAAACTTTTCAAAAAATTGAAGCATTGAAAATCCTTGATTATTCATACAAAATCTATTAAAATAATTTTTTTTGTAATTATTTCATTCATTTGAAACATCAAGGCCTTTATCATTTGTAAGATAAATATGAACAAAAATTCAAACAACAGAGATATGGAGGTGAAAAAAATTTCGGATTTCTGGAATAATGAAAATGAGTTAAAGCACCAATTTACAAAAAAAAAATTCTCACTAAGTCTACAAAAATTCTAGCATATTTAACTACTGTCAGAATTCCACTTTGCCTGACAAAATCATGGTCACAAATATTACATATAAATCTGCATGTTTCTAAAGAACAGACTACAGCACAAAAAATGAACAGAGAATTGCGTCTAAGAGATGTTCTGTTTACAACAACAACATACTGCTAAATAAAACACAGCGATTGCATCTATGCATAAAGTATATATAAACTTACTACTTTCTACTTTTGAAAAGACCCAAACATTTTCAAGTACTTAAAATGATTCATGATTTATGAAACTAATGCCCTGTTTAGACAAATGTGATGTACATACACTAGTTTTATTTCATTTCCATATATATTGCAAGTAATGCACAATGTCCATGTATGAAAGCAAGCATCATCGCTGATTTTGTCCGTCAACATTATAAAAGCATGCTGTTCAATAATCATACATTTTGATGAATACCTAATCACCCTTATATCTTCACAATATTGTACGACAGATATGTAAACTACTGCTGTACACATCAACTTGAAAATGTTTCTATTCTAAATAGTAAATAAAGTTATACTGTAATATAAATTATTAACAGGTTAGTATGATAAAACAGTCATTTTTCTCTCTTACACTCTATGTCATAGCTAGAAGGTTATTGGATGCCCAAAAATGTGTTAATTTTCATGAAAAAAAACCCCAACAAATTACCACCCTGCTGCATAGCCCAAGAATGACTACATAATAATAAGTGTCGCTGTGCTTCACGTCGCCTTTAAGGGTGAAACGGTTACTAAATTTCCTAAACGTGTACACGGAAGGCTGTAAACGAAACGTAAACGTTTAAACGCTTCTTTGTATTTCTATTGTGAAAAGCGATTTCCTTTTGTGTTAATATTTGCAGACGTTGTCAAAGTTGACATATAAATACGACTTATTAGTTAGTAATGCTTGATTAGATAAATAAGATCAGACATATATTGCTGATGCTTCGCTAGACAATAAAACAACTTTTTAAGATTCAAAGCTGGAAACTTTACATCTGTAATTAATCAAACTTTTAAGGTATTTTAAACGTGTTTGAAAAATTTCCAAAATTTAAAAGTACATGCTACAAAATTGTCGGATTCAGGGTTCAAAAGCCTACATTGAACATGGAGAAAAGGGGCAGCAGTGACGGGGGAATATACATACATGAACAACAATGATCAATGCAGAAAGAGACGATAGCGGGGTTGTCAATCGGCTCTACTACCATGGCTACACAGCTTTTCTTCTGGTCGACGTCGCTGCCTGACTACGCTAAGGAATCACCTTGTTTGACGTGATTAACTAGTTTTAAGCAACAATGACGATGAAAGAGACAGTAGCGGGGGTGTCATTTTTGTCTTCTTCCGGTTTAAAACGTTATAATATCTCCGAAATGATCGACGCCACTGCCTAACTATGCTAAGGAATCTCCGTGTTTGATTACCTTTTTTAAAAAAAAGTAATAAAGATATTAAAGACGATCTTTCAAGTATATGTATAGAAGTCCGTGTACACGTTTAGAAATTATGTAAATGTTTACAGCCACAAAACGAAACGGCTCCGTTTACACGTGTAAACGTTTCACCCTTACAGGCGACACAAAAATCATTGATGTTAAGATTTAATATCAATATTTACCCTCAATTTTTTTTCATAATCAAATAATCAATTACAGACTTTTAATCCATCTATTTGTGACTATACAAATTGCATCAAGTATTGGTTGACCAAGGTGAAAGGTCAACGTCTGTATAGTCACCAATAGATACAGGTCAAAAGTTTATAACTGCTTTATTAAATAAAAAGGATTTTTAAAACAGAGATGTAGTGACTTTGTAATTCTCTGATTCTGTGTGGTTTGTAACAGCTGTAATGCTGCAATAAGGAGCAATTTCATTGGTTATAAAATATCAAACAGAGAAGCTGATTGGTAAGAATCCAAATAGATCCCATTCAGGTCAACTCACTCTGACACACACACTCCTAAAAGTGGTGTCTAAACCAAACATTACGGATCAAAATATTAAAAAAAATCCCTGATTACTTAACAGTAAAGAAATAATCTACATAATCTTAATGTTAATACTATAAATACCATGGAGCTATATGAGACAATTAATTCCTGACTATAACACACTGATCAGATCTGCTCATTTTCAGGGCTGTAAAAACTAAATGTGCCAAATAAATCTATCTAAAAATTTTGGAACGTACTTATTCCAAGAACATTAGGGGCAATTAATACAATTTTTTTTGTATTTAAGATCCAAAATGCTGCAAACCATGCTTGGCTTATCATACATACTGATAAGAAATTTTGAAAATGTTTTGGAATCAAAATTTTGGCATTAACATCATCAAGGAAAAGAAACCCTGAAGGTTTTTTTCCAGAGAAATACTTTCAACTTGAGAACTAATTGTGATGTCATCAGATTCCGTGGAAGCTAGTATATAATAGTATGTATTAAAGCCTTTTGCTGTAAGAGTCTCAAGACATTATAAATGGTTACAAACGGGAAATAATATAGATAACACCCCAACAAGCCTTTCATATTCTAAAACTCAAACAAATTTATAAATCTGAGTCACATAAATCAAGGTATCAACTTGCCCTTAATCTGTGTTTAACATTTTTCTCAGTCCTGAAAATATATAAATTGAAATCTCTATATAAGACACAGCACACGGTATAACAAAAACTATAAACAATATATATAACAAAGACAAATAAATAAAGGCCCTGGCCACTAACACTGTACAAAAATTTAACTGTAATAGCTTATGATCATTAAAACATATACATGTATGCGTTTCCAATCCACCAGCTTTTTTTTTCTTTGGTCCCAACCTTATATTTCTTCATAGCATTTACAGTAGAATATTATTCAAAAATCCCATTTCCTTCCAAAAACATGATATTACTTTGAATCTTGGAAAAAAAATTTCACTTGTAAAGGGTTAGAAATGCATACTTTGATACATTTCTCCCTCTTTTATACATGTATATAACAATTTCAAATAAATAGAACATAGTAAAATTTGTACATAGAATAAGGGAAAAAAGATACTGATCAACAAAGCCAATTTTGATCAGCATTTGACATAAGACATAGAGATTTTTATGACCGATGAACAAACTAATCAAATATGTATAAATCAGATAGTTCCTTCCATACAGTAGTGTTGGTTAGTTTTATAAGAATATGTTAGATGTTTCTGACAGAGGGGTATTATTTACATACATTGCCTGAAATAGCACCTGATTATTTTGCAAATCGATTTTAGTCAAGAGTTGTTCAATGGCACAGTTATAATAAATCAAACTCTAACTGGATACAGATACATTGTACTTACATGAAAAGGAAATCACACAAATTAATCAAAACATGCCAGATAGAAATTTAACCCTAAAGATACATCTGGAAAACTTAAGATATGTACTTTACTCAATATCAAAATGCAATTCTTCAAAATGCTAAATATACCCTTGTTTACAAACAATACTGTATGAAATATTTCTTAGGCATATCTTTTCTTTTTATTCTGCTTCTTTCTTGAATAATTATTTGACCAATTGTGGGGTATTATTTTGTACGTGAACTTGAGAAATCTGAAGGGTTTTCAAAAAGCAGTGCATAATCAAAGAGGTAAACAGACGGACGGACTGAAATGCTATCGAGCTGCAGGCCTGGCTTTAAGAAACGAGGACATGATAAATGGTACATAAACAGTACACAGACTTAACTCTTTAAAAAAGATAAATCTATACATCTAGTAATTCTTTACAACTAATAACAATTCTTCTATACACCAAATTATACATCCAAACACCAAGTACATGGATACAGAAGTGATAACATAGTAATGACCTCAATAATGTGTATAGCTGTATAACCTATATAGTAATGACCTCAACAATGTGTATAGCTGTATAACCTTCATGTACATGTGACACAACTATAACAAGGGGGACATGTTCAGATAAGGGAAATCCAGGGAGGTTTTAGAGTGTTGTATCAGCTACTAGCTTTGAAGCTTTACCATTTAATTTGATGTGACATATGCAGAATATTGTATCAGCTACTAGCTTTGAAGTTTTACCATTTAATTTGATGTGACATATGCAGAATTTGTGACAGAAATGAAACAGTTTCTGAATAATTTCTAGCCGCAGAAACGGCCAACGACACTTGCATATTTGGTTGGTAGGGGTGTGTTGGCCGCAGGAAAGTACATTGAACAAACCCGGGACCCAAATTTAGGATATGGCCGGCACGAATCGGCAAATTTTCTGGGGAATTATTGACTGTGTCTCACTCAAATAAAATAAAACTAAACGATCGGCAATCATATTTTACCTTGTTAAGCTTTAATATCAATGATACGGCCGGGATTCTACTTGCCTCCGCTTCGTCTCTTCGAATTCAAGCGCCATGTTGTAAGTTTACACTCATGCGTCAGGTCAAACATGTGACACCACGAGGTTGTTTCCATAACAACGTCCATTCATATGGATCGAGGTGTCACGTGTTTGACCTGACGCATGAGTGTAAACTTACAACATGGCGCTTGAATTCGAAGAGACGAAGCGGAGGCAAGTAGAATCCCGGCCGTATCATTGATATTAAAGCTTAACAAGGTAAAATATGATTGCCGATCGTTTAGTTTTATTTTATTTGAGTGAGACACAGTCAATAATTCCCCAGAAAATTTGCCGATTCGTGCCGGCCATATCCTAAATTTGGGTCCCGGGTTTGTTCAATGTACTTTCCTGCGGCCAACACACCCCTACCAACCAAATATCCAAGTGTCGTTGGCTGTTTCTGCGGCTAAATAATTTCATATGACAGTATATCTAACATTTTGCATTGGGACAAAAATTTCTGATGTTTACACTTTTACATAGGTTCACCAGTTTAGAAATATTTTTAGAAAAACTGATAATTTTGGATGTAAATATTTTAATTATTTAAAAGCTTTCATTGAAAACCAAGCACTAGATCATAACAGGAGCTGTTAAGATAAGGGCCGTATTTAGCCCTAAATCTCATGACTCATTTCTTCCACATGGGGAATCGTATACAGAAAAAACATTAATCATTTATTGAAATATAATGTATTTGGAGACCTTTTACATTTCGTTAATGAATTCTTAAGGTTCTAAAATTAAAGGTCGAAAAAGGTAGGGGGTGCATGGATAGAAAAACCGAAAAAAAACTTTTAGAATATTTTACCTAAAATGGATAAATAAAAACTAAAAGACATCAAATATGTCTACATTGTGTATCAGTAATAGATTTCGAACGTTCTATCTCCTTTAATCAGTAAATAATGAAATCCGTAACTTAAATATTGTTATTTCATTTCGAATCATTAAAACAGACAACAGTGATAGAAACATCTATAATTTAAAGACGAACAGTTAACTAATCTAACATTCTTAACAAACAATAAAGTTTATAAGCTTTTTTTCCTGAAATATGTTTACAATTATAACAAGTTATTTACAGTTTCTAATAATACCTGAGTAGAAACTATGGAAAATATCTTGGAGAAAATCAAAGATAAAATCTGTCCAGGAGACTCTTCACACTGGACAATGTCAAAATTGCCAAAAATATGGCGTTTAAATGTAAGCATTCTTGGGATTTTTTGCTTTATTTGTGAAAGAACCAAAGTCAACTGAACACTATCAATGCCTGTCTATTGCCTAATGAACAAAACAGCCTAAAAAAGCAATGCTACGGAAGCTGAACACTTCATCAATAACAACGGAATTTCTTTCCAACTTAGATAAGCCAACCCTCTTGATCATGAAAAAAAAAAAGCTCATGTCATTTTAAGTATAGGAGAAGGTAATAATATTGACATTTTTCTACGCACTCTTCGCTTTTCAAGTATTCAAAACCCTGTCTTCTGACCCTGTCCGATTCAAGATCTTGACCTTTGACCCTGTAAATTTAGTAACAATACTATTTTCTGAGTGCTACATTACTCTAATCAATACACATATAAATAATAAATTATGTAGATATCTATGTTTACAAATAGGATATATTTCATTAGAATACATGCATTCTATCTATGCAATATGAGGGAACATGCCATTCTGGGATAAATGTAGTGCATTCACTACAAAGTGCAGAATGTTTGTAAACCAAATATCTCCACTATAACATTATTGCTCTTTAAACAACAATAAATGAAAGTAAAATTGACCTTTACCTTTGAACTATTGACTCTAACTATCAATAAGAGTCTTCCCCTTCTTCATGTATACAAATGCAGTTTGAGTTGGTGAGAGGGTTATCAGTCGGAAAACCCATGTTCAATTCTACATTTCCTAACAGTGATCTTGACACTATTTATTGTGATTTATTGCCCCCAAAACAAATAGGCTTCCTTCTATATTAGTAGGCATATCGTTTTAACAAGTTTAATTTGGATTTGTTTAAGTGAAATAGGTCTTCAATTATCATCTGGAGGCTCGAAAAAGCAACAGTGTCGGACAAAGCAAACTCTTACTGTTGTATATGCTGAAAGGGGCATAACAGATCTGAAAGTGTATAAACTGTGAAGTGACTATAATCAGAGTTCTCTCTCTTTACATAACAGCTAATAATGATATGAATTGGATATAACAGATACCGGTTATCAGATGATAAATCAAAGTTAACCCTGACATATTCTTATGTCAAATACTGAATTGTTCAAAGTAATATCTTTGTAAACAGTACTACTGAGATAATGCTGATAAGACACCAGTAAGGGTGAATTTTTGAATTGATTTTCTTTTTCATATTGAAAGGTCCGAAAATAGTTTACGTTTTAACAAATTTTCAAAGGAAGTAGTCCTATTTTTTTTTACTTTCTAATGCATGCAATTATTCAAAAAAGAGATAAAATAAAATTCAGGGAGATTTGCATTATGGCATGACAGCTAGTAAGAAATGACAACATATTGTGTTTGCCAAATGACGTGATGTCTGGCTTCTGTATATACATGTACATGTATACAATCTGGGTTCACAACAGTCACAACTATTTCCTGGAAAATGGTTCTTGTCTTATGTAACAATATTGTATAAATGTAATGTAGAGATGAAGTTATATGAATCTATATTTAAATCTCAGCTGTAGGTGTGGTGTAAGGAAATTTCTTTACAGTCCTGTAAACTGTGGAGAATTTCAGCGTGGGGGTATTTAAAGTTTTTCGCAAATCTAAGGACATTGCGAAAATTTCCCTCCGTGCGAAAAATATCCCTGCTGCATTCTTACAATGGGAAATGCATTTTTATCGCGAAAATTTCCCCCATGCGTAATGTCTTGATGTTATATTTGCGAAATTTTCCCCCAGCGAAAATAACCACGTTTACAGTATCAAAATAAAAAATCAAATTTTTTTTTTCACAGATCTACTGATATAATTTATGTGTATCAAATTAGAATTTACAAGCCTTAAATGAGAAAAGAGGAGGAAATAGCTTAAAAAAAAAAGATGTTAATTAGTTGGCAAGAATTCTACAAAAAAAAAAACCATCAAAGAGTGCTGGTTTAAATGCTGGCATGACAATGTACTTTATGGGTGTGTTTTGAATATCACAATACTGTCACAACACAGAGAGAAAAATGTACATAAATATACAAGGACGGGTACATGTATTATACACTCAATTACGCACTTATGTCAACATAACGCTCAAAATTATATACTGTAGAAAAATAGGATACAAAATTAAAAGTTTCAAATGCATAAAGAAAACTTTTGTCTCATGGACAGAGATAACAGGAAATGGCAGAAATTGACGTAAACAATAACAGCTGTATATGAAACAGAAACTACGTATTACAGATTTTGTCAGAATACCAGGAATTCAAAAACATTCATCGGAACAATCCTTTGCATCATATGCTAAAGAAGACAGGAAATTCATAGATACAAACTGGTGAAAGTATAAAAACAATCATGGCATGGCCTGGAATACACGCAAATCTTAATTGACACATGATAATAAACTTACTGATAATGAGACTTTAAATTTTTTTCATACATGCTGATTTGTTCTGAGATAACAGAAAATTTTGCAAAAGTTCACTATAACAGCTTAAAAAGAAGTATATCTTATATGTAATAAATCACTGAAAAATTAATCACACTACAGACTATGACAGTAATGAACCTGAATATATTATTTGCCCTATTGATCTAAATAATGTAAAAACTCCCTATAGACTAACTTTGCTTCTTGTAGCTCTATTTTCTATCTAATTCTAAGTAACAAGCTCAGAGATATAATCAACTCTGTATAGCTCTAGATAATACAGATAAATGACACCTGTTTACAATGTTCTCTTTCAGTAGATACTTGATGTGTATACCTGCCACATGTGAACTTTCACTATTCCTTTATCAGAGTTCCGAATGGATAATCCCACATCTTAGATGAAATTCCAAATCCTGCAATAAAAGTTCACATTGAATAAATATTAGGACTTTTCATATACTTTAACACAAAATAACGATCTGAAATGATTATAGTAGCTATGAGGCCCTCGTATAAATCTTACTCCATGGTCCAACAAAAGTTGTCAATACCTTGCCAGAAATCAAAGTCTAAAAATAGGACAACAGAAATTGCCTGCTTTATCTCACATCTGTCAAAGTATAAACTAAGGTGACTTTCTATAGATGGCCAAAGGTCAAGGTCATGGTCACTTCAACAAAGTTCATAGGTATCAAATCTTATCCAACCTCTGGCAAATTTCTTGCAATCTGATTGGTCAAGAAGAACTGAATATTATGTTGTATTATTTTACTGACATGATATTATTTTAATATCCTGCTCCACTAAGACGCTTTACGATACTGACGTCACCGAAATGCTTTGAAATATGTTGACGTTACATACTCCAGCCAAAAGCCATCGGTGGGATAAATTCGTTATACAGTGTTTTACAAGAGGATACAAAATATATTGGGATGATGAAAAAAGTTGTATTGGGCGAGGCGAAGCCAATATATCAACCCAATATATTTCTGTACCCCCCCTGTAAAACACTGTATAACTAATATTGTCAACAGCTAGTCTCAAGTTCTACTGTTTTGAGACCATTTAAGCAGAAGTAATGTATATATATATATAGGATCTCAAATGATTTTTCATTTCATACGATGTATTATGAAATGAGTTGTGGGTTTCAGAGAATTAGAGGCGAACCACATCGTGACCTACAGGTCGTCTGCTACGCCTTGAGAAGTAGTTCCCCATCGTATAGATACATTCTATGCGTAAGAGAAAAAATATTTCAAATTTGTTAGTACAGTCAAACCTGTCTTAAAGTGACCCTCTTTTTAGCGACTTCCTGCCTTATGTGACCTTTTTTATTCCTCCCGAGCAATTTTCCTATCAAATTAACCTGTATATAACGACAACCTGTCTAACGCGACAACGACCGTTATTTTTCTATCCCGTACCGAATTCCGAACCTGTATATAAAGACTTTTAGTGTTGCATAGGACCCAAACTACATAATATTTTACATTAAATCTCCCATCAGTGTCTGTCATAATTAAATCTTCTGTGATAATTAAAATCTAATGTGATTTTATTTGTGCAATACGATTAATCAATGAATACACGAATTGGTATATGCAGTGATTTATTTAAAAGTATTGCTCTTAGACTACGAAAATTTTGTTGGTCAAAGTCAGATCAGCTTGAACCTGTATTCAGTGACCACCTGTCTTAAGTGACCTATTTTTTGTCGGCCCTTGCAAAGTCACATAAGACAGGTTTGACTGTAATTTAATGCAATAATTAATTCTACAACAATTTTAATAATTGATACTGAAACCGCATCTGAATTTAACAATAGACCGATATTTGAAAGGTCACACTTGTCAAAGTTTATGTGAATAGGTTCCAAACCTGACCAATCACATTCAAGCAGAGCGATATGTAACGTGTTATCATATCATATATTTATGAAATGGCTTTATGAAACTGCTGAACATGTGAACCATGTGATAGATACAGCATTTATCACATAATACTCCCTATATCTGATTACATTACAACATTACATAATTTTTGTGTATGACACACATTACATAACAATTTGGGGGCATTGTCATTGGAAAAAAAGCTGAGGATCTATAATAATGTGAAAATAGAAACGGTGACGTTGGTGCTTTTTTCTGAGGTATGACTTCAAAATTAGCAATTTCTATCAATTAAGATGTATCTCATGTGATAAAAAGAACATCAAATGATGTTTCTATTGCAAACAGTATTTATGAAACTTGTTGTGTGTTTTTTTTTAATCATTTTGTAAAATCACACCAACTTGTTTCATAAATACTGACAAGAAATAGAAAATTATTTGAGATGTATGATATAACCTGTACATTATGTTACACAGATTAGATGATGTTGATCATACTGACCTCGTGTTTGATCTTTATAATGATGTTTTACATGATAACTCTTCAGAGATTTGAAGTAAGATCCGTATGGCGTCCCGTGATGTATGTAATAATGCACCATATCATAAGCTACATAACCTGTAAATGTAACGATGAGACACCATAAATATATCTAAAGCTTCACACTGTAAAATAAGTTAAAACAACTTATTATTAATCAAAATCATTCCAAGGAATGCATATTCAAAGAAATGCATGTGTCGCCTGCGAAACATAGCAACACTTAGGAATCACTTTTATATAGTGTGTGACATCCAAGTGTGACAGACGGACGGACGTATATCAGACCATATCACCTGTATATCAGATCATATTACCTGTATATCAGACCATATCACCTGTACATGTATATCGGACCATATCACCTGTATATCGGACCATATCACCTGTATATCGGACCATATCACCTGTATATCGGACCATATCACCTGTATATCAGACCATATCACCTGTATATCAGACCATATCACCTGTACATCAGACCATATCACCTGTATATCAGACCATATCACTTGTATATCAGACCATATCACCTGTATATCAGACCATATCACCTGTATATCGGACCATATCACCTGTATATCAGACCATATCACCTGTATATCAGACCATATCACCTGTATATCAGACCATATCACCTGTATATCGGACCATATCACCTGTATATCAGACCATATCACCTGTATATCGGACCATATCACCTGTATATCAGACCATATCACCTGTATATCGGACCATATCACCTGTATATCAGACCAAATCACCTGTATATCAGACCATATCACCTGTATATCGGACCATATCACCTGTATATCGGACCATATCACCTGTATATCAGACCATATCACCTGTATATCGGACCATATCACCTGTATATCGGACCATATCACCTGTATATCAGACCATATCACCTGTATATCAGACTATATCACCTGTATATCAGACCATATCACCTGTCTGGAGCTGTTATACTGTAAACGTTGACATTTTTGCATGGGGGTAATCTTTGCCCTTTACATGATTGTATTATAACTGTATCTACCGGTAACTGTCTGATAAATGATGTCAACTCCTCTTAGAATCAGTTACTTTAATTCTTCCACTTATATTATAGTACATAATACTAATAGCATGTACCTGTAACTGTCCCTGTACTAATATAGCACATAATACTAATAGCACATATCTGTAACTGTCCCTGCACTTACATAGCACATAATACTAATAGCACGTACCTGTAACTGTCCTTACACTTACATAGCACATAATACTAATAGCACATATCTGTAACTGTCCCTGCACTTATATAACACATAATACTAATAGCACATATCTGTAACTGTCCCTGCACTTACATAGCACATAATACTAATAGCACGTACCTGTAACTGTCCTTACACTTACATAGCACATAATACTAATAGCACATATCTGTAACTGTCCCTGCACTTACATAGCACATAATACTAATAGCACATACCTGTAACTGTCCTTACACTTACATAGCACATAATACTAATAGCACATATCTGTAACTGTCCTTACACTTACATAGCACATAATACTAATAGCACATACCTGTAACTGTCCTTACACTTACATAGCACATAATACTAATAGCACATATCTGTAACTGTCCTTACACTTACATAGCACATAATACTAATAGCACATATCTGTAACTGTCCCTGCACTTACATAGCACATAATACTAATAGCACATACCTGTAACTGTCCTTACACTTACATAGCACATAATACTAATAGCACGTACCTGTAACTGTACCTGCACTTATATAGCACATAATACTAATAGCACGTACCTGTAACTGTCCCTGCACTTATATAGCACATAATACTAACAGTACGTACCTGTAACTGTCCCTGCACTTATATAGCACATAATACTAATAGCACGTACCTGTAACTGTACCTGCACTTATATAGCACATAATACTAAGCACGTACCTGTTACTGGACCTACACTTACATAGCACATAATACTAATAGCACATACCTGTAACTGTCCCTGCAAACAAACACATGGCAATGGTAGCTGGAGCAAACATTGCATAGACGCTATAAACAACAAAGGCCAAACACGCACATGGTACAGGAGGGAATACCAATCGCTTCTTGTCCATAGGTGCCTGTAATTAATAGTATTACATCTTATATGAAATCTTAAATAAGGTAAATTTAGTATAATGGGTTGAATCCAATGAACTCTCTAATTTGCATTTGTATGTAAAGACTGGATCAAATCAGGACATTGAACTTTAACCCTTGACTTCGAAATCAATAGGATTTGTCACCTCACTTATTGATATGGGCAACTTGCACGGAAATTAAAGCATTAGAGGTATAGTTGTTTTGATAACAGAACCAGAAGTCTCTTACGAGACTGTAACTCTCCTGGTTGTTTTGTTTTATTCACTCATTGACAAGTGAGTAACATACGTACACATAAAATATAATGTTATCCCAAGTAGACATAACATTTGAGTATTTCACAGAGCGGCTGTTTTAGCAAATCAGAAATGGGAAAATTCCTATTCATATAATATATAAAATATATGAGTGTTTATTTGAACAGTTGTATTAGTCAATCAGAGAAGGGATTATTTCCATTCATTTTCATATAATTACCAAATGTGTTTGTTTATCTGATTCTAAGCATTTTGATTGGTCGATCGCATTTATTGTGACTTCCGTTATAAGATGATAAAATGTCAAAATTGACCGGAACTACTTTCACACTAATTCAACAGAAATCAAGAATTGTCTAACGCATGAAATAAACAATACAAACGGTCTCAAATAATCCATTAAAACTAAAGACAGTTCCATGTGTCGACTCATAAACATCACAGCACAGTACTGTGAATGTTTGCAGAGATTACATCGGTTGCTACGCGCATAATTTGAAAACTGCAACAAGTGAACATGAACGGCAGTTTGTTGACGGATTTCTTGTGTTTCTAGGGAAATTTTGATTGACCTATTAGAAATGCATGAAACAACTTGTCCTTTATTTTTCTAAAATCATCGAAATAAATCTAATACACATGGATATACAACATGTAGGATGAATAAATTTGAAAGTACTGAGCAAAAGCTACGCAATTGTGACTAACCAAACTTGTCATGCCGATTTCGTTCTGATTCCTAAGAAATAATTTACAGCTGATATTCCGATACCTGTAGATCTTAACAATGTGTTTTTTCTTCACACATAAGATCTAAAGGTACAAGAAATGCTGTCTGAGAGTCCGTATAAATCCAAACACAAATTGCTTCATGTTCTAATTTCAACTGTCATGTCTGCTACCTTCGATAAACAACGCGTCACAAATTACGTCATAACAGTACAGCAGTAAGTGCAAATAGGTAAAACATGCTGAGGTTCTGAAGGGGGAAATGCTTTTTTCCAGATTAAATGTCAGCTTGCTTTTTTTCCCTCTCCAACATTTTTGTTGTTAGGGAACTAGTTTGTACCTGTTTAATATTTTCATACGCCACATACTCAATCGTTTATTTTCCTTAGAATTTGTACGAATTCGGAATAAATTCATATGTTTGGTAATTAAAAGTATTGAATGTTTATTTTTGCCATTTTATTGGATGATGAAATGTCAGTTGTCTTATCACAAATTTTGCGTAAAACAACTTCGCTACGCTACGCGGTTTTACACAATTTGTGATATGACAACTGACATTTCATCATCCAATAAAATGGCAAAAATAAACATTCAATTCTTAAGCAATAACTTACCTTATGATGTTGGCCATGAAGAAGAAAATGGAGCCATATTATTGATGGGAAATTAGCAGGAGGACACATATGGAACAACCAACGATGAATGACATACTCTACCAGAGTCCACATTAGAAGCCCCAACAGAAATAACACAGGCATATGGTACATAGACATAGGGAGACCTGAAAATAGATACACAGGTACAATGTTATAGACATCTTATATGACATGCATTGTCAACTATAGGAATAGTCAAACAATGGTACATAATACACCATAGGTACAAGGTGGACAGACATAGGCAAGCAACGGTGCTTATACAATTAGAACACAAATAGAGTCAAATACTGGAACATCACATGGTAAATAGACAAAGTCAAACACTGGTACATCATAGTACAAAGACAGACAAAGACACAAACTCTGGTACATAGTATATAGACAGGGCAAAACACTAGAACATGGTATTAAAATAGACGATGTCAAATACTGGTACATCATAGTATAAAGACAGACACAAACAATGGTGCATGGTACATAGACTGGGCAAAACACTAGAAAATGGTACATAGACAGAGTCAAACACTGGTACATCATAGTATAAAGACAGACACAAACAATGGTGCATGATACATAGACAGGGCAAAACACTAGAACATGGTACAGAGACAGAGTCAAGCACTGTTACATGGTACATAGACAAAGTCAAACACTGGTACATAAGTAGGCTTAGCATAGACAGACACAGACACTGCAACTTAATACACAAAAAAAGACACATGCTGATACTTGTACATTGTACATAGTCAAAAACTGGTACATTGTACACCGATGGAGACAAACACTAGTACATAGTAAAGACATACATAGACAAGCACTGGTACATTGTACTTCGATGGAGACAAGTACAGGTACATAGTAAAAGACATACACAGACAAGCACTGGTCGTTGTACACCAATGGAGACAAACACTGGTACATAGTAAAAGACATACATAGACAAGCACTGGTCATTGTACACCAATAGGAGACAAACACTGGTACATAGTAAAAGACATACATAGACAAGCACTGGTCATTGTACACCAATAGAGACAAACACTGGTACATAGTAAAAGACATACACAGACAAGCACTGGTCATTGTACACCAATAGAGACAAACACTGGTACATAGTAAAAGACATACACAGACAAGCACTGGTCATTGTACACCAATAGAGACAAACACTGGTACATAGTAAAAGACATACATAGACAAGCACTGGTACATTGTACACCAATGGAGACAAACACTGGTACATAGTAAAAGACATATAGACAAACACTGGTACATTGTACACCGATGGAGACAAACACTGGTACATAGTAAAAGACATACATAGACAAGCACTGGTACATTGTACACCAATGGAGACAAACACAGGTACATAGTAAAAGACATACACAGACAAGCACTGGTACATTGTACACCAATGGAGACAAACACAGGTACATAGTAAAAGACATACATAGACAAGCACTGGTCATTGTACACCAATGGAGACAAACACTGGTACATAGTAAATGACATACATAGACAAGCACTGGTCATTGTACACCAATGGAGACAAACACTGGTACATAGTAAAAGACATACATAGACAAGCACTGGTCATTGTACACCAATGGAGACAAACACTGGTACATAGTAAAAGACATACATAGACAAGCACTGGTACATTGTATAAAGAATTACTAGTAGAATATAGCGGAGCACCAAAACGTTATATATCACATACATCACTCAAACATCAAAGGTAAAGAGTGTATAATTAAAATTATAGGAAAACACAAATAACTACATAGACACAGACACATGGACAATAACGTTACAGAAAGAATACACAGTCATGTTAAAGCTGTCATATTCACAATAATAATAGTCAAATCTTGCTTAGTACACTAAACAATATGTACATACAGTAAACTACAGGCACATATAACCTAAGACAAATCAAAACACAGACATTTATAACATGATAACAGTAACTCTAGACCATAACATACAGTAAACTACAGGCACATATAACCAAAGACAAATCAAAACGCAGACATTTATAACATGATAACAGTAACTCTAGAACATAACACACAGTAAACTACAGGCACATATAACCAAAGACAAATCAAAACACAGACATTTATAACATGATAACAGTAACTCTAGACCAAAACATACAGTAAACTACAGGCACATATAATCTAAGACAAATCAAAACACAGACATTTATAACATGATAACAGTAACTCTAGACAATAACATACAGTAAACTACAGGCAAATATAACCAAAGACAAATCAAAACACAGACATTTATAACATGATAAAAGTAACTCTAGACCATAACATACAGTAAACTACAGGCACATATAACCAAAGACAAATCAAAACACAGACATTTATAACATGATAACAGTAACTCTAGACCATAACATACAGTAAACTACAGGCACATATAACCAAAGACAAATCAAAACACAGACATTTATAACATGATAACAGTAACTCTAGACCATAACATACAGTAAACTACAGGCACATATAACCAAAGACAAATCAAAACACAGACATTTATAACATGATAACAGTAACTCTAGACCATAACATACAGTAAACTACAGGCACATATAACCAAAGACAAATCAAAACACAGACATTTATAACATGATAACAGTAACTCTAGACCATTACATACAGTAAACTACAGGCACATATAACCAAAGACAAATCAAAACACAGACAACTATAACACGATAACAGTAACTCTTGACAATAACATACAGTAAACTACAGGCACATATAACCAAAGACAAATCAAAACACAGACATTTATAACATGATAACAGTGACTCTAGACCATAACATACAGTAAACTACAGGCACATATAACCAAAGACAAATAAAAACCCAGACATTTATAACATGATAACAGTAACTCTAGACCATAACATACAGTAAACTACAGGCACATATAACCAAAGACAAATCAAAACACAGACATTTATAACATGAGAACAGTAACTCTAGACCATAACATACAGTAAACTACAGGCACATATAACCAAAGACAAATCAAAACACAGACATTTATAACGTGAGAACAGTAACTCTAGACCATAACATACAGTAAACTACAGGCACATATAACCAAAGACAAATCAAAACACAGACATTTATAACACGATAACAGTAACTCTAGACCATAACATACAGTAAACTATAGGCACATATAACCAACGACAAATCAAAACACAGACATTTATAACATGATAACAGTAACTCTAGACCATAACATACAGTAAACGACAGGCACATATAACCAAAGACAAATCAAAACACAGACATTTATAACATGAGAACAGTAACTCTAGACCATAACATACAGTAAACTACAGGCACATATAACCAAAGACAAATCAAAACGCAGACATTTATAACATGATAACAGTAACTCTAGACCATAACATACAGTAAACGACAGGCACATATAACCAAAAACAAATCAAAACACAGACATTTATAACATGAGAACAGTAACTCTAGACCATAACATACAGTAAACTACAGGCACATATAACCAAAGACAAATCAAAACACAGACATTTATAACATGATAACAGTAACTCTAGACCATAACATACAGTAAACTACAGGCACATATAACCAAAGACAAATCAAAACACAGACATTTATAACACGATAACAGTAACTCTTGACAATAACATACAGTAAACTACAGGCACATATAACCAAAGACAAATCAAAACACAGACATTTATAACATGATAACAGTAACTCTAGACCATAACATACAGTAAACTACAGGCACATATAACCAAAGACAAATCAAAACACAGACATTTATAACATGATAACAGTAACTCTAGACCATAACATACAGTAAACTACAGGCACATATAACCAAAGACAAATCAAAACACAGACATTTATAACATGATAACAGTAACTCTAGACCATAACATACAGTAAACTACAGGCACATATAACCAAAGACAAATCAAAACACAGACATTTATAACATGATAACAGTAACTCTAGACCATAACATACAGTAAACTACAGGCACATATAACCAAAGACAAATCAAAACGCAGACATTTATAACATGAGAACAGTAACTCTAGACCATAACATACAGTAAACTACAGGCACATATAACCAAAGACAATCAAAACACAGACATTTATAACATGAGAACAGTAACTCTAGACCATAACATACAGTAAACTACAGGCACATATAACCAAAGACAAATCAAAACACAGACATTTATAACATGAGAACAGTAACTCTAGACCATAACATACAGTAAACTACAGGCACATATAACCAAAGACAAATCAAAACACAGACATTTATAACATGAGAACAGTAACTCTAGACCATAACATACAGTAAACTACAGGCACATATAACCAAAGACAAATCAAAACACAGACATTTATAACATGAGACTAGTAACTCTAGACCATAACATACAGTAAACTACAGGCACATATAACCAACGACAAATCAAAACACAGACATTTATAACATGATAACAGTAACTCTAGACCATAACATACAGTAAACTACAGGCACATATAACCAAAGACAAATCAAAACACAGACATTTATAACATGATAACAGTAACTCTAGACCATAACATACAGTAAACTACAGGCACATATAACCAAAGACAAATCAAAACACAGACATTTATAACATGATAACAGTAACTCTAGACCATAACATACAGTAAACTACAGGCACATATAACCAAAGACAAATCAAAACACAGACATTTATAACATGATAACAGTAACTCTAGACCATAACATACAGTAAACTACAGGCACATATAACCAAAGACAAATCAAAACGCAGACATTTATAACATGAGAACAGTAACTCTAGACCATAACATACAGTAAACTACAGGCACATATAACCAACGACAAATCAAAACACAGACATTTATAACATGATAACAGTAACTCTTGACAATAACATACAGTAAACTACAGGCACATATAACCAAAGACAAATCAAAACGCAGACATTTATAACATGAGAACAGTAACTCTAGACCATAACATACAGTAAACTACAGGCACATATAACCAAAGACAAATCAAAACACAGACATTTATAACATGAGAATAGTAACTCTAGACCATAACATACAGTAAACTACAGGCACATATAACCAAAGACAAATCAAAACACAGACATTTATAACATGAGAATAGTAACTCTAGACCATAACATACAGTAAACTACAGGCACATATAACCAAAGACAAATCAAAACACAGACATTTATAACATGATAACAGTAACTCTTGACAATAACATACAGTAAACTACAGGCACATATAACCAAAGACAAATCAAAACACAGACATTTATAACATGATAACAGTAACTCTAGACCATAACATACAGTAAACTACAGGCACATATAACCAAAGACAAATCAAAACACAGACATTTATAACATGAGAACAGTAACTCTAGACCATAACATACAGTAAACTACAGGCACATATAACCAAAGACAAATCAAAACACAGACATTTATAACATGAGAACAGTAACTCTAGACCATAACATACAGTAAACTACAGGCACATATAACCAACGACAAATCAAAACGCAGACATTTATAACATGAGAACAGTAACTCTAGACCATAACATACAGTAAACTACAGGCACATATAACCAACGACAAATCAAAACACAGACATTTATAACATGATAACAGTAACTCTAGACCATAACATACAGTAAACTACAGGCACATATAACCAAAGACAAATCAAAACATAGACATTTATAACATGATAACAGTAACTCTAGACCATAACATACAGTAAACTACAGGCACATATAACCAAAGACAAATCAAAACACAGACATTTATAACATGAGAACAGTAACTCTAGACCATAACATACAGTAAACTACAGACACATATAACCAAAGACAAATCAAAACACAGACATTTATAACATGAGAACAGTAACTCTAGACAATAACATACAGTAAACTACAGGCACATATAACCTAAGACAAATCAAAACACAGACATTTATAACATGATAACAGTAACTCTAGACCATAACATACAGTAAACTACAGGCACATATAACCAAAGACAAATCAAAACACAGACATTTATAACATGAGAACAGTAACTCTTGACAATAACATACAGTAAACTACAGGCACATATAACCAAAGACAAATCAAAACATAGACATTTGTAACATGAGAACAGTAACTCTAGACCATAACATACAGTAAACTACAGGCACATATAACCAAAGACAAATCAAAACGCAGACATTTATAACATGATAACAGTAACTCTAGACCATAACATACAGTAAACTACAGGCACATATAACCAAAGACAAATCAAAACACAGACATTTATAACATGATAACAGTAACTCTAGACCAAAACATACAGTAAACTACAGGCACATATAACCTAAGACAAATCAAAACACAGACATTTATAACATGATAAGAGTAACTCTAGACAATAACATACAGTAAACTACAGGCAAATATAACCAAAGACAAATCAAAACACAGACATTTATAACATGATAATAGTAACTCTAGACCATAACATACAGTAAACTACAGGCACATATAACCAAAGACAAATCAAAACACAGACATTTATAACATGATAAGAGTAACTCTACACCATAACATACAGTAAACTACAGGCACATATAACCAAAGACAAATCAAAACACAGACATCAATAACATGATAACAGTAATTCTGTTGTGGAAACAAAATAGGTATCTCCACTTTAACAGGTTATAGGACTCGTTGATGTACATTGTATATGGTTTATACTATATGTGTGTGCAACATTGATATTTCAATACATAACAGTTTAACAAGGGATTAGGCTAATATTCTCCAGAATTATGTTTATATTTCATTTCGTCTTTATTTACATGAATCAGCTTCAAGATGTCTTGGCAAAGTCTATCCATACTGTACTCTTTCATAGGGTAATCAAAGATTAAATGAAGCTGTTAGAGAGCATTGCAGGTTTTTGTAAAAATCAAATAAATTCCAAGGTCCAAAAAGTATTGCTATGAAGGACTTTATGCATCCAGTGTTAGTCCTAGTATCCTTTAGACAGCTAAAGATACAGCCAAAGTATGAGTAATCAAAAAGTAGGTCAAGGTCCATGGTTAAGGTCACTAGGTCAAATGCCATAGTCTTAAATTAAAAAATAAAGATCTCATCACAAGGAATCAACCTGTAAAATATCAAAGCCAATATTCCTTATAATTCAAGAGATACAGCGAAAGGTTTAAGTTTCTGAAAATAATGCTCAAGTCCACGATCAAGGTCACTAGGTGAAAGGTTATGGTATCAAAGAAAAGGTCTTGCCACAAGTTATCTAAAAGTGAAATAGGTGTAGTGTTATAAACTATGATAGAAATAAATCGTTTATTCGTTCATTCTTGTTATACATGTATTAGAATAACCTGAAACAAACATTAGACGAAACTGTGTTACATTATCTACTATTCCTCATAGTTTGTGACGATATCTCATACGATAAAAAATGCACTTTTATTATTTTGTCAACATGCACAAATCTCTTTAATACCGTTACGTGCATGTTACTTCTTATTGCTCCTTCCTTAAAGTTTTATACTACTTTGAGTACTTTTTGCACATTTACATTTCCGTCTTGCTTTTTCGGTATTTTATTAACTTTCTTTTATTTCAACGAAAGGAAGTAAATGACTACAAGAGAGAAAATACCTCAAAATTGTGCTAGACAAGTGGGCAGATTCTGTTAATAGATGGTTGACGTCAAATTTTTATGCTTATCTCAAAAAACTACAGAAATTTGTCACGTTATCAAGTTTCTATAATATCACCCAGTATTGATTTCAAACTTGTGAGTAAATCCGAGATAGGAAACCGTTTCCTTTATCAGGCAATCATAAAATGTGTTCCACTAGAAATGAAATAGGAATTACCGGGTTTATTTGTACGTGTTTTTTATCGTTCGTTCCCGTCTCTGACTGAAACCAATCACATATCCTATACCTCTGAGAATAAAGCAACAAATTGTCTATTTGAGCTTCGTATCGAGGCAACAAAATATATATCAATTTTCATAGTAGATCCCCCCCCCCCAAAAAAAAACCGCAAATAAGTGAATTTTAAAAACTCAACGAGATCGACAAAGTTGTAACTATCTCTTGTTTTCATAATTACCGGTTGTATAATATTTGACAAATTTAAAACTTGTTTCTGTAACGGATATATGATGTTAACCTCCAGCTTTCTCCACAGCGTAAAAAGAACTGCCAAATGTATCAGATAATTGATAGTTATTTGAACTTTGATAATTTTGCATTATGTAACATCTGTCTATTAAATATCGTCCATACTCAAAATTAGCCAATATATTTTAACAATATATATGTACTCAGTTCAAAAGGCCGTATTTGAGCATATATAATTTCAGGTACCTGCATTTACATCATAAAGTAAGACTGGTATAAACTAACGGTTTCTAGGGGAAGTAAGCAGATAGGCGACATAAGCACCTTGTATCATTAATCATAGATTACATGCACTATATAGACAATCTTATGTCCCTGAATCAATCCGCTTCATGAAATATTCACTTGACATTTCCCGTGTACGGACATCCGATTTTCGGAGAGATCCGCTTCCTATCGTGTATTTACGTGGAATTCTATCAAGAGAACCAAGCACATAACAGCAACGATCAAAATCCTAATACACTTGTGAACGCTTTCAACATGTTCAAGAGGAAAAAAATCTGCCGCCAATAAAACCCTATGCTAGAAGTGTCCTTCTCAAAAATTCATTGGTTACTAATCTTTTGTAAACTATGTGCGATCTTGATGTAAATGAGAGAGATTATCCTGTATCAAATTTGGTATCAAATTACATATACCGGTACTTCAAACCTTGTCATAATCAAATCGTGGGCATTGAATATGCCAAAACTTTCTCGTTTTGTGTTGGATTTGTAGGGTCTCTTAGTGTTTGAATTTTTGAATTATTGATTCTCTTTGTGTTTGATTTTTAGGGTTTCTTAGAGCTTGAATTGTACATTCTCTTTGTGTGTTAGTCCTCTTTGTGTCTAATTTGTTGGTCCGTCCTCCTTGTGTCTGATTTGTTGGTCCGTCTATTGTGTTT